>JARHVA010002912.1:315000-640000 GCA_037957365.1 Torreya grandis | reverse complement strand
GTTTTGTTAAAATTTGCTTGTTTTTTACTGAATGTGTTTCCATGTTTATTATTATAAGAGTAATTTTACATGTTGACAGCCACTTAGCTTATGATTTCCCTTGTTTGGTGAATGATCCTAAATTAAATTCATTGTAATAGATAAATACTAATATTCGAAACAACCCACTTATTGTGATATTATCAAATTCCAAATTATAATTATAAGGATCCTCATGGTTATTATCATGATAGTTTCATTTAGACTTGCATCTCATTTATTTAGAAGAAATGTTATCAAGTTTTTTATGGTCATTCAATTGATTAGTGTTATTGAGTTAAATAAGGTCATTATTTATTCATATTTATAAATTAGAATAAAATTTAGATTAGTATTATTTCTTCAACCAAGCTTCTCGCATATTAACTTACCAAAATAGGAAAAAAAATCAATTATTGTAATTTATTCAATAACTAACTAAGGTACTATTTGATCTATAGGAAATGTGTGTGGACTACATTTTTTTTTTGTTCTTGTTTGTAATCATCAATGTATTTAACTCAATTATCAACATATATACCCTCATAGATGGTGCACTATTTGGTCTATTGATAGTAGTTTCAAATGCTATGAATAATAGGGTAAGCTATATAGAACATGGCATTTTTAATTGATATCTTAAGTTCATCACCATTATATATGATCTTTATTTTATCACTTTTAGGGTTATTTTTTTCTTCTCTTGGATGCCAATGTATTTAAAAAAAATTATCCTTCTACTCTTGGATGCCAGTGTTTTTTTCTTATCTACTTGTGTTTCATGAATTAGTGAATATAGTTAAAGATTGTATTTATATTATGATGTATTGTGATTGAAATGGCATTAAAAAATTCAACTTTTTTCATTTTAAGCAATTTTAACATTCACACTTCCAACTCTGATGCATTAATATTATTACAAATTTTTACATTGTAATGTTATGGATTTAATTCTATGCAATTTTCATTTTATAATGGATGTCATTAAATTTGAGTTTACCAATATTAAACTTGGTGGATGTCATTTTCCAATTATAATATTGGTTTTTTATAAGGTAACATAACCATTTAATATGTTCATTAAAAAAACCTATTGTATTCCATTTTTTACTATAGAGAAAAATAGTTTTAAAATATTTGAAGGGGTTCTATTATAGGCCCTCCATGCAAATAAATAGTTAAATTTATCAATTTACATCTCTTCAAAATGGACTGAGGCTCCAAAAATGCTACATTTTATGCTTTTAGATTGATGGTTTTATAGGTGACTGGGCAACAGGGTTTGCCCATATACTTGAATGTGATTGAAAGATCATACTTCAATAACTTTGACAAGGTGAAAATTTTCTTTCAAAAAGTAGGAATAATTATTTTAATTTTTTTCAATTCTTAGAGTTGAGACATCTAGTCCTTATACATACTATTAATTATTAATATATTTAATGTTGATCTTAATTTCATGATGATGATATATAGGCTATTAAACTTTCAGATGAGATGGAAAAACTATTTATTCAACAGTTTTTAGATTAAAAAAAGATAAATGATATGAAATTTATCAAGATAGAGGAATTTAGAGAGCCTCACACAATCACATTTTTTTATAGCTAAAGACATTTCTAGTGATATTTATTTTTCATAATATTCTTGAAAAACAATTCCAAAGAATCCTTATCATAATAGTGTTGTATATGAGTTTCTCTAAAGTAGTATTGAACTATCTTTTTTAGTATATTATTCTATCTTATAGGGCTTTTCACAAGGTGGATCTTAGATTTATGTTTAGGATACATTATTATGTCACACATAGCTAGCACCTACAAAAGCAATACAAACCCTGCATACATGGAAATAAATTAGCCTATTTTTACATTTGATAATTGATTCTTCCTCAACCTTGGTAACTATTATAACCAAATTTTGCACCCTAAGAGAAGGTTGCTCAGACCTCTCCAAATTTTATTAAACATGGGATTACCCATAAACCTATGGGTTGTCTATAACATGGGTAAACCTCTATATTGAAGGGTTAGCTCCCCTTTATGAATCACTTAGGCTCACTTTCACTACTTTTTTCCTTTGAAAAAGGGGAGAAATAATTGAGATAAAATTGAATACACTGGTGATGCACCAAAAACATTTGACCACTACCACAAATTTCACAATACACTAAGACTTATAAGACAACATGAACATACACACATCCTAGACTAAACTTATTGCATCAATGTTTTATATAAGGATAAGGCATTGTAGAGATAAAATAGAAGATTAATTCCAATTTAAAACTCATAAGAGAATCTTGATGACACCAACTACAACTTGGAATAGAAAAACAACCACATGATACAAGATAAATAGGACACAAACAAGGTTACATGCATCTACAATTGATGAGATCAACCATTTAGATATTTATCACTACATGTAATCATAGAATGATGTAAAACATTAATTTTTTTATTGATCAAAGGTAGAATAAATGAGCAGGGCTTCACCATACCTAGGTGGAGGATACAAACTTAGCCAAATTTGGCTCAATATATAGATAATATGAGAGAGAAGAGAGAGATGTGTGGTAGAAGATCTTTGACAAGTGTCCACGAGAATTACAACCAAAAAAGGAGTTATGAGATAGTCCAATAAACCTGCAAGGCCATGTGTCTCACTCCTAAAGTAGCGTCAACCTTCCAAGTGGAATTGAGGTTATAAACTTTCTTGAACCTTGACTATCACCTTTTATACTATGTCCCTCTCTCTCTTCACCATTCTTTATAAGAGTATCCATTTTTCTCTAAGTTGAGGATCCAAAAATTTTGTATGGTGAATCCCTACTAAATTTAAGACTTGTAATTGCCTATTGAAGTGAATGTAAGATGGATATTCTACTTATATCTTACAAAGAGTTATTTTGAGGATGTTTTATTGATGAGTGCTTAGTGATAGTCATATCCTTTACATTTGTACTTCATGTTTCTTGCCTTATGTAAGTTTGTTACCTTTCATAGGTCATATGAAGTGTTTTACTTTATTTATTTGTTTATAGAATTGATAGGCCATTAGTGTTTCTATTATCACCTCTTAGTTAATCATCTTATTACTTCTACAATCATCTGAACCTTCATATTAAAACACTAAGTGTGATATGGGCTGTTAGAGTAGCATAATCAAATTTTAAGTTGATATTTCATATTGCATCTATCACAAACTATGTAATTTATGTTTGGTTCATGACCTCCAAGTTAGTTGGTTAGATTAGTACTCTTTTTTCCCTTTTCCTTGTCAAAGGAAGTAGTGTAGTATTAGTCTAGATTTTGTATTTTTGGAGCTGTCCAAACATCTAGAGGTTTGACTCGCTTAGAAGTCACCCACAATGTAGATTCAATCCCATTGTATAGATAAAGTTGAGAAGGATTGAATCACCTTATTATAGAGTGAAATTTTTAGATGTAATAGTAGTGGCATGCCTGGTGGGATCAAGTTCCAAAAGAGTGGAATAATGTTTAGTGTATTCTTCTACCTATTAGCTTTGGGAAGTGTTCAACAAACACCAATGGTGACTCTAAATGTAATCAACTAGTTATAAGCATCCCATGTACTTATTGTGAAAATATTTTGATCATATCTTGTGTTTCATTTGACTAATGAATTTATTATTGTTGGATATGAAGAGAGATCATATTATATACCTCCTTATCAACCTAGTCGTGACCTATACTATGTTACTCAACAACCCTATCAATATTGTTATCAACTCTATGAGCCATAGTATCCCTATGATAATTCTACCCTCCCTTAATATGACCATGATGTTGTTGAATATCCTTACCAAGACTTGTAATAGTCATACTCCTTCCTTCCTAATTCAATTCCATCTCAAAATTTTGTATCCCCTACCATATCATTATTATTACTTAAGGCAAATTTATTAAAACTAGAAGAGGTGATCAAAAAATGGGATAAAGAACTTGATGTGATCCATTTTCATCTCATAGAGAAGATGAGAAAGTTATTTCAAATTTTGATGGATAATTGGATGTTATTTGGAGAGGAAATACAATATGTTATGAGTGATGAATTGAGTGAAATAAGATCCTTTATTCAATGGTTGATAGATAGATTAGAAAGGTGGGAGAATCAAGAAACCCAATATAATCAACCCCAATAATCATCTCCTATCCTTAGTATGCCTCCTTTGATTATAATTCCTCCTCAAAGTACACCTATTCTCCCTCAATAAAATAATATATCTTCATCTTAGAGGCCTTCTTGTACTATGGTTCTTGACTATACCATGCCAACTCTTGTGGAAGAATCTAAACCTATGCAAGTCTCTCCATCCCCTCTTTAATAACCCCATTGTAGTCCATATTATATTTTGTGTGCCCTTTATCCTCATGAAAACATTCAATATCCTAAAGTGGAGCCTCCAAGATATCCAATCTAACCCTCAATAGAACCTAATATATTCAAAATTCTGACTTTAAACCAAGTAGTGAAGTCTTAGGAAAAGAAATATGAAGAGAGTGAGGACCAAAAAGTTGATGTTAAGAAAGAAGACCTATTGTTTGTTAAATCCTAATTTCCATCTCCCCAATAACCTATAGTTTTTCCTTCATAGAATTCAATCCAAAATAACATTCAAGACAAGAATAAGGCCCTAGCTGATAAGCTGAATGATTAAGTTTCAGCTAACAATGTACTTCAAGAAGACTATGAGAAGGATAAGTTGGTTGATGAAGAGAATGGAACACCTATATAAAATTTTAACCTTTTCTCTCTCCAATATTTCTTTCAAGAGTCTCCCATTTTCAAGACCCCAGATTACAAGAGTACTCCCTCCATCCCCATGCCCATTCATGAAACATCCATCAAACCTTATAATCCCTCTCCAACCTATGAACTTGTTTGCCACTCTTCCACCTCATCCCTTATTGAATAAGAACCCATTATATGGGAGATAAGTGAAGAAGATAAATCCAAATTTTCATCTAATCAAGAAGATGACTTAAGCATTTATGATGAATATTTAATTATAAGGACTCCCCTTGGTGACAACAAGCATAAATCCATCTTCTCGAGTGAAGAAAAAGATGATCAAGATAAATTTACAGTTTTCAATGAAGAGTTTGATCAAGGAATGGAAGAGAAGGTTCTTGAAAATAATATCACATCAATTGATTTTGTTGAGTCTTATGACCATGATCAAGAAGTTTGTTTTTAAAAAACAATAGATGATGAAGATGCTATCCATTCTATGGAATAATATGACTTATGGCAAAGATTCAATGAGATATGTGAAAGGTTTGAGGTTCTTGAAAATTTTACACCTCTTTTTGGTCAAGTTGAAGACATTCTTGTTGATGCATTGCCTCTTAAAGGACAATATTATAACTTCCAAAGTACCAAACTTGAACAAGTTGTATTCATCCTTCAGGTTGAAGACTCTTCAATCAATAAAGATGAAGTTGATCAAGTACACAATGATAAAGAAGATGAACTTGAATAAGTTGTGGTTATTAAAGAGAAGGAATAAAAAGATGATTGGAAAAAACATATTGAGATCCTACAAGATTTTTAAGGTATTTGTAAGGTTTAAGATCATGTTGACAAAGAGATTGCTCAAGATGTCTTAGTTAAGGACAATGATGAGGATTGGGTTGAGTATGATAAGTTCCTTGATGAGATTGATTATCTTGTAGTAGTTGATGGGAAGCGAAATCTCATTCAAAATACCATGGAGGTCAAAGAAACATGATTTGGTGAGGCATTATTGGATAAATTTATAACTAAAGACTCTCATGAGAAGATAGAGATTATTGAGTCATAAGAGGAATTCACATTCATATGTTATATGTTTGTAAATGTTGTTATTGCATTGGAGGTCATGCCAAGAAGATTGGCAAGTATGAAGGAGTTGAAGAAACCAAAAAAAAGGTTCAAAGGGAAATTTGATTCATATCCTCTTTCATCTCATGGAGCAAAGGATGGTACAGGTTCCCCTTTTATCCAAGAGGAAAAATATTAATTTTAGGTTAGTTTGTATGTAGTCTAGTTTGCTTTAGTTCTTGTTGTGTTTCTGAAGTGCTTGTTAGGACATGTGTCTATCTTATTTTCTTTGATTTTAGGTGTGTGTCTTAGTTTTGTGTGTTTTTTAAGTAATAAATTTGTCTTTTTGGTCAAGTGTCAAGGTCTAATCTTGTTTTCAAAGTGAAATTGACTCCATAGCCTAATGGAAGGACAAGGTTACTAGTCTAGTTAGCATTGCATTCATGCTAACCCTATGAATAACTAAATTGTTGACTAAATTTTTATCCCAAATAAAAATAGGTCAAAAAATATAAATTAAAACTTTTATAGGGTGGTAATGTGTCTTTTTCATGGTATTAAATGGTCTTAAAGAGTCCCATGTGGTCATATGTGTCTTTGTTTATCATTATTCAAGTTCAAGTCTTAGGTTCACTTATTTAGTCCCATGGTAAAATATAAGGTATTATATATTAAAACATGGTAAAAGGTATAATATAGTCTAGGGTCCTTCCAAAAGGTTATTTGGACATCATTTGTATCATATTATCATGATCTAGCCTTTGTTTGGCTCCTATATCCAAAAAATCACATTTTACCACCTTTTGGCCTATTTGGAAGGTGTGGATGTACCACTCTTAAAATATAATATTTAAATAAGTTTAAAAAAATTCCTTGTGTCAAAACAATTTCATATAATGTTTAAGGTTAGTAGGTTACTGTCGAATTGTAGGTTCAACCTCCCAAATTGGAAAAATGACACTTTTCAAGCACTTTTGGGCACTTGTACAACCTTTGAGGATCAGTTGTAAATGGTTTTTAAGTTTATATTGAGATACATTAGACAATTTTATACATTTTTACCAATTTTTTATTTGTATTGACACTATAGACTCCTTCTCTCCTCCATCCCTGCCTTCACAAGCTTAGGAAGGCAAATTTGCAGTGGATGGTATGACTAGGAGAGAGAGAGAGTTAGGAGATGATTTTTTTTAATTTTTAGGGGTAATAATGAGATTAAAATTATTGTAATTTTTTTTAAAATTATTTCCTAATATTTATTAAAATTTCCTAAGATTGATAGTAGGTTATTATGGCTTATACATTTAAGAGGGGTTTGTTCTTGCACTTGTTTCTCCAGATCAGAAATTGATGGAGAGTAATTATTTTAAGAGTGGTTTATAAATGTCTTTAATCTCATTTTATTGGTATTTTTATAATTCTAATCATCTCCATGAGGTAATTTCACTTGAAATAAATATTTCTTCGTGTATAAGTTGTTTTAAACAATCCTGCTACAATTTCCTATTTCTTATTCATGGTGATCATTCTCATGGGTCTATAATGCTTCATTGTTCATGAAAAATAACTTATTTTCATGGATTAATTATTATTTCATCTCAGATGTGTTTTTCTGCATCTTATTCAAGTGTGCTTGCTTTTTGGTCAAACATGGTATGTGTATAAACATTTTATTGTATCTTTGATTGCTAAGTTTAGATCAAGAACTAGTAATACATCATGGTGATAGGTTTTGATATGGTGTTACATATTTGTAAATTATAAGATCAAGATAAGAGCCATATTCACACTTTTAATAAGAGATTCATTGTTTTTTCCTTCATAGGCATGTTGTACAGATTGTAGTGTGCATGGAAGATGTCCATTACTCATGGAAAATATTAGTATATATCTTCACATTTTCATATATCCTTGTATACCTCACTACCTTTACCAATGTGATTATAATTTATTAGAGGCTCCAATTTCCTACACACATGGTTTATGCATAAGAGGACTGTGTATGTAGTCCATACAGGACTGTATGATGGGTTTGAGATGATAAGAAGCATGGTCATCAATCTTTCTAGACAATTGAGAAGTGTTTAAAAGGTATGAATTTTTTGACAATGTCAATAACTCAAGGGTATTAAGAGAATGGCTTGTGTAACCCTAGGATAGTCAATTAGAGACCTATAGGCCTCAAGCCTATAGGTCCTATTTTAAACCATGATCAATATAAAATAACACTATAATGAGCTTCAAACATGGATAGTATAATTGAATTAAGGATTTAAATAGTGGTATAACCCATTGAAGAGCATTTAAATGAAATGGATAGTTAATGGAATCAAGGAGCTAGGTTAAAAAAGACACATAAATAGGTCTATTGGTGATTGGATAAGCTTATAAACTAAATAATATACTCGACACCCTAAGATATACACATATAGGTGCTTGACAAATAGTTGGACTAGAAGATCAAAACTCAAAGTTAAAGTGTTTAAAGAGTCCCTGAAACCTTTTGAGATCACAATTAGACTGAAGGACCATCTCCAAGCCTTGAGACAATGGTGATTAAATATTTTAAGGGTATATAAGTCTTTAATTAAATTATCAAGTCATTAAATCACTTAAATTTCTCAACTCATTTGAGATAAAAAGAGACAAACAGGGGTCATAGGTCATGAAGCTCTATACAAGGTTCAAACACATAGTCTTTACTATAGTACTATATTGTGAAAAGTTAAGTTTACCTAGAGAGAGAGAGAGAGAGAGAGAGAGATGAGAGAGAGAGAGAGAGAGAGAGAGAGAGAGAAATTAAGTATGTAAATATGGTTTCATATTATTAATTAATATATGATATCTCAATCCCAAACTTGAGGTAGGCAGAAACATTGAAACCCTACACAGTCTAAGTTGTATACACAAACCTTGAGGAATGGACAATTAGTTAAATAAGTGATGAAGTGAGGATTTTAGACTATATAAATTGATAAATTTTGGATATATAATTTTATCATAGTGTTTTTAACACTTCATCTAATTTTATAGGTATGACACAAAGGTGAGAATAACAAATCATTAGTTTAGGCTTCTAAACCATATACATAGTCACAGGCATGTAATTAGTTTTAAGAAATTGTTGTTTTGAGGACTGTAGAAGCATGATCAAGGTGTGAAATTTGGCACAAGGGGTCATCATGAATTTAATGATACCTCCATTGTCTCCTTTAGGTAATACAAATAGTGTAAGTATTCACTATTTTGTCTCAGACAGACATTGCCCACTACTTGGCATAGGGTAATCAAGAGACATAGGGCCTACTTGAGCTAAAATGGCATGAAAAAATATTAAAAGTAATATAAATAGACTATAAGGTATTGAAAGGTCACATAATATGTCTCCATACATTCTTAGGTGGAAACAAACCTCAGTGTTCACTCCAAAGCCCTTGAGGGTAAGCAAAGAGAAGACGAGCTATTAAACCCCATACCCTGACCAATGTACCCTAAGCATAAAGAGGGATAATTAAGATTAAAAAGAATTTGAGATAATTTATATGGTTTTTCAAAATATTTTTTATCCTTTAAAAATAGTGGGAATGAGTTTTAAGACCCAGAACTCATAATAGAGTTCTTTCTATGCCCAAGAATGCTAAACAAGCCATTTAAAGAGCAAATTCAGATGCACATACTATTGTCATAATTTTCATGGGAGTTTGAGTATTTTATAATAGTTTAAGGCATATAATAATAATTTTTTCCTAGTTTAAGAAGTTCATTTAATTATCTTTTCTTTATGAACAATCCTTAAGACCCTAGACTAGTCTAAAACCTCTCTTAAATTCTAATAGTTACTGGTCACAGGAAAAACAGCTCAAATGCACACAAAATTCCACCATTTGACCATAAATCCTATTGTATGTTATTTCTGACTCTAATTAGGTTACCCCCTTGTACTTCACTTGTATGAAATACTATACAAACTACATAAAATACCCTATTTTTGCATTTTTTTGTGTTTTGTAGATGTTCTAAGAAGGTGAGAGCTTCCAAACCATGGGATGAGGCTATTTGGTAATTTTAATAGACATTAAAGTAATAAAAATTTCAAAATATATTATGTAAATTATCAAACCAAGCCCATTTTTCAAGTTAATCTCAAATAGACTCAAAATAAGACTAGGTGGTAAGGCCATTTCTTGGTTTGCATACCTCTAAAGGGCCTCAGGACATCAAATTTGACATCAAGGTTGGCGATGTCCTAGGGAAAGTGAATCACATGATTTTTAGTGATTTCACAAGTGTGTAGTAAGTATTTATCAATAAAATAGGTTCCAAAGCAAGGAGGCCTAATTAAGGCCTAATTCAAAAGAGAGAAAGGCAAAAAAATGGGTTTCCACTCATTTTCTGAAGAAGAAACTTGACATGGAGATATAAGAACATAGAGGGTCCTATAATATTACCTTAATTTTTTAATAGCATCCATAAAAATCCCACATATGGATATTTATATGAAAAAAGGCTATAAGGAAATTGGAGCTATTGACTATTCAAGAAGCAAACTGAGTTTTTAGGAGTTGGTCCAAGAATCAAAATGGTTTTTTTAGACCTAGTAACATATTTTAAGACCATTCATTTGGTTATGATGAGTTTAATAATATTAACTTCAGTTTTATTCCACCTGGACCAACTTAGGCATGTAAAATAGAGAGTTACAATACTCCTATGCATATAATTGATGGAACGACAAGTTGGAGGAGTTTCTTAAGGAATGAAATATGTTCAAAGAGTTGTTTCATATAATTTTAAGGTGAATTCATGGTTTGAAGGTCTATATGTCTTTCTTTTTATGTAAGAAGGACATTTTCTAATATGTTAGTCAAGGTGTCAATCCAAGTTATAACTCTTATGCCACTTGGAATGATGAAACATCTTCATGGTGTCAACACATGGCATGGCAGACCCAATGGACTATTTCATAACTCTTCATTTATTTATAACTAGTTCTCTCATGCTTGACAATTGTCACTCTCTCTCTCTCTCTCTCTCTCTCTCTCTCTCTCTCTCTCTCTCTCTCTCTCTCTCTCTCTCTCTCTCTCTCTCTCTCTCTCTCTCTCTCTCTCTCTCTCTCTCTCTCTCTCTCTCTCTCTCCTCCCTTCACCATTCTCTATAACAGCAACCATTTTTGGCTATGTTTAGGATCCACACCTTTTGTATGGTGAAGCCATGCCAAAATTAAGACTTGTACTTGCCTACTGAATTTAATTTAAGATGGATTTTCTACTTATGTCTTTGAAAGAGTTATTTTGAGGTTATTATATTAATGAGTGTTTAGTGATAGTCATATCCTTTGCATGTATCCTTCATGTTTCATGCCTTATGTATATTTGTTGCCTTTGATAGGTCATATGAAGTGTTTTAGTTTGTTTTCTTGTTTATAGAATTTATAATCCTTTAGTGTTCCCATTATCACCTCTTGGTTAATCATCCTATTTGTCTTATTAATCTACACTAATGATATGCCCAAGGTAAAGGAGCTCAGTCATGCCAAACACACATTTACATTCCTTAGCATACAATGACTCTTTCTCCATAATAGATATCAAGATGAATCTCCTCAACTACCTCCTAAATACCTAGTTCATATAACTCTAAAATGTAGCAAGTGCATTGGTTAGCCCAAATGGCATAACCATAAACTCAAAGTGACCATAGTGACATCAGAAGGTTTTATTCTCAATGTCCTCTGCTCTCATCTAAATATGATGGTATCTAGATCATAAATAAATTTTGGTGAAGAAGCATGCCCCATGTAGCTCATCAATTAGCTCATCAATCCTAGAAATGGGATACCTATTTTTAATTGTTTTCTTATTCAGTGCCCTGTAATCAATGCACATGTGCATCATCCCATCCTTCTTTACCAAAACTACTACTAAATAAAAAGGGATTTTGCTAGGCCTAATGCTCCCCATCTCCAATAACTCCTTAATTGCCTTCTTTATCTCATCCTTGTGTTTCTTAGGATGATTATAGGGAGTAATCATAACTAGTTTGGCTCCCTCCTTGAGCTCAATAACATGTTATATCCCCCTATCAGGAGGAACCCCATGTGGAATCTCACCAAATACTTTAGCGTGATTGTTAAGTATCTCCTAAATATCTATTGGATGACTCTTTATCTCAGAGACCTCACTTATGTGCTCTGGTAAAAATTTTAGGAGATTGGAGAGATCATATTGTAGCAGAGTATGTAGGAGATGATTGGGCTTTTAGGATAGTTGCAGGCACCATTCAAGATGACAGGTATGTGGTGTTGGATGGATTGATCAAATTTTAGGATAGGATTTATTTGATTCCTACATCATAGTTTAGAAAGGAGATCTTGAGGGCATTTCATAATACACCTACAACTAGACATCTTGGGATCTTCAAAACTTATAGGCGGATTCATGAGAGATTCACCTTGAGAGGACTCAAGGATGATGTGCAGATATATGTGAGAGAGTGCATGGTGTGTCAGTAGAGTAAGGGATAGCACACTTTTCCTATAGGGTTGCTTCAGCCTTTGCCTATTCTTAATAGGAAATGGGAAAGTATTTTGATGGATTTCATCACTAGGTTACCATGAGTGCAGGGGAGAGATTATGTCTATGTGGTGGTAGACTACTTGATGAAGTTCGCTCACTTCTTTGTTATTCCATCCACTTACACAACAACACAGGTGGTAGATCTTTTCTTTAGAGAGATATTTAGGTTACATGGGCTACCTAGATTCATAGTCAGTGACCAAGATAGTAAATTTATGAGTGTTTTTTGCTAGGAATTATTTAGGTTGTGTGGTATAGATCTTACACCCAGCACTAGTTACCATCCACAAATAGATGGGCAGATGGAGATTATGAATAAATGGGTAAGGGATATTTAAGGAACTATGTGAGTGTACAATAAAGAGCTTGGGTCAGGTGACTACATATGGGAGAGTACTATTATAATACCACTTATCATATGTCCATCAAGATGACTTCTTTCATGGCACTATGTGGTTATGAAGCACCTAGCATCATCGATTTAGTTTTGGGGGACATTAGAGTGCCCAAAGACAAAGACATATTGCAAGATAGTTAGAATATCTTGAGAGTGCTCAGGGAGAACATATAGCAAGCTCAAAATCAATATAAGTTGTATGTGGATTAGCATAGGGTAGAGCAAAGTTTTAAGGTAGGGGATATGGTTTACTTGAGGCTACAACAATATAGACAGTCATCACTCAAGAAGATCAGAGCTGAGAAGCTAAAGCCTAGGTTTTATGGTCCCTATAGAGTGATTCATAGAGTGGGTGAGGTTGCCTATGAGATTGAGCTTCCAGAGGGTAGCCGAGTACATAATTTGTTTCATATGTCAAGGCTTAAGAAAGCCATTAGTCAAAGAATTGTGCCTTCTACACAATTACCACCATTGGATGAGGAGGGAAAGCTTATGTTAGTCTTTGAATCTATTCTAGATAGTAGGGAGAGGACTCTTAAGAATAGGGTAGTTAAGGAATACTTGGTAAAATGGAAAGACCTTCCAAATGAGGATACTACATGGGAAGGTGAGTAGGTGTTACATCAGATGAAACTGAGATTGCTTGAGGACAACAAATTTCAAGGCAGGGGGACTATAATGTCCCCTCTTTAGGAATTGTCAGCTATGTCACTACTAGCCTATTTTTGCATGATCTTAAGGGCTAGTGAGGAGTTAGAAGGGATCTTGGAGTGATTTGCCCTAGTCATTCCTAGGTTGAGACCAATTGGAGTTTATTTCTAGGGTCTTTGAATGGAATTACTATTTATAGTAAGTCGATTGGGCATCAGAGTTGGCATATTCCTAATGATTGGACTTGAAGGTTCACTTTGAGAGCTTTCTGACAAGTTATCACTTGCTTCATTTTGAGTCTAATTGATATATTATTTTAATGCCTAAAGTTTATTAAAGTAACATTTAAATTAAATGTTAAAATGATAAAGTGTTACTTTAATATTATTTATGTTAGGTTGTGTTTTTGAGAGGGGATGCTCGAGGGAGACATAAGTTGTTATTTTTTATTATTTTATTTTGAAATACTTTATCCCACATTTATTGTGAAAAGTGAGTCAATCCTAGAAGTGGAAATAAAAGGAGAGCTGGTGGCCATTGTTCAGTAGGTTGAATATGAGAAGAAAATTTATGTGTGAGTTTTAGATCCATTCCTAGCACTAGAGGATGTCTATCCTCTCTTGTGACATTCTATATTTCATTCCCTTGGGGTTTGGCCTTTGGAATCCATTGTCATTAGCTTCATTATTAGGCAGATTGGGCATATTTGTAGCTATAGGGAGATTTGATGTTTTGCTCATATCTTCTTCCTCACTCATTCGACACTTGTACTACTTTGGGGGAATGATTTTATGAAGATATTCGACTATTTGAAGACAAAAATATTGTAGCAGAACTATTCACATGGGGTACTATTCATGTGGCACTATTCATGCAACACTATTCATGTGGTTACTATTAATGTAGCACTATTCATGTCACTATAGCAGTAGGTTTAAATAATATTTACTGGAGCATTATGTCAATAATATTGGAGCAATTAGTGAGTTGATAATCTACCATGTATTTGATTTTATTAAATTCTAAAAATAACATCTTATCAGTAGTAATACAATTTCCAATCTATATATCATTATACTTTCTTTTTGTTCATTTTGTGTGATGTTCAATTCCATGCAAGCAAACAATATAAACGTCCCATTTATGAAGTCATAAGGGGTTAAATTAGTAAACAGAGGAAGAAGGGGTTGGATGCAAACTATTTGACAAAATTCCTATCAACAATTGTCTTAGTAATTGGGCATTTAAGGGTGCCCATTTTAGTGGTATTAGAGCCTAGTTTTCCTGCCATCCTATTGAGACATTATAGGAAATTTATTACAGTAAGGGAGAGGGAAAAGTATTTAATGAAATGTCAAAATGCTAAAATCAGGTTAAGGAAGTCTGTTTGAGCCTGCGACAGGGGCCTTATAACTTCCACAATACTAGAGTAAGACAAACTAGGATTTTAGACTTGTAAAGCAAATAGTCTAGTTCATCTATACATGTGAACATAAAATCAAGTCATACAAACACATAGGAGATATTATTTGATTAAGACAACAATATGGGTTTTCAAGATGATAGGAATACAAGACTAGGTAGAGGTAGGAATACTAGTCTAGATTAGGGGGAGGTAATGTTCAGATAGTTACTGGATACATTATAGTAGGGGCAACATATGCAGCAGGAGAAGAATAGGTGAATGGACATGATGATGTAACTTATGGCTGGACAGATGGGCCTCAATGTTAATCCCAGTGATGCCAACAATGGAAATAATAACAATGGGGGCAATGATAATAATGAAGGCTAAGGCAATAACAATGGTCCTGAGAATAACATTAATGGTAATAATAATGGACATGGAAACAATGGGAATGAGGCTTATAAATTTAGACACGTTACATGCCCATCTCAGACAGTGATCTCAAGACCTCTTCTACCCACTTTCCCACCCAGAGATCTGGTTTAACTAGTAAACAAACTATAGATTACTAAGTTACATGATCAATTCAGGAGGGATTGGGAGGCTAGTAGACTAGAGTTTTAGGTGAATATTTCACTCAGAGATTATATGGACTTGAGGATGAGACACATGCCTAGAGTGGGAGGGAGGAATCAAAACTTTGAGCTGAAAAATAAAGTTGGAAAACTTTCATCACCTTATTATGATGCTTTAGGGAAGATGACTGCATGAGCTTGGGTGTAAAAGGTAGATACATACTTGTAGTTGAATCCTATACCTAGGGAGGAGGCTATCAAGTATGCAACTATTCATTTGGATGGTCCAGTGCATAAGTGGTAGCACCATGGCATGGTAACCTTGGGGCATAATTATATCACATCTTATGAGGAGTTCACTGAGAGACTCATATAGATATTTGATACCAAAGATCCTGAGTTACAGTTTAAGGAGTTGGCATTTCTCAAGCAGTAGGGATCAGTTGAGATGTATATTAGTGAATTTTAGAGGTTAGTTGTGTTGGTCATAGATATTTTAGAGAAGAGATTATTAGTGCTATTCATGGATAGACTTTCATATCCCTTGAGGTGTTGGGTCAAAGGGCATGACCCAGCTACATTACAGGAGGCCACTAAGAAGGATCGTGACTTAGCAACTTCTTCTTTTAATAGCAAATTTCAGCATAGGGATTCACATACAAAGAAGGATAAGGAGAAGGACAAAAAACCTTTTCACAGGAATCCTCAGCCAAAAAGGGATAATAAGATGGACAGTGACACCCTAAATGAGTTGAGGAGAAAGAATCTATGTTTTCATTGCAAAGAGCCTTGGGACTTATCTCATAAGATCCCTCTCAAGGCTAAGGCAAATTAAATGGAGTATTTCTTAGCAAAGGAGTCACAATCAGAGAGGGAGGATCAACACTCTGATTTGGATGAGGGTAGAACTATAGAGGAGAGTAGAATTTTGTAGGATGAGAGGTCATTGGCACATTTAAGAGGGGATCAAAAGGCAATCACATTTAAGGTTAGGGTTACTATCTAGGGGCAAAAAGTTATCTCACTCATTAACACTGGGGCTACACATAATTTCATAGATGCATAATTGGTAGCCAAGAGAGGTTTACAAACTGAGGAACATGTTGGGTTTAGAGTCATGGTGGCTAATGGTGATAAACTATTATGCACTCAAAAGATATCTAATCTTCACATCAGATTTGGAAATGGCTATGAGTTGGAGGATGAATTTTATGTAGTAGACATGGGAGATTATGACCTCATCCTCAGCATGACATGGATGGCCTCACTAGTTGATTTCACACTCAACCTAGCAAAATTGGAGATGAGATTCTAGCATGATGATAGAACTATTATACTAAGAGGACTTTCAGATGGGGGCTACAAAGTAATCTCCTTAAGGAGAATGTAGAGACTTTTTTGGCATGATGACGTAGAGTGGGCAGTAGAATGTTTCACTATGCCAGCTTCATGGGAGCCACAAGTGAAGAGTCATCCACCAGATATTCAAGAGATACCTGACAAGCATTCTAAACTATTTAGCAAGATTCTACATGGGGTTCCTCCTGATAGGGGGATAGAGCATGTTATTGAGCTCAAGGAGGATGCTAAACCAATTATGATTACTCCCTATTATCATCCTAAGAAACACAAGGATGAGATAGAGAAGGCAATTAAGGAGTTGTTAGAGATGGGGCACATTAGGCCTAGCAAAATTTATTTTGCTTCAGTAGTAGTTTTGGTAAAGAAAAAAGATGGGATGATGCACATGTGCATCGATTATAGGGCATTGAATAAGAAAACAATTAAAAATAGGTAGCCCATTCCTAAGATTGATGAGTTGTTTAATGAGTTGCATGGGGCATGCTTCTTCACCAAAATTGATTTACGATATAGATACCATCGAATTTGGATGAGAGCAAAGGACATCAAGAAGATAGCCTTTTGATGTCACTATGGCCACTTTGAGTTTATGGTTATGCCATTTGGGCTAACCAATGCACCAGCTACATTTTAGAGTTGTATGAACTAGGTATTTAGGAGGCAGTTGAGGAGATTCATCTTGATCTTCTTTGATGACATCCTGGTCTTTAGTAAGACCTAGGAGGAGCACTTAGAGGAGGTGTTATCTATTATAGAGAAAGAGTCATTATATGCCAAGGAATCTAAATGAAAGTTTGGCATGACTGAGCTCCTTTACCTTGGGAATATCATTAGTGTTGATGGTGTTTGGGTTGATCCTAAAAGGATTAGAGCTATGTGGATTGGCCTACTCCCACAAACCTCACACAGCTCAAGGGGTTCATTTAGTTAATGTGGTTTTTACAAGAGGTTTGTTATGGTATTATCACATATTACTTCACCTTTGAAAAATATCACCAAGATGGAGGTCTTCAAACAAATAGAGGTAGCGTAGAGATGTTTTGAGCACTTCAAACTAGTGATGTCATCTTGTCTGATTCTATCTCTACTTGATTTTATGAAACCATTTGATCTTTAGTGTGATGCTTCAAGAGATGGAATAGGGGAAGTGTTCATGTAGGAGAGACACCCCATTACATTTGAGAGTAGGAAGCTTGAGGGGAGCTATTCTATCTATGATAGGGAAATGTTGGCCATAATGCATGTATTGGCTAAATTTTGATCTTATTTGGTAGGTGCGTGTTTTGTGATCAAGACTGATCACAATAGTATTAAATACTTCATGGGCTAGTGTGATATTTATGATTGACATTAGAAATGGGTTACCAAGTTACAAGCTTATGACTTTGACGTAGAGTTTGTCAAAGGTAAGACAAATGTGGTGGCTGATGCTTTATCTCAGAGGCCTCACTTATGTGCTCTGGTAGAAATTTGAGGAGATTGGAGAGATCAGATTATAGTGGAGTATGTAGGAGATGATTAGGCTTCTAAGATAGTAGTGAGCACCATTCAGGATTATAAGTATGTAGTGTTGGATGGGTTGATCAGATTTTAGGATAGGATTTATTTGATTCCTACATCATAGTTTAGAGATGAGATCTTGAGGGCATTTCATAATGTGCCTATAGCTAAACATCCTAGGGTAGGGTCTTCAAAACTTATAGGCATATCCATGAGAGATTCACTTGGAGGGGACTCAAGGATGATGTGCAGAGATATGTGAGGGAGTGCATGGTGTGTCAGTAAAATAAGGGAGAAAACACTTTTCCCACAAGGTTGCTTCATCCTTTGCCCATTCCTAAAAGGAAATGGGAAAGTATTTCGATGGATTTCATCACTGCGTTACCATGAGTTTAGGGGAGAGATTGCATCTATGTGGTGGTAGACCTCTTGATGAAGTTTGCTCACTTCTTTGCTATTCCATTCACTTGCATAGTAGCACAAGTGGTAAATCTTTTCTTTAGAGAGATATTCAGGTTACATGGGCTTCCTAGATTCATAGTCAGTGACTGGGATAGTAAATTTATGAGTGTTTTTTGGCAAGAATTATTTAGGTTGTGTGGTATAGATCTTACACCCAGCACTAGTTACCATCCACATATAGATGGGTAGATAGAGATTGTAAATAAATGGGTGGAGGGGTATTTGAGGAACTATGTGAGTGCACAACAGAGAGCTTGGGTTAGGTGGTTGCATATGGGAGATTACTGTTATAATACCACTTATCAAATGTCCATTAGGATGACTCTTTTTATGGCACTATATGGTTATGAAGCACCTAGCTTCATCGATTTAGTTTTGGGGGATAACAAAGTGCCCAAAGCCAAAGACTTATTGCAAGATAGTTAGAATATCCTGAGAGTGCTTAGGGAGAACATATAATTGGCTCAAAATCAATAGAAGTTGTATACTAATCAGCATAGGGTAGAGCACAATTTTGAGGTAGGGGATATGGTTTACTTGAGGCTATAGCCATACAGATAGTCATCACTCAAGAAGATTGAAGTCGAGAATCTAAAGCCTAGGTTTTATAGTCCCTACAAAGTGATTCATAGAGTGGGCAAGGTCACATATGATATTGACCTTTTGGAGGGCAGTTAAGTGCATAATGTGTTACATGTATCAAGGCTTAAGAAATCCATTGGTCAAATAATTGTGCCTTCTACAGAATTTCCACTATTGGATGAGGAGGGGAAGCTTGTGTTGGTCCCAAAAGCTATTCTAGATACTAGGGAGAGGACTCTTAGGAATAGGGTAGTTAAGGAATACTTGGTAAAATGGATAGACCTACCAGATGAGGATGCTACAAGGGAAGGTGAGCAAGCGTTACAATAAATGGAACTGAGATTGCTTGAGGACAAGCAATTTCAAGGGAGGGGGACTGTAATGTCCCCTCTTTAGTAATTGTCAACTATGTTGTTTCTATCCTCATTTTACATTATCTCGAGGGCTAGTGAGGAGTTGAAAGGGATCTTGTAGTGATTTGGCCTAGTCATTCCTAGTTTGAGGCTAATTAGAGTTTATTTATGGGGCCTTTGGATGGAATTACTATTTATAATAAGTTGATTGGGCATCAGAGTTGGCATATTTCTAATTATTGTAATTGAAGATTCATGTCGAGAGCTTTCCAACAAGCTATCACTTGCTCCATTTTGAGTCTGATTGATATATTATTATAATGCCTAAAGTTTATTAAAGTAGCGTTTAAATTAAATATTAAAATGATAGTGTTACTTTAATATTATTTATGTTGGGTTGTGTGTTTGAGAGGGGACACTCAAGGGAGACATAAGATGTTATTTTATATTATTTTATTTTAAAATACTTTATCTCACATTTCTTGTGAAAAGTGGGTCAATCCTATGAAGTGGAAATAAAAGGAGAGTTGGTGGCCATTATTTAGCAAGTTGAATATGAGAAGAAAATTGATGTGTGAGTTGTAGATCCGTTCTTGGAATTAGAGGATGTCTATCCTCTCTTGTGACATTCTAGAAATCATTCCCTTGTGGTTTGGCCTTTGTAATCCATTGTCATCAGCTTCATTATTACGCAGATTGGGCACATTTCTAGCTATAGGTAGATTTGATGTTTTGCTCATATCTTCTTTCTCACTCATCTGACGCTTATGCTACTTTGGGGGAATTATTTTATGAATATATTGGACTATTTGAAGACAAAAATACCGTAGCATCACTATTCATGTGGGGTACTATTCATGTGGCACTATTCATGTGGCATTATTCATGTGGCACTATTCACATGGTTACTATTCATGTAGCACTATTCATGTCACTGTAGCAGCAAGTTTAAATAACATTTGATAGAGCATTATGTCAATAATATTGGAGCAATTAGTGAGTTGATAATCTACCATGTATTTGATTTTATTAAATTCTAAAAATAACATCTTATCAGCAGTAATATAATTTCCAATCTGCATATCATTGTACTTTCTTTTTGTTCATGTTATGTGATTTTCAATTCCATGCAAGCAAACAATATAAACATCCCATTTCCAAATTCATAATGGGTTAAATTAGTAAATGGAGGAATAAGGAGTTGGATGCAAACTGTTTGACAAAATTCCTATTAGTAGTTGTCTTAGTAATTGGGCATTTAAGGGTGCCCATTTCATGAAACCATGCCAAAATTGAGAGTTGTACTTGCCTACTGAATTTAATTTAAGATGGATTTTATACTTATGTCTTTCAAAGAGTTATTTTGAGGTTATTATATTAATGAGTGTTTAGTGATAATAGTCATGTCCTTTGCATTTTTTGTTCATTTTTCATGCCTTATGTATATTTGCTACCTTTGATAGGTCATATGAAGTGTTTTATTTTGTTTATTTATTTATATAATTTATATTCCTTTAGTGTTCCCATTATCACCTCTTGGTTAATCATCATATTACTTATACAATCATCTAAACCTTCATATTGAAACACGAAGTGTGATAGGGGTTATTAGAGTAGCATAATCAAGTTGTAAATTGATATTTCATATTACATATTTCATAAGATATGGAGTTCATGTTTGGTGCATCACCTCCAAGTTATTTAGTTAGATTAGTACTCTTATTTCCCTTTTCACTGTCAAAACAAGTAATGTAGTATTAGTCTAGGTATTGTATTTTAGGAGCTAGCCTAAAATTATTAGGTTTGACTTTCTTAGAGGTCACCCACAACCTAGAATCAATCCCATTCTATAGATCAAGTTGAGATGGCTTGAATCACTCTCTCATAGGGTGCAATTTATAGATATAACAGTAACTTTGTTGATTTTAGATCCCTTGCTTGAAGAATTTGATAAACTAATAAAAAGAGAAAGTGATGTGGCACCACAATATATGTTCAAACTTGAAACTTGTGTACATGAGAATTAATTTTTGAGTTAAACTAAGTCATAGATTCTATAAATTAAGCTTATTTTTTCTTCATCTAAAAATTGGAATTTTTATTTTATTATCAGCATCCTATTGATACTATTAAACTTGCATATATTCTAGTACGATTACAATATATTCCTGTGCTAAACCCAACAAATCAACCATTTCTTTATATTTGAATTTAAATGTAATAGAGAGATGAAATACCAATATGTATCTATGATTTGTACCAAATTTATGACTATCGTAGTGAGCACCATGGTTTCCCATTTAGTGTTGAGATCAAAAGGGTTTTTTTTTTCAGTTGATGTGGATACCATTCCTAGATTTTTGCCTCTAGTAATTCCATTTCCATTCTCTTTTACTTCAGTTAAAAGTTACTTAAACATTTATATAATCAAGGAAAAGGATTTACAATTTGTATTTTATATGAATTATAAATGACATGATTGACACCATTCTAATATTAACATATCTTTCTTTGTAAATGGGTAGGCCTCTATAGTAGTCTTACTATATCCAATTAATATTATTTATCGATCAAAAATATATTCCTTCTTTCCTTTTATAATAAATATTATTTATTCACCCCTATATAAGGTATGCATTATATTTATGTTAGTATCTTCACTACAATATAAAATATGTCTTTATGAATTACATTCATGGAGTACAACACCATGTCAAATAGTTTTGATACTAGATTTGATTTTACTATGTAGTAAGGGGATGATGGTGGATTTTTTAATTTCTAATCAACTAGCCAACCATGTAAATTTTTAACATAAAATACACCCCTCTACCATAACATAAGCTATTTATATATCTATGATTTTAGAAGTAAAATTAAACTACTCTTTTCTTATTGGTTCACATGAATTAGTTCCCTTTGGAGACCTAAGTTTGTATATTGGATGGTTTGGAAAGTGTCCCTGCTTAGAAATTTTGAATATGTAATATGCTATTATGAAATTGAAATTTTTAGGGACTAATAATTATAGTATCCACACTAAAAACAAACATTACATAAATCTAGTATATGTTGTATAAATCTTTCCATACCATTGGTGAACCATGTAGGTACTAATTATTAGATGCCCACAATTTTAGTAGTGTCTTATATTTGTTTACTAGTTACACATGATATATGCAGTTATTTAGATTGTGTTTAAGAAAATGGTTTTATGAAGGATATTTTAATCACATAATAAACTTAGAAAATTATGTATCAACTATGGTTGTTGCACGTGCACGGTTAACCTATGAAAAATAACAAAATATGGGGTAGCTTGCACTAGTAGTCATGTCATCAACAATTACAACTATGTATCAACTCTATTGGGACTTTTTTAAGGATTGGGGCCTTCTTTTCCCTCATTCAAAAAATCTATAGCTTAGAGATGAACTTATCCTTAAGAATAAATTCATTTACTTCATATCTATGGTACAATAGTATCTTAATTCATATTTTTAACTTCTAATAAGCTTAAATCCTTATATCTAATCTTTAAAATTGTTGAGTTTTTTAAAATGATAAAATTCCTAATGTATTTTATATATTTAAATTTATCCTTAAATTTGCAAGGTTGTAAACAATATTACACTTAGTTTGAGAGTGTGGATTACAAGGTTACAAGCATATTTCCAACTTCTCTTGAAGTCATTCAAAGGGACAGTAGAACTTATATAGGTAATGGAATATTATTTTTTGCTTATAACCATATTTAACATTTGAGTAGGATTAGTGAACCACTATTCTTGTGATACATTATATAGTCTAGTTGAACATCAGAGAGATTTATCCATCAAAGATTGTAGAAAATGCTTATTTACAACAAGGCAACGGTTGGAGAATTATTCTTATATGAAATAAGGAGTTCAAGATTTGTTGGAAAGATTTAAAGTGAGATAAAATATATACATTTTTTTAATTCTATAGAGCCATCATCACCACCTCCAACAACTTTGCCATCTTCAACACCTCCTTCCCTAGAAACTCTATGTTTTGGTAATGCAAATTCTAAGCCAAAATCAAATAGTATGTATAGTTAATTAGTTTTATTATAATTAATTTTCATCAGTTATTATCTTTAATATGTTTTTTTGATATATTTATCATGGGTAGATGTTGAAAAGGATGTCAATCTCTTGATTTTCATAAAATTTAACTAGAAACATCTGCCATGCATTACACATATATGTCATCAAAAACATTTCCCATAATATTAGGTATTCTAAGAGGCATCATCTTTGCATTATTTATTTTTCTAATTGGAATGAGAAAGAGAGTAAAATATTCCATTTTTTGGAGGCTAGTTACTCTAGTTACCTATAATAAAGGTGATCCTCCTAACTTATATATCAAAAAACAAATTCTCTTCTTTTGCATTTAATGTACCATTTTATCCTCTAAAATTATGACTTTTATAATGATACACATTGAAATATATTTTATCTTTAATTTAGGTACTTATGCAAGAATAACATTTCATTTTCACCTTACAAGAATTGATAGAATCTACAAACATTTTTTTATGACAATAACATGCTTGGAGAGGGAGGTTATGGTGAGGCATATAAGTGGGATTATAGTATATGTTGACATGAAAAATACTGTACCCATGGACCATGAAATCTATCTAATAATACATGGAAATCTTTAATTCTAATTTTGATGTTTTAGGGAACAAAATGATATTTAAAGGAAATAACAGTGAAAAATTTGTTTATGAGGTCTACACAAAGAAATAAAAAGTTTATAAAAGAATTGAAATTGATGGCTAATGTTTAGCATCAAAACCTTGTGAATTTATTGGTATGTTTCTCTAAGAAATATGAAAGCATACTTTTTTATAAGTTTTTAACTTTTAACTTATTGGTATGTCTTATCTCTCTTCATCCAAGTGGCATAATTGAAACACCTCTAGGATGTGGGTAGCATAAGAATGAGGTAAATCTCTAGATAGAACTATATCCCTTGATGTACTACTTTTAGATCACTACTACACCTATGATTGACAGGAAAAGGGAGATAAAACTAAAAGTAAACTATCATAAAGGTGATGATACACCAAATTAATTTATGACTACCAACCAGTTGCATGTCACACATGAGACCAAGGGACTAACTAGGCATACACTTGTCTAAACTAAATCCTCTCAGACTAGTGTTTCATTATGAGGTTGTGATGAATGTTTAAGCTAGGAGAACCAGACAAGAGGCCTAGAATGGTTCTATCTGAATAGACTAACTCTCTCAACCTTGACACTTCATAAAACACTTCACATGAACTACAATAAGAATATTTCAAGCTATAAATAGGTGAGAGAATGAGAAAACCATGATAAGGAAATAATAGTATCACTATTCATGGTATGCAAATGAGCAAGACTTTTCCATCCTTAGGTGGAGCATCTTTTACAAATGCCAAAATGGCTAGTTCTTATAAAAATTGAGAGAGAGAAGAGAAGAAAGAATCTCAAAGGTCAAAAGGAAAAGTGTCATGATAAGTAAAGGAGTTACAAGTGCATGAGAAGAGGATGTGAAACTGGTCATGCAAATTTAGGAAGCACAAGTGTTAATCCAAGGCATGAAACTCTTGAAATGTGGCATGAAATTCTATTTGCTAGCACAAAAACTTGTCTTCATCATTAATCCATATTTTAACACCCCAAAAATATCTAGGGGTAGGTATAATGATTTGAATAAGAGGTAAGGGTTGCATACATGCTTCTTCATACATTGGTTGCATTCCTAATCACCTAGATTCCTATGAAAGTGAGCCACATTGTTTATAGTCAAAGAAACTCCTATATCACACACCTTACACACTTGACCTCAAATTTGGATTTATTTTACCATGAAAATACCTAAAAGGAAGTTAATTACATGTTTCAATACCATCCATGGCCTTAGAGGAATCAAACACACCTTAAAAGCAACTTACTTGAATTTTTTCACCCTTCTCACTATCATGTTCACTATGCTAGTTTTAATTAGCTAAGATGAGATCTATAGTAGGCAAACTTATGAGTTTTTATGAATTTAAAAATGTAAATGGGTAGTTAACTTAATTCTCTATCTTCCTCCCAAAGTTGATTTCATTCCTTGAAAGTCCCTAGAACCTACATAATGCAAAAAATAGTCAAAGAGAGTAATTTTATACCCTATTCATACAAGTATGAAACACCTAAAGTAGATGATAAGGGTCATTTAATAGTTTCCTTTAGGTTTAAATAATTTTAATTTCCATTCCATCTTATCTAGATATCCCTCCAACCTTGTTTTCTCAGTCAAATCATTAACTAGGGTTTGTGAGGGTTTTAAGTGCTTTAGGCTCTTAAAATCTATTCATGTAGATGGGATGTTGGAATCACAAGAAAATTGAATATATTAAATTATTATTACCCTTTTTTAAATCTCCAAACTTATTTTATCTCCATATAAACCTTCAAAGAAGAAAAGAGTGCTCAAAGCTGACATATCAAGCTCTTTTCTTCATTTCCTATAGGCTTGGATTATCTTTGAGCCAAAAGTGAATTTATATATGGCTTCCCTAAATTAAAATATATTGGACACATATAATGTTCCCCCATATAAATTTTCCAATCCATTATAATTTTCATCTCATGATATAAGTAAAAATGACTCTCCATTTAGCTTCTAGGCCTAACTATGCCTAATAGGCATAATTTCAACTCTTATAGGTTTGGACCACTTATTGAGTTTCAAAATTTTATTCTTTGTCTCTTATATTTTTATAGGTTTTATCCAAATTCACAAACTTCATTTCCATGTCCATACAACTCTTAGTCCATCATTTATCACCCTTTCTTAGAAATTTAGGGTTTATGCTCTTAGGGAAGTACCTTCTGTCTAAGACAAAAAAGAGGGTACTTACCCTATTTAATTAGAATAGGTGAATTTTTGAGAGGATTATCCAAGTAATTTAGATACTCTATAATAGATTTTATCCCTTTATCAGGTCATTTTACCCCTTAACTCCTCAAAATCCAAGACAGACTATTAAAACAGGACTGTGTATGCAAGGTTTTCATATGGAATGTGTGTTGCATCATGGGGTCATCTCTTTATTTGATATCACATAATAAGAGATTATTGAAATTTATTCCATAATTTTGGAGCTACTTTAACAAAATTATCATCTCACACCCTTCTAACACTTCTCATTGCATACCTTTGAGTTTGATTATCTCAAACTACATATTGTATTCCTATTTGGGAAGGACCCTAGTAGGTGGTCTTGCAAAGTTTGACCCTAAACATAATGTTAAAAAACCTTATTGAGACATATAAATATTATTTTTAAATTATTTGGATCAATTTACCTCATGTTCATGTTATTTCCACACCAAGAACACTATTTCCCTATTCATTGTTTACAATAGTCAATTGTAGCTGACCCCTTGAGGAAAAAGGCCTATAGTTTGACATTATCCTTTAAAATTTATGCACATAATCCTTTGTAATATTATAATATCTTTGGGAGTTACTTTATATTAACAAATTTATTATATCCATGCTCAAACTCCTTATCATAAATGACATAGAAGATGGCTCTTGGTTGTAGGTGAATAATTGCAAAGAATAGACACTTATAGGTGTGAATTGGACTTGAAACATCACATATCAATTTCTATTTATGGTTATTATTATAATTTATATTACCTTTACTTTAATATATATCTAAAATATGAATACATACCCCACTTTCACTTTAAGATGCTAGAATCACTTCAAAATTCCAACTCCTGTAGATGGCACTATCAAAGTTCAATGGCTAAATATGAAACTTTGAGATGCTCAACTACTAATCTCCACTAGTCATACACCCTAAAAAATTTTCAAATCTCTTTTCATATCTATGGGATACAATAAAAATTCATTAGGATGAACTAATATATTTGACAACTTTTTTATATGACCTTCACCAAATGATCCAGACCTCTATTTTGACATTTTAGGGATTTGATCCCTGAACACATTATCTTCACCTTTGATCATGAATTCCCATTATCACTTATCAATCTCAAGCCTAAATCATGTTTTTCATACTATCAAATAGTCTTAAAAAATTATGGAAGAATCTGAGCATATCAAAACCTATCTAATCAACATTTTTAGCCTTCTATTAGTGACACCTATAGGTGGTCATTCCAATGTATACATGTAATGGGTAGAATTAGAGAAATGTGCATAAGATTTTTCCTTCATATTCAATTGGTATCTCCTCATGGTGTTAAAATTAAAACTTAGGATTTTTTAAATTTCAAGACAAGTTGTCACACCTCCTTTTCAATGTCAAACCCTACCTTCATGGAACTTGTAGGTGCACATTCATGGTAGACTGTGTGTATGTGTGGTATACAATAGAAAAATATGAAGATTGATTTGGAGGATGAATTTGAAAGTTAAAGGGAAAAAGAGATAATTTAAAACATGTAAAATAACCTATCATAATCCCCTTAAGTATTTACCAAAGCATGAAGATTTTGTAGATATTAGAAACCTACATGTAACACAAAAAGGTGCTTCTTCTTGAAAATTAAGATAATTGACTTATCCAAACACCTTGAAACATGAAAAAAGCATGGAGATAATTTGAGGAGAGATCCAACATCATATATCATTAATCCTAGTAGTTGGATTATATGTGCTTCTTCGATCGAAAGCAAAACCTATAGGGTGCATAGATTACCAAGAAAATTAGATAGGTCAACTTTTTAGGAATGGTTCATAAATCACGGGTTATAATTATTATAAAAAAAAAAAAATTGAATTTTACTAAGTGTATAAGACACCACCAAGATTAATTTATTTGAAACCTCCCCTACTAGCCATACCAAGTACAAACCTACTAACTTGTTTTATGTGCATAGAAGGGTGAACAAGGAGAAGAATGGTTTTAGATCAATTTTGACACTTTCGTAGTAATTAAAGAATGGAAATGGGTTTTAGGAAGTTGAATAGTCATCTCATAACCTTATCCCATGTGTCACATTTCCTTATAGGTCATATAAGTGCCAAACTCCTACTTTTTTCAAGAAAACTACTCTTTCTTCTAAAGAACCCACCACTTTTCAGTTAAAAATAGTTTATTAAGACTTATTAGGAACCATGGGGCATGAAATAATCTTTTTAAATGTTAACATTTCCCAAGGAGGTTGTATAACTCATTTAATTCTTTATTTTGACCCCCAAAATGACTAAAAAAGACATAAATATTGAAAATGACCAAGACCAAGGCTAATGTGACATGAAATAACATAAAATAACCTATAACACACCTTATGAAATAATAATATACCCCTTAAAATGTCTAAGGTTTATGTTTTTACCTATAGGGGTCCCAATTTGACCTGTAGGGTCAAATTTGGTCAACAAATTGGTGACTCATAGGGGTAGTATGTTTGGTATACTAAATATCAATAGCCTTATATTATGCATGGGATTCAATAGTAATATGGATTTTGAAACACAATAAGATGAATTTTCCCATAGATAACAAGCTTTGATCAAGATAAAACCAATTGACTACCTCAACCACACAAAATGAAAGACACACACAAAATAAAGAAAACAAACTAACAAGACACACACACACACATGTGCTCAAATCACTTATGGAAATAAAAAACATAAAAAAATATTCATAACTATAAACTAAGCAGACTTCCTTTCTAGGATCAAAAGGAAAGTTCCTTGAAGCTTCTTCTTCATTAGTGCTAAGCATATTACTCCTTAGATTGGATGTGTAATAGATCAGACCTATTTATTAGCACTTCACTTGTTATTCTCTCAAGTAGACCATATTCAAATAGGTCTCCAATGTAAATTTATTCCTCTTGGATTTTTACACATACCTCATATTGCTTCCAAGTCTTCATCTCATGATCAACTTGCATCTTTTTTGTAGGCATAGTTTCAAGAGAAGTAGTTTCTTGTTCCTTAGAAGATTGAGGCCAATGGAAGCTTGTTTTGACCTTTAAAAGCTGAGGTGAACTTTAATCTGGCTCAAAATTGGTCAACAAATTAGTGACTCATAGGGGTAGTATGCTTGGTATGCTAATTATTAGTAGCCTTATATTGTCCATGGGATTCAATAGTCACATGAATTTTGAAACACAATAAGATGACTTTTCCCATTGATAAAAAGATTTGATCAAGATAAAACCAATTGACTACTTCAACCACAAAAATGAAGGACACACACAGAATAAATAAAACTAACAAAACACACACACGCACACACACACACACACACACACACACACACACACACACACACACACACACACACACACACACACACACACACACACACACACACACACACACACACACACACACACACACACAAACATGTGCTCAAATCACTTATGGAAATAAAAAACATAAAACAATATTCATAACTATAAACTAAGCATACTTCCTTTATAGGATCAAAAGGAAAGTTCCTTGAATCTTCTTCTTCATTAGTGCTAAGCATATTACTCCTTGGATTGGATGCTTAGTAGATCAGACCTATTTCTTATCACTTCACTTGCTATGCTCTCAAGTAGACCATATTCAAATAGGTCTCCAATGTAAATTTATTCCTCTTGGATTTGTACACATACCTCATATTGCTTCCCACTCTTCATCTCATGATCAACTTGCATCTTCTTTGTAGGCATAGTTTCAAGAGAAGTAGTTTCTTTTTCCTTGGAAGATTAAGGCTAATGGAAGCTTGTTTTGACCTTTAATATCTGAGGTGAACTTTAATCTAGATCATTTATGACATTTCAAAAAAAATCATCTTGTTTACCATCACTTAAAATCATCTCTAAGGAAGTTGTAGACCCCTTGAGAGAGTCAAACTCATTACAAATTCTTACAAACTATTGCCACATGTCCTTATCATCTCTTTGAGTAGAATCATGAAGGAAATAACAAGATAATCTCTTTCATACTCTTCTTTAGAATCCAAAATTATTTCATCTAATATTTCTTCTTTAACACAAGGAAGGCATTCTTCATTATCAACACAACAAAAATACTCAACATAAGGAATCATTTCTTCTTTAAAATTTGGAAACTCTTGAGGAATCTTAGGTTGTATATCAACTAATATAATCTAATTTTGGTTATCAAGGGCTATAATATCCTCAATTTCCTTCTCCTTCTTGGTGATGCCAAGACTAGGCATCTTGTAATCAAGTGATTTAGTCCAATGAGCTTACCAAGGAGTTATATTGCATTCAATAAAGAGTTATAAATTATTCTCAACAAAATTCTCCTTTTTAAGTTCCCATACTATAGGTCCATCAAGGCAAATGGTGATGGGGTAAGGACAAGATGAATGAGTCGGTGAAGGTGGAACATAGGACTCAAAATTAGATTGAGAATGAATTTTAGGGGATCTTTTTGGAAGCCCTTGAGGAAGAGGAGGTAGAACTTGGGTTAAAATAGCTTATTTTAATTCCTTCCATTTAAAAATATCTTCATTTAAATTTGATTTATCCTAAGGAATCTCTTGAGGAAGGTTAGATGGGGTGTGTTTAGTCATATGATCTTCTTTTAGCTCTAAACCTTCCATCACACCTTGACTCAACAATATCATTCGTGAATCTAACACTTCAATTTTATTGGTTAGGTTATCTTGGAAAATAATCTATTGAATTTTATGGGAATCTTCATGAGGATAAGGAGTATAAGAGGTCTGATATGGAAAATAAGAAGTCTCTTGAGGAAGGGTGGGAGGGACTTGCATAGGATCAAGCTCTTTCCCATTTTTACACTCTTTATCTAAGATTTTATCCCCTTTATTTTCCCATTATTCCACTAACTTATTTCAAATTATGATGTTAATATTAGGATTCTCTTCTTGAGGTAGTGATGCAATTTGAGGAGTAGATGAAGTGTTCAAGAAACTTGGAATCTCCTTAGGCTTAAATTCTCCACCTTGTCTACAACTTGGGATTTCATATCTATAAATCTCTTTTTGAGGTGGGGATGTAATAGGAGAGGGAAATGAGGGATTATATTACACTTCCTTTACTAATAATATGGACTACTTCATCTAATTATTGGATAACTCAACCTACCTATCAATGTTTACTTCAAAATCAAGGCTTGTCTTTCTAACTCTCTCTCTTGTAGCTGATTGAGAAAAATATGACTTTGATAAGCTTTATTGGGTTTTTGAGTGGGGGTTAAGTATAACTATTATCAATATTGTGGAAGTGGATATGAGGGTTGATAGATTTGGTGAGGCTGATCCTCATAAATTCTTAGCTTATCTTCCAAGGATGCAACCAAGCCACTCAAATCTAGCATCTCACTTGTAAGCATTTGCCTATTTACTCTCTCAATAGGTGCCCACTCTCTTTTAACCAAATATAATGCATCTCTCACTTTATGAATGTGATGACTAGGAACATCTTTATCATGTCTCCTTTATGTGTTATGATCTATCATGTACCTCTCATAGCCAAAGAAATTTTGTTTGAAAGTTGAAATGGACTAGCTTGAGAAGTGACTAGGTTGACTAGGGGAAGTAAGATATTGAGAAGGCTAGTTATAGATATGATAAACTTCATGACAAGGTTGATAAGGGTCATATTGTAGCTGGTAAGGATCATTACAAGGTTGATAAGAATCATACAAAGGCTGATAGGGAGTGCCATAAGATTGAGATATCTCATCAACTTATATAAAATAATACTTAACACCAAAACTAGCCATGGGATTTCATTAGGAATCAAAAACTCAAGGATTTATTATCAATAATATTCCAAATGAATACTTGGGTTGCTTGACTAGCTAATGTAATCCTAGACTTGCCATTGATGTTTAGATAGATGCCTCTAAAGGTTGATGTGTTGAAAGACAACACCAAAAATCTTTCAACTTTTTGGACTAATTGTCCCATCAAGCATGCCAAAAATTATTTTCACTTATATTTACACCCTTTAAGGATATTTCTCAACTCTCCTCATCCAATTGGCACAATTGAAACACCTCTAGGCTATAGGTAGCCTAAAAATGAAATGAATCTCTAGATAGGGCTATCTCCCTTGATGTACCACTTTTAAATCACTATTACACATATTATTGCAAGGAAAAGGGAGAGAAAACTGAAAATAAACTATCTTAAAGGTAGTGGTACACCAAATTAATTGATGAATACCAACCAATTGCATGTTATACATGAGATCGAGGGACTAACTATGCATATACTTCTCTAATCTAAATCTTCTCACATCTGTGTTTCATTATGAGGTTGTGATGAAGGTTTAGGCTAGGTAGACTATACAAGAGGCCTATAATGGCACTATATTAATATAATAACTCACTCAACCTTGTCACTTCATTGAACACTTCACATGACCTTCAAGAAGAAGCTTTTAAGTTGTAAATAGGTGAGAGAATGAGATAACCATGCTAAGTAAAAAATAGTCATCACTAATTAAGATCAAACATCTAAGTGAACATACTATGAAAAGTCATATAAGAGGAAAAATTAGTAGTCTTTATTGATCCATGTTATTCAAATGATCAAGTCTTGGCCATACTCAGGTGGAGCATCTTTTATAAAGGCCAAAATGGCTAGTTCTTATAGAACTTGAGAGAGAGAGAAGAGAAGAAAGAATCCCAAAGTTCAAAAGGATAAGTGTCAATCTGAGAAAAGGAGTTACATTTTCATTAGAAGAGGATGTCAAACTGATCATGCAAATTCATGAAGCACAAGTATCAATCCAAGGCATGAAACTCTTGAAATATGCCATGAAATTCCTTTTGTTGGCTCAAAAAACTATATTGATCATTCACCCATATTTGAATGTCCCAAAAATAACTAGGGAGAGGTATAATTATTTTAATAATATGGAAGGGATTCATATATACTTCTCCATACATTAGTTTCATTCCTAACCACTTGGATTCCTCTAAAATTGAGCCATCACTGACTACAGTCAAAGAAACTCCTCTTTCACACACCTTGCACACTTGGAGTCAAATTTAGATTCAATTTCCAAAGAAAATATGTAAAATTAAGTTAATTATATTTATCAATACCATTCATGGCCTTAGAGGCATCAGGCACACCTTAAAATCAACTTACTTGAAGTTTTGTACCCTTTTCACTATCATGTTCACTATGCTAATTTTGATTGGATAAGATGAGAGATTTGGTAGGAACACTTATGAGAGTTTATGAAGTTTTAAATGGACATTTTTAGTTAAATTAACTCTCTATCTTCCTCCTAGATTTTATTTCAGTCATTGAAAGTCCCTAAAACCTACAAAATACACAAAATAGACAAATAAAGAAATTATGTACCTTGTCTGTACATGTATAAAACACCTCAAGTGGATAGGAAGGGTAATTGGAGAGTATCCTAAAGGTTTAGATAATTTTAATTCCCATTCAATATTATCTGGATATCCCTCCAACCTTATTTTCTTAGTCAGATCATTAACTAGGGTTTGTGAGGGTTTTGAGTATTTTAGGCTCTTAATCATTGTTCATGCAGATGGGGCATTGGAATCACAAACCAATTTCACAAGAAAAATTATTATGAACCTTTTTAACATCTCCAAACTTCTTTTATCTCCATTAAAATCTTTAAAGAAGATGAGAGTGGTCAAAGTTTCCATATCAATCTCTTTTTTCCATTTCATGCAGGCTTGGACTATCTTTGAGCCAAAAGTCACTTTTTCTATGAATTCTCTACATTCCAATATATTTGAAACATATATTGATCCCCCATATACATTATCCAATCCATTATAATATTAATCTCATGATATAATTAAAAACAACTCTCCATTTGGCTTTTAGGCCTAACCATGTGCAATAGGCCTAACTGCAACTCTTGTAGGGTTGGACCACTTGTTGAGTTTCACTATTTTTTTATTGGTTTATTATGTTTATATATATATGTTATATAACTTTACACACTTCCTTTTTATGTCAATATAACTTCTAGTCCATCATTTATCACCCTTTCTCAGAAATGCAAGGTTTGTGCTCCTCAAGAAGCACCCTTTATCTAAGTCAAAATAGAGGGTACTTCCCCTATTTACTCAGACTAGGTGAATTTTTTAAGGGATTATCAAATTAATTTATATAATATGCACAACATTTTATCCCTTTATCAGGTTATTTTACCCCTCAACTCCTCAAAATCCAAGATAGATTGTTAGAAGATAGATTGTGTATGCAGGGTTCTCAAATGGATTGTATGTTGCATCATAGAGACATATCTATAATTTATATCACATGGTAAGGGATTATTTAAATGTATTCCATCATTTTGGAGGTCCTTTGACACATTTATCATCTAACACCCTTCTAACACTTCTCATTGCATACCTCTGAGTTTGACTATCTCAAACTGTAGATTGTATTCCTATTTGGGAAGGACCCGTATAGGTGTTCCTACATATTTATACCCTAAAAATGACTTAAAAAAACCTTATTGAGACTTCCCAAGACTATTTTTCAATTATTTGGATCAATATGCCTCATTTTCATGCCATTTACACACCAAGAGCACTACTTCCATGTTCACTATCTACAAAAGTCAACTATAGTTGATGTTTTGAGGTAAAAGGCTTGTAGATTGACATTATCCTTTCAAAGTTATGCCACATGATCCTTGGTATTATTTTGATCTCTTTATGATTTAATTTATATTAAAAAATTTGGTATCTCCATGCTCAAACTCCTCATCATGAATGACATAAGAGATGGCTCTTGGATGTAGGTGAATAATTTCAAGGAATAAACACTTGTAGGTGTGAATTAGACTTAAAACATCAGATATCAATTTATCCTAATGGTTTTTAATCTAATTTGTATTCCCTTTACTTTAATATATAACTCAAACATGAATACATACCCCAATTTCACTTTAAGATGCTATAATCACTTTGGTATTTTAACTCCCATAGATGACACTGTCAAAATTCAGTGGTTAAATGGGAAACTTTGAGGTGTTCAACTACTAATCTCCACTAGTCATCTACCCTCAAAATTTTGTAAATCTCTTTTCCTATGTATAAGATACAATACAAATTCATTAAGATGCATTGAGAGCTTTGGAAACTCTATTATATGACCTTCACCAAACGGCCCAGACCTCTGTTTTGACATTTTAGGGATTTGATCCCTGAACACATTATCTTCACCTTTGATCATGACTTCCATTCTCACTTATCAATCACAAGCCTCAATCATGTTTATTATACTATAAAACATTCATAAAAACCTCATGGAATCCTCCAATAATATTAAAACCTCTCTAATCAACATTTTTAGCCTTCTATTAATGGCACTTGTAGGTGGCCATTCCAATGTATATAAGCAGTGGGAAGAATTAGAGCAATGTGCATAGGATTATACCTTCATATTCAATTAGTCTCTTCTCATGGTGTTTAAATTAAAACTTAAGATGTTCTTAAGATAAATATAAGTTGTCACACCTCCTTTTCAATGTTTAACCCTTCCTTCATGGCACCTATAGGTGCATGTTCATGGAAGACTATGTGTATGTGTGTTATATCATTGCAAACTATGAAGATTGATTTTTAGAATGAATTTTAAAGGTAAATGGAATTAATATATCACTTAAAACATGTAAAATAACCTATCACAACCCCTTTAATTAATTACCAAAGCATGAATATTTTGTAGATATTAGAAACCTACCTATAACATAGAAAGGTACTTCCTCTTACAAACTAAGATACTTAGCTTATCCAAACACCTTGAAACATGAATCCAAGCATGTATATCATTTTAATATATATCCAAAATCATCTAAAATCAATCCTATCAATTATATTGTATGAACTTCTCCAATCCAAAGCAAAACCTATATGGTGCATAGATTATCAGGAAAATTAAATAGGTCAACTTCTTAGGAATGGTTCATAAATAAAAGGTCACAATTATTCTGAAACCAAACATCAAATTTAATTTTAATAATTTTATAATACACTCCCAAGATCCATTTTCCTGAAACCTCCCTTGTTGGTCATACCAAATACAAACCTACTAACTAGTTATGTGTGTATGGAAGGGTGAAGAAGGAGCAAAATCATTTCCACTTAATTTTGACACTTATATAGTACTTAAAGTGTTTAAATTTGTATGAAGAATTTTAATATTCATCTCATAACCTTATCCCATGTTTAACATTTACTTATGGATCATACAAGTGACAAACTCCTCCTTTTTCCAAGAAAATTGCTCTTTCTTCTAAAGAACCTACTAATTTTTAGTTAGAAATAGTTAATTAAGAATTATTAGGACACATGGGGCATGACATAACCTCTTTAAACCTTAAAATTTCCCAAGGATGATTTACAACTCATTTAGTTCTCTATTTTGACCCCAAAAATGACTCAAAAAGACATAAATATTGAAAATAACCAAGACCAAGGCTAATGCGACATGAAATGACATATAATGACCTATAATACACATTATGAAATAAAACTAGACCCCTTAAAACATCTAAGGTTCAATTTTTTACCTATAGGGGTCCTAATTTGACTTGTAGGGTCAAATTTGGTCAAGTATTGTGTGACTCTTGTTAATGTTGTAAACTCCATGTTAAATATAATATTTGATGGAAATAATTTTGAACAATGATAAACAAAGGGATAAGAATAATATTTTTTAATTACACTTAAGACTAGCAATAACATGGAAATTTAGTATAGCAAGATTTAAAAACCTAAGGATCATGGAGTGTCTAAATGAATCACATAGTTATAGGAGTGGATTTTTCAGAAATATATTTAAGTTCATCCCTCTACCATTATATGCTAAGTGTTAAAAGAATTTAAGCATATTTTTTTTATTATGATTGTAAACTCATAAGTTTTAGACATATAATAATTCTAACCAATTTGTTTTCATTTTTTAATAATATTAATCACTAGATGTTTTGATGTCATTAATGGTATTTGTCAATTTTTTGCACTAGAAAAAATTTAGATTTTTTATTAAATTCATTAAATTAATTTTGTCTTTTGAGAGACTAGATAGGATTAAAATGTTATTATCTCTTGAGAGATAAAAATGATATTGTCTCTTGATAGACAAAAAGAATAGTATTTTATATCATCTCTCAAGAGATAAAAATGATATTATCTCTCTCGAGAAAAAAAATGATAGTCTCTTGAGATACAAAATGAGTAGTATTTTATATCATCTCTAGTGACATAATTATTTGAGATAATAATTAGAGATGTTGAGTTTGAGCTAATACATTAATTTTTTGTCTCAATTTAAAACTATTTGCTTAAGTATTATCTCTAATATTGTCTCAAAACACCCTCATTTGCTATATTATACAACCCTTTCGATCGTGAGAGTTGGAGGTTCTTATTGAAATGTTTATAAATTATTACAATCAATTACAAATGTCTCTCAAATTATTAGGAGAAAAAATTCATGGAAATTTTAGCAAGGATTATTTAGAGTCTCAATTACAAAAGATATCAACAATATTTCCCAATGACATAAAATAGAGGATCAAAGTGAGCTATAATATATTAGATGAAGGAAAAGAGATATTTTTGGATACATATTGTTTATTAATTGTGGAAAATAATAATTCACTCATTAAAAAATGTAATAGATAAGGGTGGAAAGTTTTCATGATTGGAAAAGACTTGTGAATAAGTTTAATGTTGAGCTAGACAATTCCAATCACATAAGAATGCATGATGACTTGATATATCTAGGAAAATAAATTATAAATACATAGCCATTGAAATCGATGAGATTTCCAAAATATACAAAAAATACAAAATGGTGAAATCATTTATTTTGTAAAAAACACATAAATAGAAATATAGATAGGAAAACAATAAAAATATGAGTCAAATGATGAAATCACCATTCAAGTGATGAAATAACCTAATAAACATATGGTGTACGAGAATGGAAAATTCACTAGAAATAGTGTGGTCATACTAAAAAATGGTAGGATCAACCTACATAATAGTGATGTCATGGACCATAGAAGGAAAATAGTGGGATTGGCCTATAGAGTGATGAAAATGCCTTATCAAATGGTGAAGGCATCAAATAAAATGATGAGGTCACCCAAATTGGTAGATGGTCCACAACAAAAGGTAAACAAGGATAGAAGAATAAAACCCTATGTCTAATACTAGAAAAAAATCTTAAATTGATTAGCTAAAATAAAAATAGATAAGTGATTGACTTTATTATATTTGTTATGTGATACATAGGATCAAATTAGAGTTATGACAATGCCTGAGTAACTCCTATGAGTGATACCTTAGCCTAAAATTATTACTCATAATATTATAGGGCTTTAAAAGTAATGAAATTATATCATATAACCCATATAACTATTATTGGAGTCATTTAGACTTATTTATAAGTGTTAGTAGAGAATTGGAATTTAGAGAGATCAACATTTCACCTACCTAATAGATAGGCCACTATGACACTTGAGGATGTACACATGATTCTAAAAGTTAAATTATAAGGCTAATGAATATACTAGATGCCAGAAGGTACACTAATAGTACTATAAGATCTTGGCAGTGTGATAGATATTATAGTGACAAAGTTATTTAATTCTTTGGAGGACTTATCTTGGTCTTTCATGGTTGTTCTCAGAGTGTCAATAGTTGGACATATTATAGTGGTACCATATCCAACACATCATTCAATTGTCTAAGAGATATTGATCATGATGGCTCTTGTGAGTGGCTTCTTATTACCTGACAAGATCAGATGGTTTTTCAATATTAGCCACATCATAGTGGTTCATGACATGCTTTATTTCAATACTCATTTCACATTGGGTCCTATGATATTGGCCCAAATCTACTTTGAATTGCATATGATCACTTATCAGAGGGGTTGCATTATTACAAAAAATACTCTACACCAAGCCTAGGTTTGGGATAATATCTCTATATAGTTTCTAGTTGGTCAACATTTTCATAGGCAACCTGAGGATCCTGTGGCCTATGGTTAGTTAAATATGGGAGCAGGTATATAATGCAACTAAGCAGACTTGTATTTTTATTGATGCACCATTAATGAGATGGTAGATGGTGATTTAATTTTGCATCCCTATAGTTTGTTTAGTTTAGTTGGATAGAGGATGAATTTATGTTATACTACATGTTGATGCTATGTTATATTAAAGGTTGGCATGATTTCATCATGGAGGGGTACATGCTAAATCACATACAATGGTAATTCAAATTCTATCAATATGTGTTAGAGGGAATCCACTTCCTTACACACATCACATGATGTATTAGAGAGTGGGGGATACCATATTGAGAGCAAATTGTATCACTAGTATTAATATGTTACATATCATAGTGTGGTCTTATACAATCAAGGTTATGGATGCCAATATGATATACACCTATACAATTTGGTTAGCAAGTTTGTGCCCCATGTAATTGACTATACCACAACCTCAATAGCAAGGTCAACACTAGAGGAGAATGAAATAAATTAGATATGCAAGGTAGGCCCAAACATAGACAAAGGTAAAAATACAGGTTCCCATATAGTAGCTGATTTTAAAGGCCACCCCCATATAGATTATTCAAGTTTTAATGTAGAATCCTATACAATAAGTGGTTAATTACCCTATGCATACATGTCATAATGGGTTTTATAGCTCTAATTTTTATGGGGTGGTGATGGGGATGGAAATGGAAATGGAGATGGATATATATATGGAGGATAGGGTCCTCCTCTAGACATTGATATGGCTAAGGATAAATAGTGACCTCCAGCAAAGGGATATCAATAAATGATCAAGAACTTATTGATAAGTTATAAGAAGAGATATTTTCTAGGATATCTAAGATTATTGGGTTGGATCAAGATGTGGAAGGGTTAAAATATGAGTTAGACATGACATAGGTGGAGACCACCATGCTCCAAGGTATCATTACATCTTGAAACACATAAATTGATACATTACGAGGGAAATTTTCCTAGCTAGTAGGTGTTTAGTCTCAGTTGATAACATGGGATGTAGATATAATTATGGTCATAGGTGATAAATATAGAACTTATACATACCAAGATAGGGTCATCACTAATATTCATAGAATACATGGGGAGTTGGATGAGGCATGAAATTTAGTATTGGATGGGAATATATATAGAGCATTGGTGGTGATGATCACATCCAAGGATGATACCTTATGCATGGAGGATTGTGTCCTACATGTGAATGATGAGATCACCTTCTATCCTAGGTTATATAAGGTATTGGTCTGAGTAGAGGGTAAGGATCCTACCTACAAAGAGTATACATAGATCTAGAAGACTAATAAGACATCCAAGTTATGACACACTATAGATTTAGATCAATTTATGTCACAAACATTTCCATAATGGGTAGTTTTGGGACCACTACCACCACATCCACCACCATTTCTATCACAAGGCATATGATAGAGATTTGATCACAATCCCCTAGAGATGCAATGAGCTAGAGCTAATATTTTGTTTGTAACTATGTAATTGTTATAGATAGATATCAGGTTTTATGGGGCCCATTCCCATTAATAATACTACTCAATAAACTAAAAAGGCTTGGCTTAATGTTAAAGTCATCAAGGCATTTAACCAAATTACAACAAACAAAACATATTATTTGAAAGTATTTAAAAATACTTCAACTTAGCATCAAAAAATCAAAAAATACATAAACATAAATATATAAACTAATAATTTAAACCCTTCTTTGCTATTATATGAGAAATAATTATCCTAAAAGGGCAATTAGGAATGGTATGTCCTTTTTCATAATTATTACAATAGTCCATTCTTCTTGATTACTCGATTTACCTAAATTCAAACTTGGCAAGCAAAACCTATCCATGGATGTGCCTTTAAAAGCCTTGTTCTTTTTAACCAAATCCTCAAAATGTTTTATAACTAACCCAAAAACCTTAAAAATATGAGGTGGAGACACCAAGTTAACTAAATTCAATTTTTAGTTCTCCTTGAGAACATCTAAAATAGATCCTAAAGTCAAAGTAGGATCACTATCTAGAAACACAGTAATATCTCTCAATTTTCCTCATACCACCATGAAGAATCTAATTTACATTTATATTTTTGATATGTAAAAGAAAGATGATCAATTTTAAAGCATTTACAATACCTAAAGGGAATCTCCTCATAATTAAGGGTTTGAGACCAACATCTCTCTTTAACTTTCAACTCAATCCTTTTAGGGAGATCTTGAGAAATATCCAAATAAAAGAAAACCCTAGTAAAAGTTGTTTGAGATAAATTCAAATAATAAGCATCAATTTTGAGAAAATCACCTAGCAAACCCCCAATAGATGTCAACCTAGATTTTCACTAAAACTAGAGAAGAAAATATGGAAGACACACCTAGATGGGTCTAAGAGAGAGGTTTTCTATGAGAGGATTAAATTCTAGAAACTAAGGTTTTAGAAAAAGAAGGTGGTGATCAAATCTCCAATATTTTTCTTGGATAATCTTATTATGATCAACCAAATTGTCAAAAGGCATAATAAAAAAACCTCTGATACAAGGATAAATTTTCATACTTCCCTCCAAAATAGGACATGAAGAATCTTAAATCATTGATGTAGAATAGGATGGGATGCCAAAACCTATAAAAATGGCACACTAAACCACTTTTAGCATACCAATTCTCTTTTTAAAGCAACTATTAAAGAGCCTCTTGATAAAAATTAACAACTAGGTAATATTTTGCAATAATCAAAACCCTTGAATGCTCAATTTGAGCATTCAATAGGCCATATGAGGATGCCCTCACTATAAGATTAATTCTCTTAATAGGGGTGTTCATCTACCATAAACTCTCTATAATCCCCATACTTTCCTTCCCCTCTCCTGTGCTTGACATTGAAATAGATTGCTCACAACTTCATAACTTCTCCCTACCATATAGATGAGGAGGATTTTCCCTACTTTTGTTCCCCACTCTTTCCTTCCTTTATGGATGGCTCACCAAAGATTCTATTCTATCTACCCCATCCGCCTCTATCAAAATTTTTCTAGCTCAACCTAAAAAATCCCTATTCATAAGAGTGTGTGTGTGTGTGTGTGTGTGTGCACGCGCACGCGTGTGCGCGCGCGTGTGTGTGTGCGGGTGTGTGTGTGTGTGTGTGTGTGTGTGTGTGTGTGTGTGTGTGTGTGTGTGTGTGTGTGTGTGTGTGTGTGTGTGTGTGTGTGTGTGTGTGTGTGTGTGTGTGTGTGTGTGTGTGTGTGTGTGTGTGTGTGTGTGTGTGTGTGTGTGTGTGTGTGTGTGTGTGTGTGTGTGTGTGTGATTGATTCATTTTGTCTCATGGTTATTTGTAAATATGTTTTTAATATTATTTTGTGGTACATGATTCTCTTTTCTTTATCATGATTGATATGATAAATGTAGACATGTTGATCACTATAGGGATTTGATATAGTTTCTTTTTCCATGATTTTTTAATCTATTGTGCTAGCTCATTTTGCAATTTTATTTATCTCATTGATGTATGAGTAATAGACTAAATTATGTATGCTTACTTTAGGAAATATATTCCCCTAGTTAGCATAGATATGACCATTTTTTATTTAGATGTTTATCTTGTGATGTGTTTATGGTTAATTAAATGGTATGTGGATCATGTGTGAGATAGGTAAATGGTGCTTGCAAAGATGTTTTTTTAGAGACACATTTTCTATATGAATTGAGCACATGGTTTTTAATTTTGTAAATTAAATTATCTAACATAAGTATGAATGACTTATAATAAAAATTTTACATCATATTTCGTATTGATCAGGTTCAAATGTGAATTTTTATAATTCAAGACAATAATATAAAACATCATAACCTAAGTTGAAAACATAATACATTTGGACATAAAACAAACCAACAAAAATAGTTTGAATACAAAGTTTAAACATCTTAGAATTGACATAGAAAATATCATGATTTAAGTATGAAAACAAAATGCATCAAACACAAACAAATGATAAAATACTGGAAGTACTTAGTGTAAATAACATAAAATCAAGATATGAATAGTCAAAACTAAAGTGTCAAAAATCCATACTAAACACAAAGTAGACAATAAAATAGTTTGAAGATAAGATGTAAACAACATAAACTCATGATATAAAATATCAAGACTTAAGTGGAAAAAAAAATGTATTAATTTCAAATAGTAGACAAACAATAAAGTACAAGCGTAAATAAAAATAAAGAATACCTAAGTACACGAGCAATATTTAATTAAATGAGCCACCAACAAGGCAAATAAAATGCACAAATTATAAAGCAATAAAATACATAGGAAACTAATTAGTTAAAAAGTTTGCATGATGTGAGTTATTAAGGTGTTACACATGGATGTAATTACCCTAGGTTAATGGTGAAATTGATAGGTTAAAAAATGGGGGAATGGAAGATAAGGGAAGGGGTGGCTAAGTTAAATCCAAATGCCCCAGCTTGTGGACATTGCTTACATGGTCTAATGGACTTTAGGCCAAATGTAGTTCTCGCAAGATTTGTGATAGAATAAAAGTGATGGTAAGTAGAGATGTGATTTATAGAGGAAAAGAGGAATGATATACTCATTAAATGGAGAGGTTGTTGGGGCCTCCAATAAAGGGAGATCAAAAGATGATCAATCACCTATTGATAATTAATAGGAGTAAATCTCTGCTAGGATATCTGAGATTGTTGGGTTGGATCAAGATGTGGTAGGTTTATGAGCTAAATTAGCCATGACACAAGAGGATACCACTAGGGTCTAGGTTATCACTATAGCCTAAGACACATATATTGATACACTAAAAGGGTTGCTTTCCCAATTGGTAGGTGTTTAGTCTCAGTTAAAAGTATGGGATGTAGATCTATTTTTTATCACAAACAAGTGAGATAGAGCTCATGTGGACTGAGATAGGGCCATTGATGATATTTGAAGACTCCATGGGGATTTAGATGAGGTATGAAAGCTAGTATTGGATGGGAATATATACAAATCATTGGCAGAGGTGATCATGGCCAAGGATGATGCCTTATACATGAAGGATTGTGTATTATATGTGAAGTATGAGATTTCCTACTATCATAATTTATATAAGATAGTGGTCCCAGTAACAGGTAAGGATCCTACCTATAAAGAGTATACATGGTTCTAAAAGACTAGTAGGATATCCAAGTTATGGCACACTATAACTTTAAATAAATTTGTGGCATAACCATTTCCAAAATGATAAGTGATGGGGCCACCACCACCATGCCCACCACCATTGCTAGCATCGGGCAGATGATAGAGCTTTGATAATAGTCCCCCTAAGGATGTAGTGAGCTAGAGTTAATATTTTATTTGTAACTTTGTAATATTTTTAGATAGATATCAAGGTTTACAGGGCCCCTTCCTATTAATAATAATACTTAATAAATTAAAAAGGCCTAGCTTAGTGACAACCATCAAAGCATCTGACTAACTTATATCAAACAAAGCATACTATCTGAAAGTATTTCAAAATTCTTTAGCTTAACCTCAAAAAAGTTCAAAAAACACAAAAATAAATCAATAAACTACTAATTCTCGCCCTTATTTGCTATGATATGAGAATGAAGTATCCTATAATGAGAATTGGGAATGAGATATCATTTTTTATTACTTCTTATAATCCTTCATTATTCTTGATTACTCAATTTACTTGAATCTAAACTTGGTAAGTAAGACCTATCCACAAACATGCCTATAAAATCCTTATTATTATCAACCAAATACTTGAAACTTTTTTCAAATGACCCAAAAACCTCAAAAATCTAAGTTTGAGACACCAAACAAACTAAATTCACTTTTTATTTCTTCTCCTTAAGAACTTCTAAAGTATATATTGAAGGAAAATTAGGATCACTATACAGAAACATAATAAAAAGCTCTTAAATTACCTCTTTCCATAATGAATAATATATTTTACACTTGGAATTTTTTATAAGAAGTATAATAATGACCAATTTTGAAGCATTTATGGCACCTAAAGTGAATCCCTTCATAATCAAGTGTTTAAGACCAACATTTATCTTTAACTTTCATCTCAATCCTTTTAGGGAGATCTTGAGAAATATAGATTAAAAAAAGAACCTTGGAAAAAAAATTCTAGGATAAATTCAAACAAGAAGCATCAATTTTCATTAAATCACCTAATAAACCTTCAATAGCTGTCAACCTAGATTCTAACCAAAACTAGAGAGGAAGATATGGTAGCTGCACCCAGATGGGTCTGAGAGAGGTGTTCTATGAGAAGATTAAATTTTATATACCAAGGTTTTATAAGAAGAGGTGATCACATCTTCAATATTTCATTTAAACAATCTTATTACGATCAACCAAATTATCAAAAGCCACAATAAAAAGCCTCTAACAAAAGGATTAATTTCCATACTACCATCTAAAATAGGCCATTGATAATCTAAAAGCCATTGATTTAGAATATAAAGTGAAATTCAAAACCTATAAAAATGGAATATTAAACCCCTTTCAACATACCAATCCTCATTTTGAAGCACCTCGTTAAGATCCTTGTGATCAGTTTTAACAATTGGGTAATCCTTTACAATTCTTAAAACCCTTGACTACTCAATATGATGATCTGATAGGCCAAAAGAGGATTCCATCACTATAATATTAATCATCTTAATAGGTGTGTTTGTATGCCCATAACTCTCTACAACCCCCATAATTTCCTTCCCATAACTTGTGCCTACCATTTGGATGAGGAGTCTTTGCTCTACATTCACCTCCTACTCTCTCCCTCCTTTTTAGTTGGCTCCCCAAAGCTTATATTACATCCAACACATCAACCACTATCAAAAATTTTATGGATTGACTAGAAAAAGTGTTATTCATAAGAGTGTGAAATTTATTCATTGATGTAGTCATTTCACTGAAAATAATCCAATAAATCAATAATCTTAGTAATGCAAAAAAGGGGAAAATCAGAAATCATAGTGGTGAGTATAAGTGGCTTGTTATCACCTCTATAAAGGTAATAGTTTATTTTATTTTTTCTCATGTCATAGGATAATATTATGTCATTAATTTTAGGATATGAATGTATAAATAAGTATATACATATATTTGTTTTTTGATATTTATATTAGATGTATATATTTTATTGATATCTAAACCTATTATATATATATATATATATATATATATATATATATATATATATATATATATATATATATATATCAATCATTCATTTTGGCTCATGATTATTTGTACACAGGTTCTTAATATTATTTCATTGTACATGATTGATATGTTAGATGTAGACGGTGATTAGAATATGGATTTGTTATAATTTTTTATGTCATGATTTTATTGTCTATTGTGCTAGCTCATTTTCCATTTGTATTTATCTCATGGATGTATTTGTAATATAGTAGATGATGTATGCTTACAGTTAGAGATGTGCACCCTAGTTAGCAGAGAAATGACTATGTCTAATTTAGATGTTTATCTTGTGTTATGTTTATGGATAATAAAATGGAATCTCGATCATGTGTTAGATAAGCAAGTTCATGTTTGCAGAGATGTGTTGTCAGTGCCGCATTTTCTATAAGAGTTGAGCACTTGGTTTTTACTTTTGTAAATAAAATTAGGCGTCATAAGTATGAATGACTTATAATAAAATTTGTACATCATATTTCTTATTCATTGGGTTCAAATGTGAATTTTACAACTCAAGATAATCATATAGTTTGACAACATAACCTAAGTGGAAAACATAACATGTTTGAACACAAAACAAACCAACAAAAATAGTTTGAATATAAATTTTAAACAACTTAGAATCAAGATAGAAAATATCAAGATTGAAGTGTGAAAACAAAATACATCAAATATAAACAGACACTAAAAAAGTGTAAGTACAAAATATAAATAACTAAAAATCAAGATATGAATAATCAAGACTTAAGTGTAAACAATCCATAATAAACACAAAGAAATCAATAAAAAAATTTGAATACAAGATGTAAGCAACTTAAAATCATGATATAAAATATCAAGACTTAAGTGGAAAAAAATTGTATTAAACACAAACAATAGACAAACAATAAGGCAAGTACAAAGTGTAAATAAAAATAAAGAACACCTAAGTACATAAGCAATATTTAAGTAAATGAGCCAATAATAAGATAAATAAAATGTACAAAATATAATAAAATAAAATCCATAGTCAACTAAGTAATTAACAATTATGAATGTTGTGAGTTGTTAAGGTGTTATGCTTTGATGCAATAACTCTAGGCTAAGGGGACAAGTGATAGGTTATAAAAAATGGGGGAATATAAGATAAGGGACGGGGTGGCTGAGATAACTCCAAATGCCCTAGATTGTGTACACTACCTATATGATCCAATGGAATTCAAGACAAATATAGTTGTCCCAAGATGTGGGATATAATAAAAGGAATGATAAGTAGAGACATTATGTATTTTTGAAAAGAGGAATGATATACTTACAAAATGGAGAGAGTGTTGCTTAGTTTGTTCATAAAATGGAAAGAGAAAAAGGCAAATGGAGAGTGTTCCCTAGTGAACCAATTTGAATTACACAATGGCCACTAACTTTCCTCATAAAATGGTGAAAGAGTTAGATAATGGATGATAAAAATTGAGAACAAAAACAATAATAAAAAGTAAGATTATCTGAGTTGACTCAAGATGCTCGATGCATCCAAATGCTACTTAAATAATCCATGTGGACCTTAGGCTGATGTAGTTCTCTAGAAAACTAGAGGAAGATGAGTGGTATAATAATGAGGATTAGAAATGAAGTGGACTAGATAATATATTCTTAGCCGTAAAATTTTTTAAATTGATATTTATCAAACATATTGTAATTTGATGTTCTTGATTTTTTAATTTTTAGGGTTTTCTTGGTATTTTCAATACTTTTAGGTTTTTGAGAATAAGTAAAACAAATGAATAGGAACAAATGTACAAGTATCCACTTAAAAAAAGTATATATATCATCATGTAAGGGTCTAACCAACTAAACTAGTTGTAATAATGTGGCACCACAAACCTACAATAAAACATGAGGCTTAGGGAAACACCATGCAACAAGATTCAAATTAGAAAGGCATGGAAAGGGAGAAATGGTATAGAATAAAGTAACTAGAAGAATGTTTCAATTAACTATAAATAAGTTAACACACTTGTTGGCATGCCCTAATACACATGTATGTAAAGAAGTTATTGATAATTAATCTGAAATGCCCTTGGAAAGATAGGATGAATCTACGTATATCACCAATTAGTAATAATCAAGCTCATGATTGGTAGTAGGAAAATAAGAGGAAGAATAATAATGGCCTAGGGAATGGTATGGGTAATAATAAGAAGATTTCAAGTTGTTGTACATGAAATTATTTCAAATGCAAAATGGGTTCCCCCAAGAATGGGCCCTTATAGACAATGGTTCATTTTTTAGTTAAGCATAGTATCATTTCAAATGCATTATGTTCATGGTTTAGTTGAGATATTCCCCATATTGTGTAGCCAATCAATATGCCCTAAAAAAATGATTTGTAGTAATAACAAAGGGCCTGAGCCAATTGGATTCAAACTTATCCTTCTTTTTTATGCTCAGTGTTGGTTTTCTTTTGATTCACTTTTATCACCAAGTCACCAATTTCAAATTCTTGAGAGAGAATACATTTATTATAGTTTTGGAAAATATAGTTTTGATATGATCTTAAATTATCTAATGAAATCTATCAATTCTAATACATGAGTTCTATCTCTTACAATTTGGAAACTCTATACTCCTCATCATCAATGATATGCTACAAAGAAATTCATAGAGAGGGTGAATTTATCTCAACATGAATAATGGACTCAAAGCTAAAAACTAAAAATTAGGTTATATCATCTAAAGGTGTGAGGGTAATGGTATAGTAAGCCAATAAGGTGGGAAATAGTTATAAGTTCCAATCATGACCAACGTCATTGACAATCTTCTTCAAAATTCTAACAATAATTTTATTTGATGCCTCAATTTGGATGTTACATTAGGGTTAAAAGGCTATGGAATGTTTATGAGTAATGTGGAATTTAGTACAAATGGATTTGACATATTTTTTAATGGTCCACCATTATTTGATATAATAGCAGAGGGAATGACATAGTCATAGATGGGGTGATAATGAATGAGCTTGGAAATATTTTTTTTTTAGTTATATATGTGAGGGGAATGACCTCTATCAACTTAGTAAAGTTGTTTGAGGTAGTTAGGTTATGATTTTGACCACTTGAGGAGGTAGGGTTTATTTTTATTATGATATCAAGTTCCCATATTGAAAACTTCCAAGGTGTAGTGATCAGATAGAGTGGTAAATAGATAATAAGAGTCAAGTCACTACATCATTGACAAGAATCACACTTCTTAAGATGTCAGAAAACACCTATCTCCATGGTTGGACATTAATACCCAATTAAAAGGAGTGTCATAGAAGAAACCTTGTCACAAGTGTGGGACCCATAGGTTACTTTGTGTATGTATTTCAATGATAATTTGGATTCTCCTAAAGATAAACAATGAAGGAACATTCCATTATAGCCTTTATGATAGAGTGTGCTACCTAATAATGTATAACAAGTAGCTTTATAAAGTAACGATTCCTATCGGGTTAATTATAGGTCATCATGGATAATATGGTCATGAAGATTTTTATACATGTCTTGGTACCTAGGATGATCGAGACCAATAATATTATTTACCATTTCATAATCTAGTTATTCATGAGCTAGTAAATAAGGTTGTCAATGAGAAACTGATTCTCTTTGACATTTTTGGCTACTACTAGCATGGACACAAAACTAGCCATTACATCCACTGAGCTATTATTTTCCTTTGGGATCTATTCAAACTAAATAATTTTTAAATGAGACTTGATTTTTTCAACCATACTCTTTTGAGGTACAATATTCTCATCTCAAGTTTGGTATTGGTCCATATCTTAATTAATAATTAATTGGTAATCCTCATATATCATTAACAATTGAATATTCCATTGTATAGCAAGATTAATTCCTATAATGAGTGTTTCATATTCGGCCATATTAATGGTACACTTAAATCCAATGTGGAATGCTTTGGGAATGAGATATCATTATGGAGTAGTGAAAAATATGTTAGTTATGGATGAATGACATGTGAATGAATCATTAAAGTATAACTTATATTGTTTGGATTCATTGGCTACCTCTTTTAGGGATAAGATTGACTCACCTAGGAATGTAAAGAAAAGAGGTTTAGTATCCAATGGAGGAGCTCTGACAATTTTATATATGAGATATTATCCCTTGATGGCATTTTGATTTTAATATTTGACTTCAAACTCACTCACCATCATCATGCACTTGCCTATGTGACTTATTTCGGTCCGTCCTATATATTTTTTAAGTATTATCCTTTATTTATGATAATTAATTTATCCCAAGTTTTCTTTGTGTGTGTGGAATTACTATTTATGTAAATTATAAATTCATAGAAATCTAGATTCCATGATGTGTCACTCATGTCTAGTTTCTCCTTTACATTTTAGGAGTTACTCTTACAAGTAACTACTTTGCCCACTTTGCACACACTTCTCTAAACTCTCCAAGGGAATAGGCCATAAGTGGCACACACAAAGGTGGTTTGTAAGTTAATCATGGGATTCCTTGTAACTCCTATTTTTTTTCTTGACATATAAAAGAGACTTCCTCTCAAAATTTCCTCACTAAAAACTTAAATCTCTTTTATCTTTTCTTCTTGAATTCATCTTGCTTTTAAAGTTGTAATTGTGAAGAATTTTGGTCATAAGCCTTCTTATAAGATCATGTGGGTTTTTTTTTATGCATTTAGTTTTTAAATTTAAAAATATTTGTCTCAACATTGTGGCTTGATCTCTTCAAGGTGATTTTATTCTTTTACATTTACTTACTCACTTATTTAAAAATTAAAATCTATCTTTGGTAACATTTCTAATATGGTACTAGAGCCATGGTTTGGTTAATGTTTGCATCTTTTAAGTATGTACAAATTTGAAGGTGAAAGATGATAATTTTTCATTCAATATTTTTATTTTTTTGCCCATTTTATTTTATCTAACCGATTTTAATATTTGGGAGCTTAATCCTTGATTGGAATGTAGAGTTATTTTACCTAAAACCTCATATAAAAAAGAGGCCATATCATTTTATTTGCATTATTTTTTCTAAATAATTTATGGGTTTTATTTAACTATCATCTAAGAACATGCTATTGAAAATTTAGAAAAATCTAAATCGCAAATTTTAAGAAATCATTAAAATTATCCCTAGTTTAAAAAATACAGAATTTAAAAAAATTCCTTTTTTGTATTTTGAATTGAATGACAAGTGAAAATTATTTTGTGATAAAAAATAAAATTTATATATTTTAAATCAAAATCCTTGGTTCCTTCTTTCCCTCATGGCTAACATCTTTCAAATTGAAGAGTTTTTTAATTTTCTTTTGGTTATGAATTAAAACTCATAATTCAAAAGAGGTGAATCATTTATTTAGAAAAATAATTTTTTTATTCTCACATGGAATTAAGTCATTTTATTATGTTTATTCAAAAAAAATTCAATCTTATTTTTCTAGTTTAAAATTTTAATCAACCAAAAACAAAATTTTTATACACACAAATCAAAAATGGTTTTTATTGGTGAGGTTTTTTTAATCATAATATCTCACTTTCATTTTATAAAACGTTTCACTTAAAATTTGAAACTTAATTAATTTTTCTAATATTTTTTTTTGCAAGGAAAATTAAAAACTTCAAGTTTCTTTTTTTTAAGAAATCAAATATTTATCTCAAAAGTAACTTGGTATTTTGGTGTAGATTTACATTTACACCTAATTGATCTAAGCTTTGTGATAAGTAAATAAATTTAGATCATAACTGTATTATTCATGTTTTCTTATCATGAGTATTTTTCATCTTTAAAAATTTGGTTAAAATGAATGTTTTAAAATTTTCTTTGGATTAATCAATATTTATACTAAGTGATTTTTTCAATGAACACAAAATTTTTATATGTTACTCCAATGGCTCTTTAAATGACCATTTTGTTAATATTTCTTAAAACTTTGAAAACTATTAAAAATAATGAAATCATTACTCTTAATAAATAAATTGTAAGTTAAAATGAGACTTCACATAATTTATAAACCTCTTTTCTTGAGAAAATGCCCATAATGTAATATTCTATTGACACATTAAATGCTAAATTTATCTCTTTTGCTAATGATATCTATAATGATGATAGATCTCCTTATGTTTATAAACAAACTTAAAGTCATGTGAACACTCTTCTACCAACATGAGATTATAAATAATGCACAATATGGCTTAGTTAGGTAGTGGGCTTGGTAAATGTGAAACATATACTCTTGAACCTATTTTGCCTACTTCTAATACAACTTGTAAATGTCTTAGTTTTAATGATTCTCATGTTTCTAATGCCAATTTATAATCTTATTATCCTCTTAATAAAAATAATTATAATGTAACTTCTTTTGATTAAACTACTTTTAATGCTCATGCTTTGATTAAATTTATTCAACCTTATACACATTGTGGAAAACACAAGTATCAAATATCTAAATCCTGTAAATTATACCCTTGAAATTATTTGTATAAATATATGCATGACACTTTACATTGTTATAAAATGACTAAATCTCCTACCTTAAAGAGTAAAATTATTTGGATTCTAAAAGAAAATTAATATTCTAGAAACTTTGACATGTTTTCTTGTGATAATTCTTCTAATACTTCTTGCAAACTATCATTTTCAAGTTTTACATTTTATTTGTATCCATTTTGATTAGATTAATATATTTTTATGTTCCTTTTTTATTATTGCATAAGAAATAATATTTTATTATGTTGACTAACTTTTTTTTATTCACATTTATGCATTTTGTGTTGGAAGTTGTCTTTGCTCAAATTTGCCTAGTTGTACATCGATTTTTATGTGTATACATTGTATTTTGATGGTATATTTATTATTAAACTTGAAAGATTAGTGTTAACTTATGTTTTATTTAAGTTTTGTGGATTTTTTTTATTTTTTTGTTATTTTTTCCTTCGTGGATCAACCACATTATTTGAGGAGTATTTTTGTAGATTCTTTGTGATCACACTTCAATCCTTGCAAATTTTGGCAGCACATTCTCTTCTCTTTTTTATTTTTCAATCTATTTTAATTTATAGTGAAGGAATTTCTTATTAAGAGGGATTATTATGTGATTTCAACTCCCTTATTTGTTTTTAAAATATTTCTTTCACTTTTTTAACTCCAAATAAATCTTAAGGGGGAGTGTTGGAGAATTAACTTTATTTGGGTTCTTCCTATAGTTTTTAAAATATTACTCTTTATTTAAGATAATTTATTTATCCTAAATTTCCTTTATGTGGGTGGAAAATAAATTTTATGTGAATTATAAATTCACATAAGTATAGATTCCATGAGGTGTCACCCACCTCTTTGTTTCCCTTTAGGTTTTGAGAGTTACTCTTAAAAGTAAATCCTTCCCCCACTTGGAACACACTTCCCTACACTCTCTAAGAGAATACGCCACAAGTGCCACTCAAAAAAAAAGTTTGTAAGATAATCATGCGATTCCTTTTAACTCTAATTCTTTTCTTATTTATTTATAATAGAGCCTTCCTCTCCTCTTTTCCTCACTAAATACTTAAATCTCTCTCTTATTCTCAAATTCATCTTGCTTCTAAAGTTGTAATTGTGGAGATTTTTGGTGACAAACATTCTTATAAGATAACATAGAGTTTTCTACAATATGTTCATTTCCCTACTTTAAAAATATTTGTCTTAGCATTGTGGCATAATGTATTCAATGTGATTTTAATATTTTACATTCATTTAGTCATTTAATTCAACATTTAAATTTATCTTTGGTAAAATTTCTAATAGTTTCCTTGGACAATAGGTATTTGAGTGGGTCAACCTTGGCTATAATAATATTTTTTAATTTAGCATATAGTGGCATAGCTTTTATGAAGTTAATGCCATTATTAAATAAGATTTTTCAATTGGTGTATAGTTTTTTCTCATATATGATAAGTGTACAACTCAAATATTAGACTACATGTTCTTTACCTTGACTATCATGTTGGGCCAAAAGTGCCTCCAATGCATGTTATATCACTTATAGGTAAAGGAATAAAGTATTTCCTAGTGTAGGGTGAATCATAACTAGAATATTGGCCAATTAAGTCATCAAATCATCAAAGGATTGATGATAACTTGTATTCTAATGAAATATAACACCCTTAATCAAAAGGTGAGTTAAAGGATAACATTTATAGGCCAACTATGAAATGAAGTGATGAATACACTGAGCCTTATCCTATAAGTTACAAAGATACTTCAAATTATATAGAGGAGGCATTACCATAATTCTTTTGACCTTAATAACATTTAATTAAATACCCCTGCATGAGTTAGTGAACCCTAAAAACATGCCCAAAGTGATGCCAAATATACACTTATTAAGATTGAGGCATACCTTCTATTTGTGTTATCTCTCAAATATTCATCATATAAATTTAGGATGGACTACACGTTTCTTTGATTTGGATAATATATCATCAAAATATCTCTCAACAATGTCATGCATCATGTCATGTAATATTATAGTCATGGCATATTGAAAGGTTTCCCCAAAATTCTTCAATACAAATGGCATGACTTCATAATAAAACATTACCCATGGAGTGGTGAACATTGTTTTATATTGGTATTTAGGTGAAATTTTTATCTAATTATACCCTAAGAATAATTCCATGAGGGATAACACCTCATATCCTACTATTGAGTCCAATGTCATGTCAACGTTTGGTAGAGGATAGTCATCCTTTAGACATGATTTATTGATGTCTCTAAAATTAGTACATCGATGATTGGAATGTGGTTTATTCTTAACAATAATAAAGTTCAATATCCATTTATAATAATCTAATGGTGTAATAAAAATGTATCCAAATACATTTTCTAGTTCCTTTTTAATGAGTATAACAATGATTAAATGCATTTTTAACAACTTTTGTTTGATGATTTTGGCATCTAAATGTACCACAAGTTGATGCACTACTAGATATGGGTATAAACATGAGATGTTGGCATAGGACTAGGAAAATACATTAATTGATTCCTTAAATATATTAATAATAAAGCTTCATTCCTCAGCAATGAGGGATGCACCAAATCTGATCATCTCTAGGTCATTTTAGTGTTAGTATTCTCATGTGTGGTATATTCTACCAAAAGTGTAGAACCATCCTCAAGTATAGTCAGTAAGGAGTAAAAATAATCATCTTTAGCTTCTTATGAACCACAAAGATCACCCATGTAAGAATAATTTTAGTTGGTCATGTCTAGTAGTGGCTAGTTAACAAATTACTTATGAAAATCCTAAATAGACTATGTAAAGATTTGATGTTCTTTTGAACTGATACTAGAATGAATGGTAATTCTTGGACTAAGACACTAATATTCCATAGGAAAAGATAAAATTTCCCCATCTAAAGACACCTAAAATTAGTTTTCACCTATGAACTTCCCTTTATTTTTACTTTTCCCCTAATCTAAAGGTGCCTTAGAGAGGTTTTCACTTGAAGGTCTCAGTGTTTCAATTTGTTTTTAAACAAGGAAGATTTCATGATCTCCAAAGTAGGTAACATGATCAAATCTAAATTCAAACATTTTTTTATCACTAGCTAGAAACCCATCTTTAAGACCCATGAATTGGGTAATACATTCTTTATTCTAAAACTCATCTAATGGTATAATTGAATCTTTCTCATCCTAATCAATTATGCTAGGATGATGAAGGGAAATGGGATAATAGGTTTTAATGGTAAGAATGACATTTATATCTATTGATATTTTGGTCCCAAAAATACCATAACATCTAAAACCCTAAGGAAGGCCCCCCTTTTGTTAAAAAAAATCCCTTGGAACCACCAAAACCCCATTTTCCCCCTTTGCATTATAGAATCTAGAACTCTAGATGTAATTTGTAAATTACAAATTAATTCATGGGTTATAGATCCTATAAAGCAACTAACCTTCCAAACTAAAATAATTTTTAACTTGGCAGACATTTTGCAATTTTTAAAATTACAAAATGCATGTCGAGATCCAAATCTAATGAACCTTCTAATTGGAAAAATCTAGAACTTGGAATTCATTTTGAATTTATAAAATTACAAAATGCATGCCAAGTTCCATATCCCATGAAGCCAAAACACCCCCTTCTTGTAGGAACCAAAACTTGAAGCACAATTTCCAAGTTTCAAATTGCATCCCACATTCCACCTCCCACTAAGTACCCAAGCTACAAGATTTAAAACTCCATGTATAATTTACAATTTACAAAGTTGTAAATTACTTGGTGATTTTTTCCTTCCATGTAGTAGAACTATTTAACCTGGCAGACATGCGACTTACTCAAAGCATCTCCTAGTTGCACCACTAACCACCATTAGAATGTATTAATTTTAGGGGATTTCCTATTTAAACCAAGCAATTTGGGGTTTTTTTTAATTATTTAACTTCCTAAGTGCATTTTTAAGCTTTGATGACCTTCACCATGTATCCAACCCTCGAGCCACATGCTAAAAAGTACATACAGGTTCAATCCATGACTACAAAATAATTTCCATGTCATTTATATTCTATACATGGTATTCCCCTTGTGTTTTTTCTAATTTCTCTTGCAAATTGAAACTTTTTTCAAAGATTATTACCATTTCCTATGACAAATTTTTAAGTTCTTTTTTAGGGTTACCATTTATTGTTTTATGATGTCATTTTAAGTTTTCTTTGTTATTTAGACATTGGTGAAAATCATTATCTATAAGTTCATGTGTTTCTCCAAAATTGAGGTATAGAGTTTTTATAGGGCTTTATAGGGTTTATTTCTAAAAGTTTCATCACCTAAATATAGTTTTTCCCTCAATTATTTTCATTTGAATCTAGCATATTTTTGTGAAGTAAGTGAATATTCCAAAGTATATTCCACTTTCAAACCAGTGAATATTCCCCAAAAATCCTTCAAGGTGCCTAAAAACATTTGACCTATTTTGAACACCTTTTATCCCCATGAGTTTTACCATTCTTCTAAATACCTAAGATCCCCACAAGTTTCTAAGCCTTCATGGATAGTGGACTTTATTCAAACACTTCCCATCCCCATGGGAATCCACATTACTTTAAACACCTTTCCCTTTCACTAGAGATCCAACTTGATTAGAACACCTCCTAGCTCCATAGAGTTTTCACTTACTCCAAACACTTGTTAATTCCACTAGAACTTTTACCTACTCAGATGACCTTCCATTTTCACTAGAGATCACACTTGTCCTAAGCACCTTCAAACTCCACCAGCTCTCATAGTTTGTTTCTCATAAGCATTAAATACGTATTCCATAGCTCAAAAATAAATGAAGTTCAAATCAAAAGTTCCTGGAGTGAATCTTGGCTTAGATTCCAATACAACAAAGATAATAAACATTTATTTAGGTCATATTAACCTAGGGGACTTCTAGACCTGAATAGGTGTAGAGTTCAAGAATGATTATATTAAGAGTATTTATGACTCTGGCTTGCTCCAAGATGTAGGATCTCCATTATCAGTCCAAATCCCTGAGTTGATACTCAAACTATCCCAACACTATGATCCTGATATAAGAAAGTCTTAAATGATAAAGAGGAAAGGATTTTGAATCTAGACCCTAAATGCATTGATTCAATATTTGCAATCCCAAAATTTGATAGTTATCTTGACATAACTCTACAAAAATCTACATAATTCTTTGAATATAATAGAGATGGATGTCAAAAGATGATTACCAAATAGTGACTCAAATCCCACAAGGCTACCTCTACCATATTACCAAAGAAACTTTTAGGGTTGATTTCATTGATGAGGTGGGATACATTATCATATTTTTGCAAAGAATCACTATAAATTCTAATGCCAATAACTTCCAAAAATGGATGTACCAATACATCTAGGTCATCAGATAAAATGTCCAATACATTCACTAAGCTTGAATAATAAGTGATTCCCTCCATAATCAATTGATGAAAGTATAAACAACTAGAAAATTTTACATGAATTCTTACTTAATGTATATCTTGGCCAAAGGGATATCTTTCCCAAGCCTCGAAATAATCCCTAGAGAAATAAACATAATATACAACTATTATCCTAACCTCACATTGGAGGCTAGTAAATAATAGTTTAGAAGAGTAAATGATGCTTTCATCTATTTCATCATTATCATGTTTGATAAAGAACTATGGATGATAAGATTCTCACTAGTAAAAATTACAGAGATTAGTAAATGGGTTCATACTTCATTCAATTCCCTATCTTTTACTATATTAGAGCAATTGGATTTAGTGGCTACCCATACACACTTCCCTGATATGTTAGTGATAAGTGGGCACTGATGTAGATGATCAAGAAACTTGTCAAGACCCATAAACTCTTTTCCAATAGGCACAAAGTATGAATTTACTTCCCAATCAGTATTAGTATGTACACATGTCCCTTCCTCATAAAATCCAAGTATGCTAAAGTTTAAATGTGTCAAATGCCTCAAATACTTTGGATTCAAGGTCATTTTTTGGTTTCTATTGTAATATTACTAGTATATTGGCACTTTCAACATATGCTCATATTCCATATTATGAAGATTATTACGATGATTGTGAGGATGAGGAGAGGGAAAAAATGAGGGATCATCCTAGAATGACCATATAAAAAATTAATGATTTGATTTGGAATCAATCCCTAATGACTTGGTGGATGATGAGTCCAATTTGGACCTGATTTATTACCATTAGATCATCACATAACCCCTTACACTACTAAGGTGGTCATATCTAGAATCCCTTTCTATATTTGATATAATAGTAGGTGTGATCAATAGAATAATCAATTGATTGACGATCAAGGGAGTAAAAATAACAAGATAAATAATAGGAGTTAAAGAGAAGCTCTTGAAGCTAAAAGCATACAGGATTTCTCTATTAGTAGAGGGTCCAAGTGAAACAACACATAAACCATCAGAGGAGACAAAGAAGAAAAATAAGAAGAAGAAGAAGTAGTAGTAGACTAAAGATAAAGGGGAAATAAATCAAATATGGAGTAATTTAGAATAACTAATTTATATCTTGTCAAAAGACATAGGAGAAACAGAAGCTTCTATAGCTTCAATACCCATGTCCATAATAATTACAACCCAAATTTCCATGGTTTACCCTCCTCTTGTCTATATTGTTCCAGAGGCTACAACACATCCACCTCTTATCTCCACTCCTTCAACTTCTCAAGTTTCCATTACAAATCCTATTTACACTCCAATGATCATTCCTACCACATTGCCTTCCACAATAATCTAAGTGCAACCAATACAATCAATTCAAATGGATGTTGAATGCTCCCCATTAGTGGATTCATAAGTTTTAATTCCACTTTCCTTTCCTCCAATTTCACCTTCCCCTTTCATTCCATTCCCTCTTTCCATTCCATTCATAATTCCTTCCATTTCATCTCCATTAATTTCCAACACCACTCAACAATACAAAGCCATAGACTCAGATATCCTAACTTCAGTCTCATAGGCCATACCAACTCCTAGGATAAGTATTGTTTCACTTTCATCCCCACTCACTTTCCTTACATCATTAACCCTAAGTTTTCCCACACATTTTATTGATTCATTCAATGATTTAGCTTCCACCCTCCCACATGTTCCCAAATTTAGAAAAATTATGCCTATTCCATCTTCCACACCTCTAATATACACAATTGTTTCCATTGACTCCATTTCATCCACTTTCATTATTTATATAATACCTTCATTTGAGATTGGAGCAATATAGGTTATTAATGAAAATATAGATTTGAAACCTACTGATGGGAGGGATATTTTGTAGGCACCTCCAAAGCAACCAATGAAAACATCTACCCAAGAGTATAAAATTATCATAATACCTACCAATGAAACAACATCAATTTTTGATTCGTTGGTGACAATGTCCAAGAAACTAGATGTTATCCCTAGTTGGCTAGCACAATCAATGAGAAATAAGAGAAAATAAATGATTTCCCCTAGCACACTGGACTTTGGCTTGTTATAAGTCAATAAGAATTCCAATTATACTCCTCGAACCTTTCCCAAAATTCTTAATGATGATAAATAAGATAGATTTGTTGATATTACAATAGCCCCATTGGATAAATCAAAGGAAAATCTTAAGATGGGAGATTAACAAATTCTAAAGATCTACTCTAGATAGACAATAATAGAGGGTATAAAACATGATGTGCAATCTATAATCAAATCCCTCTTAAACAAAATAGATCATGATAAGGCCACCAAGGATGAATTTAATAATAAAGTGGATCAACTTACCATTACATTGAACTAGTTTATAGAGCCTAGTGGATCATTGAAACAACCACAGTCGTTACAGTCAGTCAATCAAATTTTGGATCAAACAATAATTGTTGTTGTTTAACATAATGTTCATATGGGAAGGGCTACCAAATAATGTTTAAAGGATCTTATTTTTAAGGGTAATAAGTTTATTACTATAATGATTGACCAATATGAAACAATCAAAGAGAGAAAGAATATCCTAAGAGAACAAGTCAATAAATATGAAGGATAAATTCAAACCTTGAATTTATATTATCCCAAATTAATAGTTGTGGTTCAATTGATACAGATATCCTTGTTTTCAAGAAGATACTAAATAATGATGTCGAGCATGAGGAATTAGATAAAGTAGCTCAATTTCAGATAAGGATACTCATAGAATCCACTCATAAGGCCAAGGTATCACATGATAGGGCCATTAACATGTTGTATGATATTGAGGAAATGATGAGTATGATGTCATGATATCCATAAAATGATGTAGATAGCCTCTTTTAGGTAGAGGAACTTCAAAATAAGTTCAAAAAAGTGGTTGAAAAGAATATGCAAAGACTACAATCTTCACCTCATGTTCTATCCATAGATTTACTAGGTATTAGAATTTACTAGATAAGCTAAGAATGGAAATGTAGAGAATTAAGACTTTTAGAAAGGAATTATTTAACATTCAATTATATTTTGTAGCCTCCAACCTTTACTCCTTTGGACTAGATGAATAAATAATATAGGAAATTTCCAATGCATTTGATGTATATGCCTAGACATTGTTGTTGTCTCCAAATCTTGCACCCTAGAAGAAGTTTTTCAAGACTCTTCAAGATTTAGCCAAGATGGGAATACTTCCAAGTGTGTGTGGCACCTATAGTGGAATTAAACCTCTATATTTTAAGGGCTATCTCCCTAAATATGACTTGATGTGCTTATGAAACTAAAATTGCCTATTATGAGTGAAAAGGGAGAGAAAAATACATAAATCAAACCTAAACTAGGAGGTGATACACCAAGAGTTTATTCCATTCATACACTTGGAATTTTCATAATGAACTAAGACAACCAAAATAGCCTCAACACCATAATGGAGCTCCCTAGCATTAGTGTTTCTCATGAAGTGATGTATGAGGATTTATAATAGATCATGGAGGACATGGTCAAGCTAAGACCATCAAGCATGCAAATCTTAAATCATGTTTTATTTAGGAGTTGAATTCAAATTCAAATATTTTTATTTCCCTCCAAATGTTGTTTAAGGAGGAGTAAATGTAAATGTCAAATGTAAAAAAAATGGAAAAGAATGAAAAGGTAAAAGTAGGTAGAGAAGATCTCTATGTTGGAAGTCAATCTTGGCTTGTGGATAAAATAAAGGGAATGGTTGAAATATTCCAACCATAGATGTTTGTTAAGGAATATGCTAAATTAGCATATTGTGTAAACAAATCTTAGTTGGATTTGGAGCCCAAATTGGCATAGGAGGATGAGACCTTTCAAAAAGATTAATATATGCATTATTCTCATTCCAAAAAAGGAGGTAACATAGAGAGGAGAGAGAGAGAGAGAAGAGATAAAGAGATGATATCTCATTCAAGAAGAGAAAAAAGGATAACCAGGAAGAGAAGAGAAGGTATGAGTAAAGGAGAAAGAGAAGGCTTGATGTGAGGATAAAGAAGAAATATGAAGATGTTTAATAAGGATTTGTAAGCCATTGACATGGATCATGGATTGTATAACTCTTGTTATGTAAGTATCTAGTTTTAATGAAGAATAAATGGTATTTGTCTTTCATGCTAAAGTTATATAAATAGTGTTTCACTTATGGAATTCTGGTTTCAATAGTGACAAGCATGTGTATGTATGTGTGTATGGATATCTATTGAGCATAGAAAAATAATGATCATCTTGTTTCATAATTAACCTATATATGTATTCTAAGAATAAGTTATAAATGGTATTGTGTGACAAAGAATTCTAGAACTCTTGAAAGGAATAAAGGATCATAAATAGGGCACTTAGACAAACACACAACCAACTATTTCAAGGTTAGATCCACATGGAAATAATTGAATGAGACTAAAATAAGTATAATATTAGGTATGTGGCTCAAGTAAGAGTCCATATGGGAAGAGGTAATGACTGAAAAACTCTTAAATTCTTGGAAATCACAAAAACCTTGCTCTCAGGCCTATAAATGATAGTGCATAGATAGTAAGGAAAGAGTTTGCGTGTTTTGTGAAACAATTACTTGGTGGAAGTATTTTAGACATCATAATATTATAAGGAGATAAATTAAATGTTATTTTAATCCATATATACCTGTGAATCAGCGATATGATGAAATCAGTGACAAACCTCTGCTCACTGTTATAGAAACATAATGAAAACAACTTGGACAAACCTTGATTGGGGTGAGCATAGGGTCTTTAGGTTGTGTTTAATGAATTATATAGTTTAATTACAGATATACATACATAAAACACCTAAATATATCCCTTGAAGCATCATATAACACACACAGTTGAATTTATCATGATCTCAGCCCTGTATAGGCCCTTAGAAAGACCTAAACTAGGGTTTGGTCTCTAGAATGAGTTACAACCATCCAAAATGCATGAAACTTTGGAATATTGGAATTATAAATTTTCCAAAACTATTTAAGGTGGTTTCATACCTATGGAGTATGGACAAGTATAGAAAAGGACAACCAAAGTCAAGTTTTAGGTGTATACAAGCAAAGGAAAGTAGGTCAATCTAGCAAAGTGGTCTATGTCCAACGAAAAGGGAAAATAAATATTTGATTCACCTATAAAGAGGTAAAGGGTATATTTAAAAGTGATTTGTTTTGTTAGAAAGTTTGTGCTTTTCTTAGGACAAGGAGCTTTGCATGAAAGGAGGGTTAATTAGAGTAGGGCCTAATGAAGGAAGTACTAATCCATACAAAGGAAGCACATCTAAGTTTTAGGTATGTTGTGTAAGAGAATAATGGGTATCTAGAAGTGTTTTTACATTCATGATTAATGTAATGTGAATAAATATATGATCAAAAATTAGGATTTGTAGGGTTACAAGGATCCTAGGCCTACCTACAAGACTGTTAAGGTTTCTAAACAGTTTTACACCAAGTGAAGATCAAGAAAGGTAAAATTAGGTCTATTTGATGGTTTTTTATGCTAGCATAAGTTTTGATCTATTAAATTTGTTGTTTCTTATTCTTGGATGAATCCTTAGATGGTATATGCTAAGTATGGGTTGTAAATATTGTCAAATGAAAGGAAACCATGTACGAGGATTAGTCTTAAAGTGTATTAATCATAGTGAATCCATTGAGAACACTATATATCTTGAGATATTTAAATAGGTTTGTCATCAATAAAACCATTGGTGATCAAACTAGTATATTGGCATTGAGATAGGAGAAAAGATCATCATTTAAAAAGACCATAGAATGAAGTGACATGTCATGAAGATAACCCTAAGGTGTAAACAAGGTGAGGGTTATACCAATTTTGGTATCAGAGCTTGAAGCTCTTAGAAATTGATGGTGATTTCTAATAAGTTGTAGGATTTACAAGAAGGATCAAAAGACTAGTATGCAAAAGACCTAGGTGAGATCCAAGAAATTATCAAAAGACTAGGCAAGGAGAAAGACTTGGGTGAGACAATTAGACCAAAAGACTAGGGTGAAAAATACCTAGGTTAGGATTTAAACAGACTAAGAGACCAAAGTAAAAAATACTTGGGTGAAGATCTCAGAGATGGAGATATTTTTTAGAAGAATGCAGAGCAATAGAGTACATGAGAGTAATAAGAAGGAAGCAAACATCCAAAGGAAGAGAGGTATGACTAGTAATGAAACTGATAAAGAGATTGCTAGTTTAAAGAGAGATTTATCTAAGTTTTTAGATAAATATGAGTTTTGGATGTAGATGAATAGGCAAGCATGGGTATGACCAATGAGGAAGAGGTTGAAGTGGCCAATAGAACTCCTAATGAAGAGGAGAAAGAGGCAAAATGAGATTTCCAAGAAGAGATAAGGCCATAAAGGCTTGAAGAGTATGAACAAGTTGCCAAGTGAGAAATAATAAGAGGAAGAGATTGTGAAGAAGGTTCTCATTGTAGAGAACAATAAGAAATAAGAAAGAGAAGATAAAGTGTCAGGAAGAGAACTTGAGAATATGAGAGTGTTGGTGAAGAGAAAACTCATAGGGACCTTGTGGTCTCTTGTTTTTATATCTAGTGTTGTCTTTGAATTGGTAATTTCAGGTATGAACAACCTTATGAAGGTCAAGAAAAGGGCCTTGGAAAATGAAAAGATTGGTACAAGAGGAGACACCAAGTGCACAAGTGAATGTGCAAGAGATAAGGAAGTGTGTGTTGATATTGATAAGGAAGGAGAGATGCATTGGTTAATTCATAAGGAAGGTGTTGAGTATTCCACACAAGAAAGAGAAGAGATGGAAGATGAATTTGACTTATATGATGTCATTGAAAGCCAAGAAGAGGCAAGAGAATAGCCAAGAACAAAGGAAAAGAAAGATTGATCTATGGATGAGTCCTAAAATGAGGTAAATAAGTTTTTAAGATTTGTTTATGATTGCTATTATGAGAATAAGGTTGTTGATTTGTATGTGTATAAAGAGAAAACAAAATTATAGTCATTATAAAAGGCTCAAGGACATGGTTATGTGATGCCTAAATGGTGGAAGAAGCAAACTCCCAAGCAACAAGAAGTGTTGGTATAAAAACATGGGTTTAAGATGATGAGATGGCTTGAGAATCCAAATGATAAGAGAAAAAGGCAAGTATGGGTACCTAATAATGTAAAGAGTGAATATGTGAGTGTTGAGGTAATAACACCAAGAAGTCAATGGAGGAAGATGGAAGTTAGCACAAGCAACCAAAGGCATGAGGATGACATGAGTACATGGAAAGGTAAAAGAATTGTTTATGATGATGTTTTTGAATCCTTTAATGATATTTTCATGAGAAATGAAGAATATAAAGTGACTATGTGGACTAACATTCAACAAGGAGAGATTTCAAAATGGTTGGATGAGGAGGAAAGGGGTGATCATACAACAAAGTAATGCCTCATTGAAGGAAAGGAAAAAATAAGATGGACTCAAGGAGAAGTTGAAAAGAAAAAGGAGATAAAAAATAATGGTGTTTTAATTTTATTTGATAAGTGTACTAATGAATAAGTTAGTTTGTGTGAAGACAAGCCAAGAAAGGATGAGATGAAGGGTAAAGGACAAGTAATCCTTAAGAATGAAGGACCCAAGTTTAATGAAGAGAATGGTGAGATAGATGAGACCTCACTAAAGGAGTTGAGAATATTGGAAGAAATATTTAGTTCTCCAAGATGGTAGTGTAAGGTACAAGTCATGATGAGTACACCATTGGTGAGAATTAAGCAAGAAAAGACCAAACCCAAGAGGCAAGGATAGTTTTGATCAAGGAACAAGAGAGTGGAGGCAACCAAGAGACTTCATTGTCTCAAGTTTTTGATTATAAGGTGGCTTTTGATGTTTTTTATGTAGGTTTGAAAGAGATGAATATGGATGAAGTCCATATTTCAATGGACAAGATCTTAAAACAAAAAGATCTTGAAGACTTGTATGGAGATGAAGTATGGAGATGGGAGGTTGCAGCTGAGAAGGATATGAGGAGAAGAACATACCAAAATAAGAATAAAATCAAGATGAAAGGTAAATAATATCTAAAAGGAAGACAAACTCAAGAAATGAAAACAAAGTAATGGGATACAATCATACATTTAAGACAAAGGCATGGAGGAGGCATCTCATTTGAACTAAGGTTTAAATTCTTTCTAGAGGGAGAATATGATGCAAAAGCATCTTAAATAGCTCATAGAGGACATGGTAAAGCTAAGACCATCAAGCATGAAAAGCTTAAATGATGTTCTAGTTAGGAGTTGAATTCAAATTCAAATCTTTGTATTTCCCTTCAAATGTTGTTTAAGGAGGAGTAAATATAAATGTCAAATGTAAAAAAATGGAAAAGAGTGAAAAGGTAAAAGTAGTTAGAGAAGATCTCAATATTGTAAGTGAATTTTGGCTTGTGGATAAAATCAATGGAATGGTTGAAATCTTCTAACCATAGATGTTTGTTAGGGAATCTTCTAAATTAGTATGTTATTGTAAACAAATCTTTTTAGTTGGCTTTAGAGGCCAAGTTGGCATAGGAGGAGGAGACTTTTTGAAAAAGAGTAATATATGCATTATTCTAATTCAATAAGAGGAGGTAACATAGAGAGGAGAGAGAGATAAGACAGAAAGAGATGATCTCTCATTCAAGAAGAGAAAAATGATAACCAGGAAGAGAAGAGAATATATGAGTGAAGGAGAAAGAGAAGGCTTGATGTGAGGATAAAGAAGAAATATGAATATGACTAATAGGGATTTAGAAGCCATTGACATGGATCATGGAGTGTAAAACTATTTTTATGTAAGAATTTGGTTTTAATGAATAATAAATGGTATTTTTCTGTCATGTTAAATTTATATAAACAATGTTTCACTTATGGAGTTCTAGTTTCAACAGTGATAGGCCTATGTATGTATGATGGATAGCTATAGAGAATAGATAATTAATGATCATCTTGTTGCATAATTAACCCTTATATGTATGATTAGAATAATTTATAAATGGTATTTTGTGACAAATAAGTCAAGAACTCTTGAAATGAAAAAAGGAATGTAAACAGGGTACTTAGACAAACAAATAGTCCACTATTTCAAGGTTAGATCCATGTGGAAATAAATGAATGGGACTTAAATAATTATAGGATTAGGTATTTGGGTCAAATAATAGTCCATATGGGAAGAAGGCAAGACATAGAAACTCTTAAATGCTTGGAAATCATAAAAACCTTACTCTCGGCCCTGTAGATGACGGTGCATAGACAATAAGGAAAGATTTTGTGTGTTTTATGAAACAATTGCTTGGTGGAATATTTTTAGACATGATAATATTATAAGCAGATAAAGGAAATGTTATTGTAATCCATATATACCTATTAATCAAGTATATGATGAAATTATTGATAAACCCCTGCTCATTGTTATAGAAACACAATGAAAACAACATGGACAAACCTTGATTGGTGTGAGCAGAAGGTATTTAAGATGTGGTTAATGAATGATATATTTTAATGACAACTAGATAGACTTAAAGCACCTAACTATATCCCTTGAATCATCCTAGAACACACACATTTGAATTTATCATGCTCTCAGCCATGTATAGGCCCTTAGAAAGCCCTAAACTAGGGTTTGGGATCTACAATGAGTTTCAACCATCCAAAATGCATGAAACTTTCAAATATTATCTTTATAAATGTTCCCAAACTATTTAAGGTGGTTTCATACCAATGGAGTATGAATAATTATGGAAAAGGACAACCAAAGTCAAGTTCTAGGTGTATGCAAGCAAAGGAGAGTAGGTCAATCTAGAAAAGTGGTTTTTGTCTAAAGGAAAGGGAAAATAAATGTTTGATTCACCTATAAATAGGTAAAGGATATCTGTAAATGTGCTTATTTTGGTCATAAAATCCATACATTACTCAAGATAAGGAGCTTTTCATGAAAGGAGGGCTAATTGGAGTAGTGCCTAATGAAGTATTAATCCATACAAAGGAAGCACATCTAAGTTTTAGGTATGTTGCGTAAGAGAATAATGGGTATCTATAAATTTTTTTACATTCATTATTAAGATAATGTGAAGAAATATTTGGTCAAAAATCAAGATTTGTAGGGCTACAAGGATCCTAGGCCTACCTATAAGACTATTAAGGTATCTAAACAATCTTAAACCAGGTGAAGATCAAGAAAGGTCAAATTAGGCCTATTTAATGGTATGTAATGCTAGCATAAGTGTTGATATATTAAATTTATTGTGGATTATTTTGGATGAATCCTTAGATGACATATGCTAAGCGTGGGTTATAACTATTGTCAAATGAAATGAAAACATGTATGAGGATTCATCTTAAATGGTATTACTCATAATGAATCCATTGAGAATGCTATATATCTTGAGAGCTTTGAATAGTGTTGTCACCAATAAAACAATTGGTGATCAAACTAGTATCTTGGCCTTGAGATAAGAGAAAATTTCATCATTTGAAAAGACCATAGATTGAAGTGACATTTCATCAAGGTAACCCTAAGTTGTAAATAAGGTGAGGGTTACACCATGAAGGAGAACAAAATCTCAACAAATGAAGGAAAGTGAAAGGAAGGTCAGATATGACACTACCAAACTCATACACACTTCAAGAGTCTATTACAACAACATACACTTCTTAAAACCTAATAAGATAGAAGTCAATTATAGCAACACATTTAAGGATTGAATGAAAACAAGATGAACTCAATCTACACTTGACATTCAAGATGGAGGACTTCAACATGTATTGCAAGTGGACTTAGAGTATAACTAGCTTGCTTCTCATTAGCTTAAGTACAAATCAAGGTATAATTTTGGTAGGGATTTGTCATTCCAAAGAGTTGAAATCCCTTTCAATAGCCAAAATGGCTCATACTTATAGAATTTATAAGAAGAGAGAGAAGAGAGAAGTTAAAGAGTCACAATTACAAGTGTCAAAGGTGAAAATTCATTACAAGGCATGTGGATGGAATGAAAAATTAGTCATGAAACTGAATTATAGTTGATCACATCCTAAATTAGCCTCCTCTTCCAAGTGTGGTATAACAACCCTCTCAATCACTATGTTTTTGTGAAACTACCTTCATCATGGATTATTTAAGCATTCCAAGGCATGTTATGGATAAATTTCTCATGTATGGTGAGGAGAGGGAGTTACAATGATGATTCCACCTACATTAGGGGTTTCATTCATCATGAAATTCTTTTACACAAGCTCAATCATCACCTATCATCAATATCATTCTCCAATAGGAATTATTTGACACTTGGCACTAGAATATTTTCATTTTGGGAGGCCTTTGGAAGTAATTATGATTTTTTGATGGAGTTCATAGCTATATTGATGGAGTTCATAGTTCAAATATAGGAGTCTAAAGCTGGATTGATGGAGTCCATAGTTTTCAACATCTCTATGTAACCCTTCTTTGTTAGAGAATCCTACTTACTTTCATATATTATAGTTTTATTTCTCATGCTCCATTGGATGTGTACTATCTATTAAAAACTCCATTTGATCTCGCTTGACTTCTGGTCCATGATTTGACTGATTTCTTCTTCAAACTATCTTCTTGGGCATGGAAAATCTGCCCTTACTCAAACAAAACAAAGGGGGTTTTATCTATTTTCATTCAAAAATTGATAATATAAGAGTGTTTTATAGGTCCCAAGGATTATATGTACCAAATTTTAGAACTCAACTCCAATTTTTTATCATTAAACTATTGACATTTTCAAGGCAAACTTTGAACAAAGTAGCCTGATGAAGGTAAGCATGGTAGAGGTTGTGCTTGTAGGAAATGAAGGTTCTATTTTTCTTGTCCATTACATCTAAGGTTCATTCATGCCTCCCATGGTATATTTGAATTATGTTTTAGTATATTTTCCCCTCAAACACTTTCATGCCTTTGGAAACATAGATTAGGTCCATGACTGTCTAGGAGGGTTGCACTTTTTAGCATGCTAGTTGTAGGTTGTTTGGAGCTTGGGTCATGATTTTTAGACAAAATACAAACCCAATTTTATGTTTTCAAGTTCATCTAGGTGATAATTCATCAATTTTATGAGTTTGAGTTCAATTCTTTGCACCAAGTTCTCTCACTCTTAAAACTAGGCCACTGCTTGATGAGGACTGAGACACTCTCAAAGCCCCTACCTATAGGTAATATTGAGCCTTGAATTATGGATTTGGACCTCATATTAATTATTATTATTTCATGATGTTATATTTATGTTTTTATCCCTCTTGGAAACCTTTCAAACAATATCAATTCTTTATCTAGGTCCTCAACTAGGACACCCTACCTTGGCTATGACAGGCATGCCTTTAGGCCTACTATAGGTGTTTATGGGCATAAATTAGGTCTGTTTCAAAGTATTTGGTCTTCCCATGAAGTTATATGACAATAAAATAACCTTATTCCTCTTTTAAAGGTCAAAATGAGATCTAAACTCTCACCTCTAACTTCACTATTTACTAACCCTTCTTGACTATGTTTTCCCTCATAGGCATATGTATGGACAAAGGGTTTTGATCATGACTCAAGGTTGGATACACTATACCTTTGGGAAGGTCTTTGAGACTTAAACTTTTCCTTGTCAATATTAAAGGTCATTCAAACATGAAGCATGAATTTCATATGAAACTTTGGTTTAAGAGTGGTCCTTTTAAGTCAGTTTCTTGTACATGTCACTACCCCTTTTTAGTGGTTTTTAGCCACTTTTAGGCCTTGCAAAATCATCTTCCACTCACCCTCTGTCCCTTAAAATTGGCATAGCCCTTATTTTTGGATAGGGATATTAAGATAAACAACCAAGAGCATTATAAAATCTTTTGGTCATGGTACATGTTATCCCAAAAAAGCTCAAGGATCTCCATTTTGGTCATTTGAGGACTGAGAGACCAAAATAATCTTCATTCTCCATTTTGAAGTGGCTTTCATAACCTCTTGACAATTTCCTATCTTAAAAAGTACTAACATCTTCCTCATGAATAGGTAGAATTTGATCATGAGATCTCATCACATTTCCATATATGCCACCATGATGTTAATAGGGCTTGTAGATGATCCTTGGACTATGTTTACTTAGTAGGATATGGAATTGCACAAGGAAAGCTTGTTGGAGAGCCTCTAACCCCTTAAAATGCAAAATTTATCCCTCAAATAGATAACCTCCATCAAGAAACTCTTCAAATCAACTATCAAACTCTTTCAATGGCACTTATAATAAACAAACCCATCAATCCAAAATAATAAAATCTTAGACAAGCTCAAATAGTGACCCCCTCATGGTTGTAAATCCATAAAAAGTTTCTTGGAGTCAAACTAATTTTTCATAAATAAGGAAGAACCAAATTTCAACTTATTACTATGAAATTGAAGTGTACTTAGAGTACTATCCAACCCCAGAAGCACTCTTTCCAATTCCACCTATACAACCCATAGCAAGTGATTGGATTTGCCCTTCCTTGGTTTGCCAATGGAAAATAAAGGAAAACAAGTTGCAGATAGACATATTTGCATTATACCTATAAACCAAACATGTAAATGGCTTGTGTGGAGGTGAATTTTGACTCCATATTTTCAACAGATGGTGAACTTGAGAAGTCCATACAAGTGCCTAAAAACTCCTATTTTTGATGAAAAATTGCCATTTATTGATCATAACAGACTTATAACTATCACCTAAATTTTTTTGACATGATTTGACATTATCCACATTTATATCCACCTTAATGACATATTTTTTAACTCCCACCATCCGTACAAGTCAATTAATTAGCTAGAAAAGTGGCCAAATGCCCTTTTTACCACATGAAACCTAGCAAATGGCCAATTTGTGACTCAAAGACACCTTTAAAAAATTAGAAAAAACCATTTTATGACATTTTAAATACATTTTTTCACTTTGACTAAGTTTTAATAGGTTTGACCAATGTTGACTTTGTTTGATTGAGCCAATACAAGGAGGATGGGTTTCAATAAGAACTAGGGAAAGGGTAAGTGAGACATGTAGGATAATAGATGACCCCATATGACTTATAAAAATTTATATAAAAGTTAAAAATAGTATTGGTTAACCCAAATTTGACTTGGGGTCAAATTTCTTTAACATTCTTAGTGATTCTTAAGGGTGGCATGCCTATTATGCCTAACACTAGTTGCCTAATCCTTCTATTAGGCATGGAGTCACACATATGGACAATCAAATTGACTTGAACATACCTTTGGCTCAATGCAAATAATCTAGTTGACCTACACACAAAAAAAAAATACACACACCAAATAAAGGAAATGAAACACACTTGTGCAATGAAACACTTAGGAAACACAAAAAATTTTGAAACAAACACACTCCAAAGTGTACAAACTAGATAGATAGAAATAATCCTCTTGGATCAAAAGGAAATATTTTCATACCATCTCCTTGAAATGTACTATAATATGTGTAAGCTTCCACTTAATATTTTTCCTTGTTTGTCTAAGGCCTTGTTCACCTTTCATGGTGCTTGCATTGGTTTCATCTGGTTCCACATCCAAGAACATGTGTTCAATGGAAAAATACTCTTATTGATTGGTTTTAATGGCAACCATATCCCTTGATTCAAGTGGTTTTCCATTGATTCTTGACTTATTTTGATCTTTAACCTCAACCTCAATCGCAAGTGGCTTTTCATCATCAAGGTTGTATTCATTTTGAAAGGTAAGGTCTCCATCAAGCTTGCTACCTCTCTTGGCACCTTGTACTCTTCATCTACCTTATGCATTTGATCTTATTGAGATGAGTCATGATTACCTTGATCTTCTTGTGGAGGTGTTTCATGATCTTCAATAGGCTCAATAGTAACATCTTTTTCAAAAATTTCCTCAAGATCTTCATGAAGTGAAGATGCATCATTCAAGCTCAATATTTTTTTTTCAAGATCATCCTGAAATTCCAACTCTTCATGGTAAATATAAAGGACTTAAAGCTTATCAAATTTCTTACCAATCTCTTAGGGGGAAGAGGTGTACCAATGAAAATATCTTCATCATATCTACTTGAGGCATCATCTTCAATATGTTCAAGGGGCTCATCTATGGTAGCATCATCTTCCAACTCTTGGAGAGTCTTAGGAACAATCAGCTGATCTACAATTTGTGAAGGCAATAGAGAAGAGGTATTGAATGACAATTCTTTAGGTGCCTTATCAACCTTGTTCACATAGTTTTCTTCTTTTTGAAGGTTCATAATAATGGTACCTTGGCTAATACCTTATCCATGAGTATCCTTTTGCATGAGATTTTATTCTTTTGATGTGAGGCAAGGAGTAACTCTTTATTGTGCCACTAAGGCTTGACAACCTCCTCCACCATCATTCACAAACTAACCTTGAGATTGTCCCTAATGATCCAAATTTTCCTCTCCTTGAACTAGGTTGGTATGGACTATAATAATAGTCTTTGTGGATGGAATGTAATTAGGATTATAGTTATTAGGCTGCCTATTGAAAACTTGATGACCTTGGTGATTGTATTGTGGATTAGGTGGAGTACTTACTTGCAATTGAGCTTGTTTGAGTTGAGTTTATAATGAGCTAATCATTTCATCTTTGTCTATATCATTATCCACCTTATTGAGAGTGATTATAGACTTGACATTGGCATTGGGAACTTTATCTATACTTGGGGTTTCAAATGAACTATGAGATAACAAAGGCATAGCAACTCTTGGGGACAATTTCCTAGCTAGTATAAAACTATTCTCATCTTGAATAGCTATCTTATATGAATCAATTATAGTAAATCCACCCATTTATTACAACACTAATACCACATCAATGCTAATGGCCTGGAGATAAGTGGGGAACACAAATCTTCAAGGGAGTCTCATGATAGGTGGTAACCTATGCCATGTTCATTGAATCTCCTATGGATTCATTAGGACCTCTCCTTATCACATTCAACTAATGGATTAGTGAAATGTGGTCAATCTTATTCTCAAAACTATTTAACAACTCTCCAAAATCATCCCAATTAGTAATTCAACCACCTTCGAATGTCCTATACCAATCAAGTGCTTTACCCTTTAGAGACATGGAAAGTAATCTAATAGCTATGTTAACTTGGGTGATATTGTGGAAGTTACAAAAGTTTAAGATGTCCCTAGTGTGTTTAGATGGGGTAATAGGACATTTTCCATTGTAGTTAGGGAGAATTTTGGTGGCATTGGGAGGAATAGGATCATATGTAGGAATATTGATTAGATTTTTGGAGTTGAAGGCTAGGAAAGCATGTTACCTAGCCATCTCTTCGTCTTCCTTCTGACCATGAAATATAATGTGGAAAACTTGATCTACATCTAGAGATTCTCACCTTTTAGAGTCATCAAATGCTATATCAGAAAAACTTCTAAAACCTTGGGGTTTTTGAGACCAATATTCACCTTGACATGGAAGCAATTAAGACCAGTTGTCCCATTGGGTGTGTCAAACTATTGTCTCCAAATATTTCACCCTAGAAGAAGTTGTTCAAATCTCTTCAAGATTTGGCCAACATGGGAATAATTTGAGGTGTTTAGGGAACCTATAGTGGAAGTAAACCTTTATATTTAAGGGTTAGCTCCATAGATATGACTTGATGTGCTTATGATACTAAAACTACCTATTATGGGTAAAAAAGGAGAGAAAGATACATAAAGCAAACCTAAACTAGGAAGTTATACACCAAGAGTTTCTTCCATTCATACACTTAGAATTTTCATAATGAACTAAGACAACCAAACTAGCCTTAACACCATTAATGGACCTCCCTAGCATTAGTGTTTCTCATGAAGGCAAATAACAACTCAACATATGAAGGCAAGTGAAGGGAAGGTTAGATATGACACTACCAAACTAATACACATTTCAAGAGTCTATTGTAGTAGCATACACTTCATGAAACCTATTAGGATAGAAGTCATTTGTAGTAAAACATTCAAGGATTACATGAAAATAAGATCAACTCAATCTATACTTCACATTCAAGATGGATCACTTTAACATGTATTGCAAATGGACTTGAGTATAGCTAGCTTGCTTCTCATTAGTTTAAGTACAAATGAATGTACAATTTTAGTAGGGCTTGACCATGCCAAGAGTTGGAATCCCTTTCAATAGCCAAAATGGCTCATAATTATAGAATTTATAAGGAGAGAAGAAATAAGTTGAAGAGGCACAAGGAGAAGTGTCAAAGGTGAAAATGAGTTACAAGGCATGTAAATGGAATGAAAAATGAGTCATGAAACTGAGTTACACTTGATCACATCCCAAATTAGCCTCCTCTTCCAAGTGTGTATATCAATCCTCTCAATCACTATTCCTTTGGGAAACTACTTTCATCATGGCTTCTTTAAGAATTCTAATGCATGCTATGGAAAAATGTCTCATGTATGATGAGGAATTAGAGTTATAAAGATGATTCCACTTTCATTGGGGGTTTCCTTCATCATGAAATTCTCTTACACAAGCTCAATCATCACCTATCATCAAGATCACTCTCCAATAGGCATTCATTGACACTTGGCACTAGAATATTTACATTGTGTGAGGCCTATGAAATTAATGAATCTCTATTTATGGAATACATACTTATACTGATGGAGTTCATACTTCATATTGTATGAGTCTAAAGCTAGATTGATGGAGTCTATATTTTTCAACATCTCTATGTAACCCTTTTTGGTTAGAGAATCTTAATTAATTACAAAGATTATATGTTAATTTATCATGCTCCATTAGATGTGTACCAACTATTCAAACCTATATTTTATCTCACTTGACCTTTAGTCCATGATATGACCCATTTCTTCTTCAAACTATCTTCTTGGGCATGGAAAAAATGCCCCTACTCTGAGATAAAATAGAGGGGGTTTTCTCTACTGGCATTGGAAAATTGATCATTTTAGAGTGTCTTATATGTTTTAAGGATATATGTACCAAATTTTATCACTTAAATCCAAGTTTTGATCATCAAACTATTAACATTTCCAAGGCAGACTTTGAACAAAGTATCCTAATGAAGGTAGGTAGGGTAGAGGTTGTGCTTGTAGGAAATGAAGGTTATTTTTTTCTTGTCCATGAGATATAAGGTCCATTAATTCCTCCCATGGTATATTTAAACCATTTTATATTATATTTTCCCCTCAATACTTTCATGCCTTTGGAAACGTAGATTAAGTCCATGACTGCCTAAGAGGATTACATTGTTTAACATGTTGGCTGTAGGTTATTTGGAGCTTGGGTCATTGTTTTTAGACACTATACAAACATACTTTAATTTTTTAAAGTTTATTTAGGTGATTATTCATCAATTTTTCCAATTTTGAGTTTATTCCTTTGCACCAAGTTCTCTCACTCCTAAACTAGGCCATTGCTTGATGAGGACTAAGACACTCTCAAAGCCCTTGCATGTAGGTAATTGTTGAGCCTTAACTTATGGATTTGGACATCTTATTCATGATTATTAGGTAATTATTTTATCCTTATGATTTTATACCTCTTTTAAACCTTTAAAAAAATATCAATTCTTTACCTAGGTCCTCAACTGTGACACCCTACCTTGACTGTGACATTCATGCCTTTAGATCTATTATAGGTGCTTATTGGCATGAATTAGGATTTTTTAAAAGTGATTGGTATTACCATAAAATTATATGATAAAAAATCACCTTATTCCTCTTTGAAGGGCCAAAATGAGATCTAAAATCTCACCTCTAACTTCACTATTTACTAACCCTTCTTGACTGTGTTTTCCCTCACAAGCCTATGTACAAACAAGGGGTTTTGATCATGACTCAAGGTTGGATACACTATACCTTTGGGAAGGTATTTGAGCCTTTAATTATTCCTTGAATATCTTTAAGGTCATTAAAACATGAATCATGACTTTAGGATGAAACTTTGGTTGAAGAGTGGTCCTTTTAAGTCAGTTTCTTATAGATGTCATTGCCCCTTTTTAGTGGTTTTTAACCTCTTTTAAGCCTTGAAAAATCCATCTTCCACTAACCCTATACACCTAAAAATTCACATAGACCTTGTTTATGGATAAGGATATTAGGATAAATAACTAAGATGATTAGAAACTCATTTAGTCATGGTGTATGTTATCCCAAAAAATCTCAAGGATCTTTGTTTTGGTCATGTAAGGACCGAGAGACCAAAATAGTCTTCATTCTCCCTTTTGAAGTGGATTTCATATCCTTCCATATAAAACAAGCTTAGCATGATCCTCATCAATAGGAATATTTTGATAATGAGATCTCATCATATCTCCATATATGCCACCATGATGTCATTAGGACCTGTAGATGATCCTTGGGTTGTGTTTACTTAGTAGGATATGGAATTTCATAAGGAAAGCTTGTTGGAGATCTTCTAACCCATTTTAATGCAAAATTTATCTTAAAAATATAAAACATCCATCAAGGAACTATTTAAATCAATAATCAAACTCTTTCAATGGCACTTATAATAAAAAAACCCGTCAATCTAAAATAAAAAAATCTAAGACAAGCTTAAATAGTGACCCCCTCATGGTTGTAAATCCATAAAAAGATACCTGGAGTCAAATTGATTTTTCATAAATGAGGAGATATATAATTTCAACTTCTTACTATTAAATTGAAGTGTACTCAGAGTATTATACACCCCCAAAAGCACTCTTTCCAATTCCACTTGTACGCACCATAACAAGTGATTGAATTCACCCTTCCTTGGATTACCAATGGAAAATGAAGAAAAATAAGTTGAAGATAGACATTTTTTCATTCTCCCTATAAACCAAACATGGAAATTAACTATGAGGAGTTTAATAGTCACTCTACCATGTTTTAAACTAATGATGAACTTGAGAAGTTCGTACAAGTGCCTAAAAACTCCTATTTTGAGGAAAAACTATCATTTATTGATCCTAAAAGACTTATAACTATAAAATAACTAATTATGACATGATTTTACCTTATCCAAATTTATATCCACCTTTATGACATATTTATTAACTCTCACCATCAGTACAAATCAATTAATTAGCTAGAAAAGTAGCCAAATGCCCCTTTTACCACATGAAACCTAGCAAATGGACAATTTATGACTCAAAGACACCTTGAAACAATTAAAATACCATTTTAGGATATTTTAAATACAATTTGGAACTTTTACTAAGTTTTACTAGGTTTGACCAATGTCGATTTTATTTGACTAAGCTAGTACAAGAAGAATGGGTTTCAACAAGGACTAGGGAAGGGGTAAGTGAGACATGTAGGACAATAGATGACCCAATAGGACATATGAAACTTTATTTAAAAGATAAAAATAGTAGGGGTTGACCCAAATTTGACTTGGGGTTAAATATGGTCAATAATTATAGGTTGAGAATGATAAGAAAGTAGATGAATTTTTTCAAATTGAATAGTCCCTTCTGTTGAAACATTTTCATGAATTATAATTTCATTTGAAAAAAACATTGTAAACTTTTAACTATATTTTACATCTCTTTTGAGAAAGAGACACAAGTATTTTACACTTTATATTTTTGATAGGGTGAAAGTTGTAAAAAACATGATTGAAAATTACACTTTCTATTTTGACAAGTTATGATTGTTAAAAGTGTAAAATCATGTATTGAAAATTGCAAATTCCATTTTGACAAGGTGATGTAACTTGTCAGTTGTAAAAGTTTCACTTGTAAATTACATGTTAGGGTTTTTCAAAAGTAACTTTTCAAAGTTATATTTTTTAAAGTCAAGTTCTAATTTAGGTGCCATCCATTTGCATGAGGAGCTATTTTAAACTACATGAAGAGACCTAAGCATTGCATGAAGATATTCTAGTTCCATACATTTCATTCAAAGCAAAGGATCATGCCCATATCTTTCATGCTATTTTCCAAACCATCCTACAACTCAAATATGCCAAAAATAGAAGACCTCAACATTTTTTTCATGAATAGTTTAGATCTTCATGGTTTCTCTTATTGGGCATTGAAGTTCTAAAAGTTGTATATCATCTATGAGATATTTTTGTATAAATATGGGCAGACCCCATGGCCCATTATATATTTTTTTTGTTAGTGATATATTTCTATAATTTGAATGTATTGTATACATGTTGTAACCTTGAGAACAAAAAAAAATTGAAGATTTGTCTTTTTGTCTAAGATATTCTTGTTTATGCAGAGTTATTTGACTATTTATGGATATTAATTTCTTTTTTTAATGACAAGAAATTCTTTAATGGTATTTTACACTTATGAAATATTGTTTGATGAAAAAAGTGAATCTTGTCCCTTCTACAAAAATAGAAAATATTGCCTTTGATTTTTCATTTACATGAATCTATGCTCAAATAGATTTCAATTGATTTCCTATTCTGTTGTGTTTATAAAGCAAACATTAAGACCCACTAGAATATTTGGTGTAATCAGCATTTTAGTTTTGCAAAATTTCATTCTTAACTCTTTTCCTGTCTAAAATTAGTTTAGGAGAAAGAACACTAAAAATGAGAAAAATTTCTATAGAACTAATATTCTATCAATTAAATTAGATTTCATTAAATTAATGTAATCTTCTCTAGAGGTTAACCTCAATTTTCCAAAGTCCCACAGCTTGGAGGTTTTCCCATTGTATCATTAGGTGTTACACAATGAGCTATTTCACATCAAGGAACAAGTGTAAAACCTATGTGATAATAGTTTTTGGCATGCCTGATGGGATGCAAAAATTATAAATAAATTGGTACTATTCTCAATTAATGTTGTATGAGATCTGGATGCATTCAAAAGACACCTGGTGACTCCATTGGTTTACATTTTCAATATTTCAAGGGTTACATATGCCAAGCTAACAAACAAGATCAAATACAAAAGGCAAGAAATATGGTTTTTAAGAATTGTCATTTCCACTTTAAAAAAGATTATAATTAGTTATACCTCATTATAAAGTATATTTGACAAATTTATTTGCATCCCCTACAAGTAATCTTACTCTTATTAGTTTTATTCCTCTGACAATGGCTAGAAATTTAAATTTCATGGCTTTTAATGGGGCCAGCCCTCTCCAGTCGGCTCGATATGATGATATACCAACCTTAGCATTAAAAAATTTCCATATTTCACTGGAAAAGCTTCCATTACTCTTATGGAACACATACAATATAGAACCAATCTATGTATAGTCTGTAATGTGGTAGAAGACAATGTTACAATCAAACTTCTAGTCTCCTCTTTTAAGGGTAAAGCTTCCAATGTTAAAAAAAATATTTCTCCAAACTCTATTCAAGTTTATGATGATTTATTAACCACACTTTATGCTTAATTAAAATATAAGAGTGACCACCTTTCCTTGGTTGAATAGTTGACTGCCATTCAATAGGCTCATCATGAGCTCATGATCGATTTTAATTATTGTTTCTAGAAGACATGGAATAGAATTATGGCACTAATCAAGCCAACTATAAATAATGCTTTCCTATATTAATTAATATCCCTAAATAGTGATATAACTATTATGATTTAGTCTATGGGTGGCACCACACTCCCCATCACTTGTGAAATTATGATAAGGACAAAGAATTATTTAATCCAAGCCAAAAAATTTGCCCCAAGACCACCAGTGCCTTTATTTATAGAAATAAATCCTACATCACATGTAATTTATCTAATTCCCGCTATGAGAAAGGCATTGGATTTGACCCCAAGTCCTATATATGAATTATATGAGGTCAAGTCACTACTTAAGAGTTATGGCAATTATTTAACAATAATGAAGAGGCAATAATCTCAAAATTATAAGCCTTACTAGCAAGCTAATTTGGCATATCATATCGATAGGTAGCCATATCATGGAGATAGGAAAAAATACCAAGGTAATAAATAGTTTCAAAGTCAAAACATGTAACCAAATCCCCGAAATGTCCATGCCTTACTTGTACCAAATACTTCCAAAGCCATTAAACCTATTCAAAATAACTTGGTTCAAGACTATGAGTGGTGTTATCCTCATTTGTAAACACAATCAAAATACTTGTCTCAATGACATCATCAATAAATATTTGATTGTCCAAGGCATGATAAATACATAGGGACAATAAGAAAAATCCACTTCCCAACAAGCAAACACACAAGAACCTACTCAAGGAGAGGCTACTCTTTTGAACTATCAAGAGGAAGAATTTTGTAGGGTAAATCAAGATGAGGCACTTTTCAATGGTGTGGGTCTAGTGGAAGATAATACACAATCAAATAAAAGAGAAATATAGAGTGATCATCCCCCTAGGGTGGAATAAGCTACAACTTCCAAAGTTATAGTAGATTCTGCAAAGAACAACTCGGTACAAAATCCACCCTTTATACCCACTAGCCAATCCAAAGTGAAAGTGTCAACTCCAAATATTGTCAAAGAGGATATAGAACCCACAAAGGTGCTATAAAATTTGGGAATATCCCTTTTATTATAGTGGAGTAAATGAGGAAGACCAATCTAAATATTACTATGTGGGAGGCACTCTCTATACCAACATAAAGAGATTTACTACAAGAACCTTTAAAGAATTTCCAAATAGTAGATAAGGCTCTAGTTAAGGGGACTAATACTATAATTAATTTATGTTAACCACAAAATAAAGATAATATGGGAAAAATTGGTAAACCTCCCTCTCTTTATCACTCACTAATAGTAGGGAAGCATCTAGTTCATAATTGCATGGTAGATTTAGGGGTTAGTAGTCTTGTTATACCCAAAAATATAGTTGATGATCTTGGCATAAAGTATACACTTGTGAATAAGATAGTGGTTTATCTAGATGGGAGTATTATTCAGAAAATATCAATATCCATGCTTGTCCAAGCTTATCAATCTCTCAAGATATATTAGTTATTAACCTTCCCCCTTATTTCACCATTTGCCTTTCATTAGATTTTACCACAAAAATGGGAGGATATTTATCTATGGATTGGTCTCCCATGTTGCTTAGGGTGAGGTATGGGAAAAGAGTAACAATAAGAGTTGAGCCAATATCTAATGATCATATTGAACCATACACTCTTCTTGTGGATATGAACTGTATATTACATTATCAAAAAGAGGAAACTAAATATGAAGATTCAACCAACATAGAAGATATACCAGATATTCTCTTAGATGAATGGGGATTAGATCTATAGTTTTATCCTTATGACCATGTACAATAGACTAGGTTGGGTACATATTGCATACATGAGAATGATGCAATTGTCCTAATATCTTAAAATCAGCTAAAAATCTTCAAGGAATATGGAAATTATTATTTAATGATCTAAATAGTAGAAATGGAGTGGGTGTAGGTGTCATTTTTATATCTCTCAAAATTGAGAGTTATTTATATTCTTACAGACTTTAGTTTAACTACTCTAAAAATGTAGCTGAATAAGAAGATTTGATTTGAGGACTATAGTTAGCCAAAGAGAGAGGGATAAAATCCTTGTAGATATTTGGATAGTGAGCTCATTAATCACCAAGTAAGATATAAAATCATGACTAATATTAATTTATTGATATCATATAAGCACAAGGTTTGGGACCTATTTTAAGATTTCACCATTCTGAATATTCAAGCAATGCCAAGATCATAAAATAAAGATGTTGATTGTATGGCCTCGATGGGATCCCAATATAACTTACCTAAGGAAATAAACAAATAAAATAGACATCATGTAAACTTGGTGGTAATATCATTTGTTCCTAATAATGTAACTAATTAACAAGTCTTTGATAATGATCAATAAATCGTAAACTTCTTAAAAGAAGCTGAATTATTGAATAGGAACCATCCAAAGCTCTAGGATCAATACAAGGATCAGATCATCCAATTAAATATAGAAAAACTACCTATAGGTCTTGTTACACTAAAATATATATTCAATTCGTATGACTAACTAAAAGGTGAGAAGAAGAACATTTTGTTTAATGAATAAGACTATGAGTCATGGTCATTTCAGAAGGCAAAACTCTAAAGGTAGGAAAAGTATGTAACAACATTGAGAAGAAATGTTTCATTGAATTATTCTAAGAATTTGATGATGACTTAGCTTGGATTTATCATGATAAGAGAGTTTAACCCAACAAACAATAGAACTTGATCTAAATACCAAGCCTATTAGACAAAATCAAAGACTAATTAATCTAAAGATATAACCCCTGATGAAAAATGATCTATCCAAACTTATAGAGGCTAACATCATTTTTTCTATAAAATACATATCTTAGGTTACACATATGATCCTTGTAAGAAATAAGAATGGTGAGATCAAACTTTGTGTGGATTTTATAGGCCTAAACAAAGCATCTCTAAAAGAATCATTATCCTCTCCCACCCATGGAGAAAATTTTAAAAATTGTTGCAAGATATGAAAGTTTTTCCCTTTTAGACAATTATTCTAGTTATAACCAAATGCTGATACAAGAGTTAGACTAGTACAAAAATACCTTCACCACAAAAAGAGGCATGTATGTATAAAAAAATATGCCTTTTAATTTGACTAATTTTAGGGAAACATTTCAAAAAGCCATGGATATGGTGTTCATAGGTTTGATAAACAAAATGATCCTAGTATATTTGGATGATATCACTATATACTTGAAGCATGTTAAAGCACACTTGTACCATGTCAGATTTTTTTTGAAAGATTAAAAGAATTTAGGGTTTCTTTAAACCCAAAGAAGCAAATTTTTATGGTCCATGAAGGGAAGCTATTGGGGTATATAGTGTCAAAGTAAGGTCTTGAAATAGACCCAAAAATATTTAAAGTTATATCTGTATTAACACTACCAAGCCATAATAAAGGACTATAGAGTTCCCTTGGAAAGATTAATTTTGTGAGAAGATTTGTCCCAAATTTTTCCTCTCTAGGAAAAACCCTCATTGCAATGATTAAGAAGGGTACCATTTTCATATGGACATAGGGTGGGAGAGACAAATTTTAAGCCATCAAACAAGCTATTTCTTAGGTTCCCACCCTAGTCAAACCCAACTACAATAAATAATTTATTATTTAAACTTTTGGAGGGGAAGGAAACATCTTGGCTATTCTAATCCATCAAAATTAAGAACAATTGGAGCAGACAATATCTTTCTTTAGTCAATCCTTGAAGGGATGTGAAAAAAATTATAGTTTTGTGGAGAAGTAGGTATATGCCATATTTAAGGCTCTCAAGAAATTTAGGCATATGCTCTCCAATAGTAAGATTCATTTGATGGTGAGTCACCCAAGTGTTAAAGACTTTTTTCTCAGCTGAGAGATAAATGAAAAATAAGCAGGATGGATCACCAAGATCATGGAGTCTGATGTAGACATCAAAGTTACCAAGATGGTAAGAGGAAAGGGTATGTATAAAAAACTAGCTTATGATATTGGAACTATTCAAATAACATCTGAAGCATTATATGCTCAAAATGCACCTTAGTTAGCCAACCCACCTATTTTCAACAGTTGGATCCAAGATATGCACAACTTCTTATAGATAGGCAAGTACCCATATAATCTTCAATAGTCTAAGAAAATGTATTATAGACTCCAGTCTATTCCTTATGTCCTTGTTGATTAAGTATTGTTTAGAAGGGATATGAATTGAGTTATGTTAAGATATATTGATCATGATCAAGTTCTTAAGGTGTTCAAAGAGTTTCATGATGGCCCATTAGGAGGAAATTTATCTACAAGTATCATGGCCATCAACAAAATGAGAAGAGGTTATTATTGATCTAAATTATTTAAAGATGTCCACCAATGGGTAAGGAATTGTGAAAGGTGTGCTTACTTCAGTAGCAATCAAAATTTAAAAGCTTTTCCTCTTAGGCCAATGCAATCATATCAACCATTTTATCAATGGGGATTGGATTTCATTGGTATGATCAATCTAGCATCAAGTACAAAACACAAATGGTTCATCATAATGATAGATTATTTCACATGATAGAACAAAGTAGTTATACTGAGAAATGCCATAGGGGCATATATTCTAGATTTCATGGATAGTATAGTGTCAATATTTGGTGTACCTCAAAACATTATCTTTGATAATGCTAAAGCATTCATGGGCACTCAGTTGAGTAAATGGGATGTCAAGCATAATGTGTATTTTAGTACATAATCCAATTATTACCATAAGGGTAATGGCTTAGTTGTGTCTACCAACAACAACCTTGTCATAATTATCAAAAGAATAATGGAAAATAACCAAAGAACTTGGCACACAAAGTTGAAATCATGACTTTGGGATTATAGCATCACTCCTAAGAGATCTGTTGTTGATTCCCCTTTCATGTTTGTATATGGAAGAGAAGCTCGAGTCCTACTATCGATTGAGATACCATCTTTAGATCTCAATCACCAATTGGATTTGATTGATAATGATGTAATGACAATAAGATTGTCTGAACTCATGGAACTTGAAGAAATCAGGAACCAATCAATGAAGGTTTTGAAAGCTAGTTAGGCTCAAACAAAGAAGACTTTTGAATAAGGGCATCAAAAAATATCTTCTATGAAAGAGATATGTTCTTAAATGGGATGTAGATAAAGCTAAACTAGGCAAACACACCAAATTTGATGTAATATGGAGTGGTCCATATATCATTACTCAATGTAAGGGAGTCAATGCATTCTAGCTTCCAAGCTTGATGGATCAGAACTACCTATCCTAATCAATGGGATATACCTCAAAGATTCCTTTTGAGTTAGGAATTCATTTTGAAAATTAATATTTTGTATATAATAGAGTTAGTTGTGTTTTTCAATAAGTGCTTCTACACAGGTCAACTCATTAAGAGTTTTATGTCCTTAATTATGTGGTTTTCCCTTATTTTATTATCTATCTTTTTCCTATTTTATTCATGTTTGGGAAAATCCTAGTTCATTCATCCCTAGGTCAAATTTTGTCAAATCAAATTGACTCTATGCTCAATTTTCTAGAAAGGCTACTAGATAAAAATTGATTAACAGACAATCATCCCATAGAGGTCACCAAAAATGTTGATATTTTTGTCCCAAAAATAGCATAGCATCTAAAACCCTAAGGGAGACCCCCTTATTTTTTATAAATTCCCTTAAAACTACCAAAAATACATTTTACCATTTGCATTATATAATCTAAAACTCTTGATGTAATTTACAAATTTCAAATTACTTCATGGGTTTTGGATCCTGTAAGGAAACTAGCCTTCCAAATTAGAGGAATTTAGAGCTCAAAATGTATTTTGAAATTTCCAAAATTACAAAATGCATGCTGAGATTTGAGTCTCATGAACCTTACAACTAGTGAAATATAGAACTCGGCATGAATTTTACAATCTGTAAAATTGTAAAATACATTCCAAGTTTTGGATCTCACAAAGCCAAAACACCCCCTTCCCATAAGAACCAAAACTTGAAGCACAATTTGCAAGATGCAAATTACATCCTAGGTTTTGTATCCTACCAAGTACCCAAGCCATAGGATCTAAAACTATATGTATAATTTGTAATTTTATATTTTACAAATTTCTCGATGACTTCTACCTTCTGCATAGTAGAACCATTTAACCTAGCAGACATGTGACTTGCTCCAACTATTTCCTAGTTCCACCACCAACCACCATTAAAATGCATTAATTGTAGGAGTTTTCCTATTTAAACTAATAAATTTAGGAATTTTTTATTATTATATAATTTTCTAAGTGTGTTTTTGAGATTTGAAAACCTTTGTCATGCATCCAACCCTTCAACGATGTCCCAAACAAGTACTTACATGTTCAAACTTATTAGAATAATTAATTAATCCTAGCTTTTTAATAAATGTATTAAGACAATTTACAACTTTGATTGACATAGGTTAGGTAGAGTATTTCCTAGGTGTGATTAGTTGTTTTCTCCTATAGATTAAGAGATATAATCTCATTTAGTATTGTATAAATAAACACCTCTTGTAGTGCTTTTCTCAATTCAGTTAATGCAATTTATTCTAGATTTCATTTGGTACTAGAGTAATAAATTCCTAAGGAGTTTTTTTGAAGAATTGGATATTTAATGGAGATCTAGAGAAATATTTGTGTGATCCTTGAGTGAATCACACTGCTCTAATTTCAGCCATCCCAAGCTAAAATGCTGCCAAAATTTTAACCATTTTATGAAAGAAAAAAAGTTGTCAAAATAGGAAATTTTTTTGTTTTGATAAATTTTAGCCATATTTATATTCAATTTTGGGATAAATTTCAAATCTGTGATCATATTTTAGAATCTTTGAATTTGCTTTTATTATTTTTGGTCAAGATCCAATTCTGAATGGGTGGAGGAATAGATCTAAGTTTTTCAGATTATTGTATATGTCATTCTGATGAAAATTCACATTATTTGTTAGATATGGAAAAATATAGAATATATGGAAATGGTCTTGTAATTTTTTGAATTCTACTCATAAAAATACTAATTTAAAAAAAAAAAAAAAAAAACACAATTTTTTTGGAGCTTCTGGTGATTTTTTATGATTTTTTAAGTTTCTATTTTGTAGAACAAGTAAGGAACAACAAAAAAAATGGTAGTTTTTCTAAATTTTTTTATAGAATCATGGATCAAATACTATATCAACATATTCATCTCATTTAGACAATTTTAAAAAGTATTCGATTTATGAAAATGAAGCACAAAGGCACCCATGGCGAAAGTTTAAAGGTAGAGTGCAATTTGAAAGTTTTTCATTTGGTGCAAGGTCAAATTTTTGGGTGGAACACCACCTAGATCTGTCACTTCTAGCATCATCACCACCATCATGCCACCAAAATTTTTCATTCCATATGACCACTTGTTAGGCACTTTTTTAGCTCCTGAGGGCTTGTCCTTCACCACTATGAGCCATATTTGAAGATCTTTTCTTTCAAGGTTCATAAATTTTGATCCATCAAGCAAGGGAAGATGATTTTTTTTTCACCTTGGATATTTTTTTGAGATATATGTATTGGTAAGGATATATTTTACATTTTTATCACTCATATTTCCATAATTTTCATTTTTTACTAGTTTAGGTGACTAGTTCATGCATTTTAGACCTTTAAGAGGCCATAATGTTTGACTAGTGACTCTAATTTACATTTAATCTTTTTAAAAAATGTATATTTTTAAATTATATATCTATTGGATTCATTAAATCTTAAAAATTATAAAGGAAAAAATTTAACCTCTTTTTTCTCCTTAGATGCATTTTCAGTTGAAACTAATGTCCAGTTTTCCATTAATTTGTTGGATGCATTTTCGACAGAGTCCAACATCCATTATGTGATTGTGTGCAATTTTTCATTTTTTTAATGCATTATTTCATCTTATTTACATTTTTCAAATGCACATTTTATTTTTAAATTTAAACACACTTGTATTTCATTATCATTCATAACTTGTAAAATGTCTAGTTTAGGACCACATTTTGTTCTCTCTGACACATAATTGCTTCATGGTGATAATTATGTAGCATCAAAAACAAAAGTACAAACACATAGAGTTTGAATATATTTGGTTATTATTTGAAGGCACATGGCTTAGACATGCAATAGATGTTGATCAACAACATTAATATAACAAGGATAATAAAAAATCTAAGTTGATAATCATGTTTGATGTTTTAGATGAGGTACAACCTCATATACATAGTGCTACAACTATAAAAAAAATGGGATAAGCCTAAAATTATATGTGAAGCAAATAATCACAATTATATCTTTCATATTCAAAGCCAATTACACACTATTAAGCTCAAATTAGATGAAAAGGTAGAATCATTCTTTAGAAGAGTTGCAACTTTATGGGCTTCACTTCAATCTTTAGGTGAACCGGTGATAGATGACTTTTTGGTCCCTATAGTCCTTAGAGCACTACCCATTTCATATAGGATCTTTGTGACCACATTAAATTTCATAAGATAAAAACCAACCTTTGAAGTGTTGGTCAATTTTTTTGCAACAAGAGGAAGCTATTCATAATTCAAAGGAAGAAGATGATGAGCATGCACTTGCATCAAATCAAAAGGTGAAGAAACCCATGAAGGGTCAAAAGAAATATCTAAAGTATAATAATCAATATAACCAACAAGGGAAAAATTCACATTCTCTTAAAACATGTCAAATTTGTAGAAAATAAGGACATGACTTGAATCATTGTTAGTACAACACTTTTCAACAGGGGTCATCAAACAAGAAGCACTCTTTCAATAAGTCACCACAAACTGAAAAGAAGCAACCACAACAACAAAATAAGTGAAAACAAAATATTTTAAGCCTAAACAACATGATAATATTGATGAAGACAATGATTCTTCAAATGAGTAATATGGTTTAACTACTTAATCACATGAGTCAACCAATAATATAAGTGTAGTTTGGTATGTTGATTCTAGAGTAACCAAACACATGGTAGGCATAATAGACTAGTTTTATACTTTGACAAAATAAAAATCAAATGGAAATATATCACTTGGAGATAATACCTGATATATAGTACAAGGTAGTGGTGAAATCAAACTTAAACTTGTAAACAAGAATTCCAACATTTCAAATTTTCTATATGATCTAAGACTTACAAAAATATATAGTATCTATTAATCAATTACTTAAGCACAACCTCATGATTGAATTTGATCACCAAAATGGTCAACATTTTTACCACATCCAAGACAAGTCTAGAAATTTCAAAGTGATTTCCAAGGCTTCCTACATTGGCAAATTTTTTTAGCTTGATTTTGTTCAAAATGATCATCAAGCACTTATGGTCAAAGATATAAAACTAGGTAATTTATGGCATAGAAGATATAGTCACTTGAGTTATGGATATTTGGCTCAATTGAGAAAACATGATATGGTTCGTGGTCTTCCCAAACTCAAGTAATCTTCTAATTTATTCACCAGTTGCTTAGCAAGAAAATAATAAAGAGCTCCCTTTGGAAATACTAGGTATCAGTCACTTGGTAAGTTGGACTTGGTGCACACTGATCTTTGCAAACATTTTACTCCCAGTCTCAAAGGATACAAATACTTTCAGCTTTTTGTTGATGATTACCATGAAAAATATGGGTATATTTATTGAGGACTAAGGATCAATATTTTCAAGTATTCAAAGAATTCAAGGCCATGGTTGAAAATGAAATAGGTAGGAAAATCAAAACCCTCCACTCAAATCATGGGGGGGAATACACCAATAAAGAATTATCATCCTATCTTAGTGTGAATAGAATCAATAATCAATTGATAGCTCCATATTCACCTCAATAGAATGGAATAATAGAGTCATTGTGTAAATGTTTTTTAGCATGTTTTCAGATACAAAATTGCCTAATACATATTCGATAAAAGCTTGTCACACTGCAATCTACTTGTTGAACAGGTCACCCACCAAAGCTCTTGATGGAATCACACCACATGAAGCTTAGATAGGGAACAAACCAAAGGTAACTCACCTTAGATTTTTTAGTTGCAAGGCATATATGCATGTTCCTAAAAATTAAAAAAAGATGTTAGATAATAAAACAAAGGAATGCATTTTTATGGGCTATAGTGCATAATCAAAACCATATAGGCTCCTTGATCTAGAAACAAAGAAGGTACTAATCAATAGAGATGTAGTGTTTGATGAAAAGAGTGGAATCAATCCACCTTTTACATAGGAAAATGATATAGGAAAAAATCCTATAATATTTTTAGATAGTGATGGTGAAAGTGAAAAGGAAGATGGTCAAATGAGAACCTCCAACACCACCACCTATAGTTCAGCATATGTCCAAGTGGTATACAAGTACTGTACAAGATGCTAACTTGAATGGAGTACTAGATACATCCACTTCAAGACTAAGGACTCAAATCATGGCTTGAGAAGAGGTTAATATGACCCTTATGAGTATTATTTAAGAAACATATGAGCCCTTTATAGTAACATAATCCCTAAAGTCTATACCTTTGAAAGATTCCATATATGCAAAATATCAGTCACAAATGAAGAATAGCACTTGGTAGCTCATTGATCTTACACCAGGGAAGAAGTCTATTAGATGCAAATGGGTCTTTAAGAACAAGTACAAAGTAAATGGTAGTATTGATAAGTACATGGCAAGGATTTTTAAAAAAGGGTATGCTTAGAAAGAAGGCATTAACTATGAAGAGACTTTTGTTCCCATAGCTAGGATAAAAACTATCATAATGGTTTTTGTTATGGCTTCACAGTTTGGATGGAAATCCATCAAATGGATGTAAAACTTGCCTTTCTCAATGGATATTTGAAAGAGGAAGTATACATGACTCAACTAGAAATATTTATGGCACCTAATCAAGAACAAAAAGTGTGTAGGCTTATCAAGTCTCTTTATGGGCTAAAATAGGCTCTTCAAGCCTGGTACATCAAGATTGATGAACATCTTATACAAAATGGATTCAACAAAATCCCATATAATCCTAAACTCTACCTTAAAGAGAATGGGGGGAGGTTGTTATAGTGATTATTTATGTCAATGATCTAGTCATCATTGGTAGCATAGTGAAGATGATTGATGTAATTAAGAATGATCTCAATCCATCATTTGACATGACAGATCTCAAGATATTTCACTATTGTCTTGGTTTGGAGGTATGGCAAAAGGAACATTATATTTTTGTTTCATAGATGAGGTATACCAAGACATTACTTGAGAAATTTAGGATGATGTATGCCTATTACAACACCTATAGAGACAAGACTTCAATTATCTCATACAAATACATCACCGAAAGTAAATGCAACTTTCTATCAATAGTTGATTGGGAGTCTCATTTACTTGACATATATTAGGATAGATATTATCTATGTTGTTATCTATCTTTCTTGGTTTATGTAATAACCAAAGGTGGCACATTGGAAAGAAACAAAGTAGGTATTGAGATACATCAGAGGTACAATTGAGTATGGCCTAAAGTATAAGAAGAATGATAAGTTCTTGATATGGTACATGGATGTAGATCATGTAATAACTATTGATGATATTAAATCCACTTCTTGATTTGTCTTCTTTTTAGGATCTAGTCTAATTTCATGTGGATGTAAGAAGAAGAATTATGTTTCTAGATCTTCTGCAAAGTCATAATATCATTTTGCAGTAGGAATTGTTTACAAAGTGATATGGATACAACACATTCTTTTAGGACTTCAATTTTCACATAATCAACCAACAGTTCTAAATTATGATAATCAAGGTGTTCTACATCTTGTTTGTAATCTAGTGTTTCATGAGAGAACCAAGCACATAGAGTTTTAGATTCATTTCATATGTGAACATGTTTAACAACACAATATACGTCTCCAATATTTCCCCACTCAAGATTAGTGTGTAGATGTCCTCATGAAGTCACTTGTACATGATAGGTTTGAGGCATTTAGGAATTCTCTTTCTTCTTCTCTTCAGGCTATGATCAATTAAAGGGGTGAATGTTAGAATAATTAATTAATCCTATCTTTTTAATAAATGTCTCAAGGTAATTTACACCTTTGATTGACATAGGTTAGTTAGGTGGAGTATTTATTAGGTGTGATTAATTGTAATCTCCTATAGATTAGGAGATATAATCTCATTTACTATTGTATAAATAAGCACCTCTTGTAAGTGTGTTTTTAAGATCTGACAACCTTTGCCACACTTCCAACCCTTGATCCATGTGCTAAACAAGTACTTGTAATTTCAAACCATGACTGTGAACTGACTTCCACATCATTTATCTTCTATGCACAGTATTCCCCTTGTGTTTTTCAAAATTTCTCTTACAAATTGATACTTTTTTCAAAGATTATTTCCATTTCCTATGAGAAGTTTTTAAGTTCTTTTTTAGGGTTACCATGTCTTGTTTTATGGCATCATTTAAAAAATTCTCTATTGTTTAGATGTTGGTAAAAATCATTATCTATAAGTTTGTACATTTCTATAAAATTAAGGTCTAGGGTTTTCTAGGAATTTTTAGTGTTTTTTTCTAAAAGTTTCATCACTTAAACCTAGTTTTCCCCTTGAGGATTCACATTCAAATCTAGAACATTGTTGCAAACTAGGTAAATATTTGAAAGTATATTCTACTTTCAAACTAGAGAATATTCCCCAGAAATCCTTTGAGGTCCCTATGGACATTGGACTTATCTAGAACACTTTCAATTACTATGGGTAATACCATTATTCCAAACACCTAAGATCCCCATAAGTTTCTAAGTCTTCATAGATAGTGGACCTACTTCAAACAATTCCCATCCCCATGGGAATACACATTGCTTTAGATACCTTCTCCTTTTATCAAAGATTCAACCTAATCATAACACTTCCTAGCTCCACAGAGTTTCCACCTACTCCAAAAACTTGTTAATTCTACCAAAACATTTACCTACTTAGAGCACCTTCCATTTTAATCAAACATAACACTTGTCTTAAGCACCTATAAACTCCACCATCTCTCATAGTTGGTTTTTCACAAGCATTAACTCTAGATTTCATGTCTTCAAAGGAAATTAAGTTCAAATCAAAAGGCTCTAGAGTGACTCTTAGCTTAGATTCTAATATACCAAAGACAATAGACTCTAATTTCATTCATATTAACCTAAGGGACTTATGGATTTGAATAAGTGTAGAGTACAAGAATGATTAGATCCAAAGTATTTATGACTCTAGCTTGCCCTAAACTATAACATTTCCATCATTTGTCCAAAGTCCCAAGTTAGTGCCTACATTATCAAAACACTATGATCTTGAAAGAAGAGAATTATTAAATGACAAAGGGGAAATTTTTTAAAATCTAGACCCTAAATTCATTGATTCATTATTTGCAATCCCATAGTTTGAGAGTTATCTTGACATAACTCTACAAACATTCACACAATTCTTTGAAGATAATAAAGATGGATATTAGAAGATGATTAAAAAATAGTGGCTCAATTCCCCCAAGGATACCTCCATTATATTAAAAAATAACTTGTATAGGTTTGATTTCATTAATGAGGTGGGAGACATTATCATATTGTTGTAAAGAATCACTGGCAATTCTGATGCCAAGAAATTCCAAGAATATATGTACCAATACATTTGGGTCATATGATAAAATGTCTAATACATTCATTGGGCTCAACTAATAAGTGATTCCCTCCAAAAGCAATTGATGGAAGTTTAAATAACATGAAAATTTTATGTGACTTCTTACTTGGTGTATATCTTGTCCAAAGGTAAATATTTCCCATGCCTTAACACAATCCCTAGAGAAATAAACAAAGTATACAAATACTATCCTAACCTCACATTAGAGGCCAATAGATAATAGTTTAGAAGATTCAATGATGCTTTCATCTATTACATCAGTATCCTATTTGATAAAGAACTAGGGAGGATAATATTTTCACCAGTAGAAATTGTAGAGATTAGAAAATGGGGATCATACTTCATTTAATTACCCACCTTTTCTTATATTAGAGTAGTCAAATTTAGTGGTATCCCCTACACACTTCCCTGATATGTTAGTGACAAGTGGGCACTGATGGATTTGGTCAAGAAGTTTGTTGAGACCCATAAGATCCTTTTTAATAGGCACAAAGTGAAATTCACTTTCCAATCAATATTGGTAGATACATGTGCCCCTTCTTCCTCAAAGCCAAATATATTGAAACTAAAATGTGACAAATGACCTTAAATAATTTGGAGTCTATTCCATTTTTTGATGTATATGGGAAGATCACTATCATTTATCACTTTCAACATATGTTCATGTTCTATATTATTAATATTATTGGGAGGACTATGAAGATGAGGAGAGGGTCAAAATGAGGGATCATTCTAGAATGACCCTAGAACATATTAAAGATTATGATTTGCAACCAATACCTGATGACTTGGTGGATGATGATTCCAATGTGGACCTAATTTATTACTAGTATATCATCACATAACCCCTTTTACCAATAAGGTGGTCAGCTCTAGAATCCTTTTCTATATTTGATAGAACAAAAGGTGTGATCAATAGAATAATCAATTGGCTAAGGAGATAAGGAATACAAGTAATGAGATAAACAATAGGTGGTATAGAGAAGCTCTTAAAGCTTAAAGTAGAAGGGATTTATCCATTAGTAGAGGGTCCAAGTGGAATAGTAGGTGAATTATCAAAGGATCTAGAGAAGAAGAATAATAAGATTAAATCTAAAAATGGGAAATTAAGCAAGGATGGGGTAGCTATAGAATAACCAATTGATATCTTGTCAGAAGACATAGTGGTAACAAAAGCTTCTATAACTTTATTCCCCATGTCCATAATAATTACAACCCTAATTTCCATGGTTCACCATCCTCCTATCTATATTATTCTAGAGGCTCCAACACCTCCACCTCCTATCTCCACTCCTCCAACATCTTAGGTTTACATTCCACCTCCTATTTCCACTCCACATATCATTCCTACCACATTGACTACAACAATAAGCCAATTGAAACCTATACAATCAATTCAAGTGGACACTAAGGGGGGCCCATTAATGGACTCTAAATTTTCCATTCCACTTTCCCTTCCTCAAATTTCACCTTCCCCTTTCATTCTAATCCCTCTTTCCATTTAATTCATAATTCCTTCCATTAAATCCCCATTAATGTCCAACACCACTTAATATTACAAATACATAGACTCAGCCATCCTAACTTTAATCCAATAGGCCATCCAAACTCTTGGGATAAGTACTATTTTAATTTCATCCCCACTTACTTTCCTTACATCATCAACACTAAATGGTCCCACACATTTGATTGATTTATTCCATTCTTTGGCTTCCACCCTCCCACGTGTTTCCAAATTCATAAAACCTATGTCTATTCCATCTTCCACACCCTTGATCGACACAACTATTTCCATTGCCTCCACTTCATCCAATTTCACTATTACTACAACACCTTCAATTGAGATTGGATCAACATAGGTTCTTGATGCAAATATAGATTTGTAACCCACTAATGGGAGGTATATTTCACAAGCACCTCCTGAATAACCAATGAAAACATATACCTAGTAGTCTATAATTATCATAGTACCTACCAATGTATCAACATCAATTATTTATTCTTTTGTGACAATGTCCAAGAAACTAGATGTTATCCTAGCTCACTAGTACAATCAATGGGAAAGAAGAGAAAATAAACAATTTCCCCCAACACACTAGACTTTGGCCTATCAAAGGTCAAGAAGAAGTCCAATTATATTTTTAAGACCTTTTCCATAATTCTCAATGATGATAAAGGAGAAAGATTTGTTGATATTTCAATACCCTTATTAGATAAATCAAAGGAGAATCTTGGTGTGGAAGATTATCAAATTTCAAAGATCCACCTTAGATGACCAACAAGAGAGGGGATAAAACATGATGTGTAATATAAAATCAACTCCCTATTTAAGATTATAGATCATGATAAGGCCACCAAGGATGAATTGAAGAATAAAGTGGATCAACTTACTACTACATTGAACTAGTTCATAGAGCCTAGTGGATCATCAAAAATAACCACAATCAGTACAACCAGTCAATCAAATTTTGGATCAACCAGTAATTGATGTGGTTAGAGAGATTTATCATATGGAAGGGGATACCAAATAATGGTCAGAGGAGCTTATTTCTAATGGAAATAAATTTATTTCTTAAATGATGGTCCAATATGAAACCATCAAAGAGATAAATAATATCCTGAGAGAATAAGTCAGTAAATATGAAGGAAAAATTCAAACCTTGAATTTATATTATCCAATATTGATAGTTGTGGCTTGAATTGATATAAATATATTAATTTCCAAGAAGATACTAAAGAATGATGTTGAGCATGAGGAATCACATAGAGCATCTCAATTTCAAATAAGGATACTCATAGAATCTACTCACAAGGCAAAGGTAGCACATGATAGGGATATTGACATATTGTATGATATTGAGGTAATGATGAGTATGATGTCATAATAATGTCATAATAATCATCAGATGATGTAGATAAGCTATTTTATGTAGAGGAATTTTAGAATAAGTACAAGGAAGTGGTTGAAAAAGAACCTATAAAGACTGCAGTCTTCACCCTGAGTTTTATCCATAGATTTATCAAGTATGATAATGCACTGGATAATATGAGAAGGGAAATGTAGGGAATTAAGGCTTTTAAAAAAGAATTATTTAAAGTTCAAGTAGATTGTGCAACCTCCAACCTTTACAACTTTGGACCAGATGAAGAATATAGGAAATTATTAAGGCTTTTGCTGCATATGTTCAAAAGCTACATGTTGAGAATGATAATAAATCAAATGAATTTTTTCAAATTGAATAGTCCCTTCTATTGAAACATTTTCTTGCATTTTCAAAAAACATTTTAAAATTATAACTATCTTTTACATATCTTTTGATAAAGAGACACATGTATTTTACAAATTATATTTTTGATAGGGTGAAAGTTATAAAAAAGTATGATTGAAAATTACACTTTATATTTTGAGAAGTTATGATTTTTAAAAGTGTGAAATCATGTATTGAAAATTGAAAATTTCATTTTGACAATGTGATGTAACTTGCAAGTTGTAAAATTTTCACTTGTAAATTGCAAGTTAAGGTTTTGAAAAAGTAACTTTTCAAAGATATATTTTTTAAAGTAAAGTTCTATTTTGTGTATTGTCCATTTGTATGAGGAGTTATTTTCAACTACATGAAGAGACCTAGGCATTGCATGAAGATCTTCCAGTTCTATTCTAAGCAAAGGATCATGCCCATCTCTTGCATACTATTTTCTAAACCATCCTGCAACTCAAAGATGCTAAAAATAGAAGACCTTGCCTCTTTTTGCATGAAGATTTTAGATTTGCATGGTTTCTACTACTAGGCATTTATGTTCCAATAACTATATCTCATATATGAGATAATTTTTTATAAAGATGGGCAGACTCCATGACCCAATCTATCTGTTTGATATTAGTGATATATTTCTACTTTTTCAATGTATTGTCTACAAGATGTAACCTTGAGAATGATAATAAATTGAATATTTGCCTTTCATGTCTAAGAGATCCTTATGTATGCAGATTTATTTGAGTATTTTTGGATATCATAGTTCTTATTTTCAGTCACAAGGAATTATTTTGTGGTATTTTACACTTATAAAATATTATTTGATGAAAATAAGCAAATCTTGTCCCTTCTATGAAAATAACAAATATTGCCTTTGATTTCTCATTTTATTGAGTCTATGCTTAAATAATTTTCAATTTGTTTCTTATTCTATTGTGTTTATCAATCAAGAATTAAGAACCAATAAAATATTTGGTGCAATCACCATTCTAGTTTTGAAAAGTTTCATTCTTAACTCTTTTCCTAGTAAAAAAATAGTTTAGGAGAAAGAAAACTAAAAAGTGAATGAAAATTCTATAGAATTGATATCCTATTAGTTGCATTATATTTAGTGAAAGGAAGCCAACCTTCATCAGAGTTTAACCTCAATTTTTCAAAGTCCCACAGCTTAGAGGTTTTCTCATTATATCATTAGGTGTTCCATAGAGAGATATTTCACATCAAGGAATGAGTGCAAAACCTATGTGATAACAATATCAAAGAGATTCATGTTAACAAGCTCATCATAAGCACTTTAATCAAATGTTGTGTCACTACTGGGAGTCTCTTCATTAATTAAAGAATTAGTATCAGTCTCAAACTTGATGAGGTCACCCTTGATTAGTCTAATTCCAAGGCCTCGATTTCCTATATGTTTTTCCATTGGTACACACTCTAAAATATCTTAAATTTTTCCCCCTAACATTTTCATTTATAGTAGAGTTTATTCATGATCCTGTTAGGGATAGGTTACTTATCACTTTGAAAATAATTAGTAAAATTATCACCATAGAACCAAAATCCTTCAGAATTGGTTGGTCAATATTGATCAGGTGATGTATCTAGTACAAATGAAAGTGGTTGATTCTGATGTGGCTCATTCTTATTTTTCCATATCATGTTTGGCCTACCAAGGTTAGTGGAAGGTTTAGGTTGTCCATATTATTTAAGACATTTGGGTGGATTTCCAATATGGAAGGCATAATGGATGCAATATGTGGCAATACCCTCATCTTTAATAGTAAAATGAGCATAAATTTTTTTTAGTAGGTAGATTAGAAGATTTAAATGTGAGGTCATTAGGGTTGATATAATTAAACTTTAGAAATTTCTTAACTTTACTTTGTTTTTCCTAGTGATAAAATTAGTGTTAAGATAATAGTTATAGTTCTCATACTCAACTTCTAAATTTTTGAAATATAGGTATGGCTATAGATCACCATGGATAGTGACCTTTGATACCAAAGGAGGGAACTTAATGAACAAATGTAAGGTGGAAGGTATAGATCATACTTAGTGGAATCAAGGATGACCCAAAAGTAAATTATAGGGAAGATATATGTCAATGACATGGCATAGGGTATCATGGGTGGCATGCCCAATAATGATAAGTAAAAAACTCATTTCAGATATTTCTCGGTCTACATTATCAAAGGCCTTGATTGTTAGGGTATCTGGTTGCATATATGTGTTTTTGTATCCCAAATTTTAGATCAAATTCATTGAAGCTATGTTTAACCCTAAACCATTATCTATAATAACCTATTTGATCTTGAGATGGGTAATGATGCTTTTAACATATAAATGGTTATTGTGTAGGGGACTAATAGATGACATATCTCATTGGTAAAATGTGAACTATTTTCCTAGAGACAAATTCCCTGTAAGAACTTGGAATTGTGTTAGCTCAATGTCATTGTGCACCTTGAATTGTTGGAGTAAGTCATTTAATATGGTCCTATGAACTTCAAACTTATGCAAGAGGTTTGAGATGGATATTTATGTATGCATTTTTCTTAGTTTTTCACCAATATTATATATATTTTTAGTATAAGGAAGATATGGATTGGATTTTGGAGGCATGTAGTCTGACAAAAGCTTCATATTGGTAGTTTTATTAGAAGGTAAAGGGACTTTGATGATAACTCTTGGCTATCTAATTATGAATGTATAATTTCAAGTTAAAGAAGAGTTATTTGAACTATCAGTATGAGGTGGAGGTTTAGGAATGGTAAGTAGTGATGGTTGAGGTGAAATTGAATTACTTCAAGCCATGTTGGCATTATTAATGGTTAATGGTAGTGGTCCAAAAATAAAAGGACTAGCACTATAATGAGTGTTAGTTGGTATATGAGGAGTTATTTTGATAGTATCAATGTGATTACTAATAATACATCTTAAATCATTATTTTAATCATAAGTAACACTTATATAATGAACTTATTTGGGTTGGGTATCATGATCTTAATTACAAGTGGCATGGTTCTAGTTTTATCCTTGTCCTTGATGTTGCTTTTGACATTGTCCTTGATTCTGATTATGACCTTATCCTTTATTTTTATTGTTACATTATTATTGATTATTGTGCATTGGAAATGGGTTTTTATATATCCCCATATATTGGTTACTATTAAGATATCTTTTCTCTAGCTCAATTTCACCATATATGTGGGCTCCTTAAGGTTGCTAAAATATATATATTTGTGGCATCCTTATTTGGGGGGATTATTTACAATGTAAGTGGTGGATTAGGTGGGGTATTTTGAACATGTGCTACTAACACCATCTATACCTATCATACTTATATAATCCCATTACCTTCCATGTTATTTTTCTTAATGAAGGTCTTCAAATTTTTAGTTGTGCTAGTTTGCACTAGCGCTTGATTCTATGTTGATCCTTGGGCAAGTGAGTATTATTTCACAAGATTATTATCAATAAGTAATTTTTTAATATTTAATCCTTTGTTAATTATCTCTTTGAATGTGTTGGCATAAAAATCTTTGAGGTTATGAGTGACATCGACATTTAGGTTTTGTGTAAAAATATTGGCTAAATGTTTATCATGTAGGTTGTGGGATAAGTGACTAGCTAGGACATTCCACCCCTATAAATAAGTTGAAAACTTTCCACTCATCATTGCTTAACATTGTACAAATAAAAAAGTATCATCTCATGTTCAATGTTGTACAATAAATGGCTGATAAATTTGTTTGATATGTCACCTAAAGTAGTGATGGGTTTCTTAGGTAGTTTGAAAATAAAATTTAGTGATTATCCACCTAATCTACATGGAAATAAATGTAGAAAATAGACATTTTTAAAAGATACTTCCTAGTATGGCATGGAGAATGCTTGTAGATGTTCTCTTGGATCTCATTTCCATTTATAATTGTCAATCTTTAGTATTTCAATATAGGGTGGGAAAGGTACTTGGATAGATATGAGATCAAATGGATAAGGGATATGTCATTAAATTTGTACTTCTTGGGCACTTGTTTTTCTACTTGAAGTTAGGAAACTATATCCTTTATTATATTCCATTCATGGATATTGGGTGTGTTTTATGAAAAAAGGAGTGAATTTTTATGGGTACTTTTGGACTATTAGACTTGGTTGGTATGAGTGTTAGCTAGAATGGTTCCCCTCTATGTATTTATACTAGGGATATTCACCATATATCCTAAATTCATTGTTTGACAAGGGATGTACTATAGGTTTGGGTTTATATTGGAATAGGTAAGTTGTTGTTGTTATTGAGAAATACATTGTTATGAATGGTAGGGGATCTGTTGTTGGTTTTAAGTAATTTGTTGTCAGTTCACAAAAATGAATTTTTATTGTGAATTAGAAGAAGTTGGAAATATATTTTATAAACCACCTAATACTTGTTGTGGTGGTGGATTATTTACAACCTGTTGTTGAATTTTTTTGGTATCTATTGTGCCTTATAAATGGTCTCTTAGTGGTTAAATAAGGTGTGTTTTATATCAAGTGGAACTTATTGCATAACATTAGTTAGAATGGCATGTCCAAGAGGAGATGATAGTTCCACAGTAGTTATAGAGGTGTCCAGAGGCTATTGGGGTTATTATGTCAATTCATTTTTCTCTACTAATGTGGTATTATTGAATGATGTTTCCACTAAGGAAATGGTTAAATCAGTGACAAGTTTATCTACATATCATTGGATCATTTTTTATAAGGTAGATCCAATGATTTTACCACATTGAGAGGGGTCAATTAGTGGACCCTTCCCTTTATTAGATGATGTAATAACTAGTTTTGTACTTTGGGTAATAAGCTACTTTTGGGTAATTATTTCCAATTTTGGTGAATCTTATACCCATATAATGTTACGTAGTTTTTCTATAGGGTAATCAGGTGGAAGCTTAGTTTCATATTCTTATAGTCATAGAATAGCTTCATGTTTGTCTTCTGCTATATGTTCATATTGACCTTAAGTAGTTCTTATAATGGATGGAGGGTCTTCAAACACTATTGGATGATATTCACCATCCTCATTGATTTTATAATTTCTAAGGTACCCTTGAAGATAATAAAAATTTTACTCTTCAAGATTAGGACAATAAGAGGCACCACCATGTTTTTACATAAGAATTCTTGAAATAGTTATTTGGTCTTTTTAATATGATTTGATCAAAGATGTATCTTGAAACTAACTTAGAATGTGACCTGAGATAAGGTTAAATGTCTTTCAAAACTATATTTGACTTAGCACAAGAGATTCAATGTGTGAAATAAAATTGGAGCAAATTTAAAAGGTCTCGGTAATTTGAATTTGATTGGAGAAGCATTTGACCTTGTTTGTTTCTTAATCCTAAATTGGAATGGAATACAAATATAATTAAATGAACCTAAAATTTGAGGAGTGATTTGACACAAGAAAACACAAGTCTAAATATGTAATTAAGTGTGTATCATAATAGTACCAAATGAGATAAATGCTACCATTTTAAGTGATAGACATAAAACTACAAAATTATTAAGGATGGTTAAAAAATTTGAACAATGTAATGCCTTCATGTACAATTTTTTAAGGATGTGTTTTGAGATATTGGTTATGATAATTTGATGTACTTGTTTTGAAATGTGATTTTTGAACACAAACTTAATTTGACAAGATATTTCATGTAATCTTGAAAATAACTTAGTAACTGACATGAGTATGAGATAGTCACTTAATCCTTTTTATATACTAGACTTTGAGAAGATAAAATTTAATTATTCATTAAGTAATTATAATAATTATTGGTAGGGTTTTTAATCCCCCCATCTATTAAAGGTTCATACTAAAGGTTAACTTCAGAGGAGGTTATATTTTCACCTTTTTTTTAATGAGTTATATGTGTCAAAGTGGTTTTTAAGATAACTTTTTGATTGGAGGACTAGATGTTCCTGATATACCTTGTGGTACATGGGACACTTTAGAATAGCATGTCAATTACATGCAATATTTTAGTGGCCATTCTCTAAAGGCACTAGTCCTTTTATGACCACTTCAGTCATAAAATTCATAGTTAAGTGTAATTAGTGCAATCATGCTATGAGGAACCACCGACTAAGATAACATTGACATAACCAAAAATTATATACGTCATTAGATAATAGGTTGGTACAATGATAAGATGTTGTTTCTTAGTTAAATTCAACCTAAAGACTAGTGTGAAGGTGATTGTATCCACCCCACAAAGTTATAAATTAAAAAAGGCAAAAATATGTTTTGTCTTTAACTCCTTAAACCCCATGAATTGGCAAAAGAAGAACATACCACAAACATATCTTTCATGTAGACACTCAAAGAAGAAAAGCAATGTGATTTTGATCACCTAATCTCCATAAAAGGGGTAAGGGGAGAGCATAGACACAATGATTTATGAATAATAAAAAAAATAACTTAAAAAAATAACTAAAAGTAAATTCTCTTAGGAGCAAAAAGCAATGTGATTTTCTTTTTCTTAATCACTAAATCAAAAATTTGAATGAAGTTTGGCTTGGTTAGTTTCAAATTTAGATTAAAAATATGTCAAAACTTGAAAAATGGAATATTAAGCATTCAAAAAATAGCTTTGACTCTTCAAGGAATTGATTTTTTTTTTGTTTTAAGGTATTAGGAAATTGGGTACAGGGTGACTTTGTTATTTAGCGAAGTGACATTATTGTTTAGCATAGTGATTGAATTTTTTTATATTGAATAAGAAATATAATTTTGATGACTTCATTGATTAGTAGAATGACCTCACCATTTCACAAGATAGTTTTTTGTTTCCAATAAAATTACAAATAGAATGGATTTTACCTTGTAGCGACTTCACTATTTTCATGTCGAGTTCACCATTTCCAAGACAAGTTCAGTGATTATAGGTCAAGTTCATTATTTACAAGATGAATTTACTATATTTTGTACCAAATGTATAATAAGATTTCATAATAAGTTAGTTCATGCATTAGCACATAAAATAAATGATAAGCATAAAGAACCAACATATTGATCCTACTCCCTTAGGTGGGATAGATCTATGAAATCAAGAAAAAAAAGAAAGCATGAAAACTTATACCTTTACAATATGACTCTCCTTCAATACCAGTAAACAATCATGTTTGTACATGGATATGGAGATCAAGGTATATATCAAGGTAGTTTTGTAAATGATTCCAACATTTCCTCATGCACTATTTAGTTTGATTCATGAAAAAAAGGTTAAGAATGATCAAAGCTTCTAGGTTAAATTATGCATTATATCTTTACACTAAAAATCTTGGTAAATGGTCCATGGTAGCCTTAGTATTTATATGTTGTATGAAATGATATTGAATACCCATATCAAAATCAAGATGTATGTATGATCTGAGATTGATTAAATTTTTGAGGCCATATGACATTAATTTTATAATTAATATTGCATTTATGAAACATGGCTTATATAGATTAGATATTTGTTGCATTGCTTCCTTAGTTCTTGCCAACTTTTTGATGATGCCATGTCCTATTATTTGTTGAATTTTATTTTTTAAAAATTAGATATTCCTTAATTTATTATGATTTTTTTACTTAAACCGTTGATTCGATCTATTTACCTAAATAATTCTATTTATACATCTATAATTTTTAGATTTTGGTTAGTTATCTTATTCAAATGGTCAAAATAGTCAATTTTTTAGATAATAATTTGATTGGAGATGTATTAGAATAAAATAGTTATTACATACATGATAATTCTCCAATTAGGGACATTTTGACATTAATTAAAAATTGGATGTGAAGTGTGTATATGAATCATAGTGTTTTGGTTATTTTGGTCTAGTTTGTGCATTATTATGAGAAGTCATTTAAACATGCAATTTTGACATGTTAGTGGTGAGAATTGGATGTATATAATACTAATGGTCATATATATGATATTCATCTACACATGAGCAAGAAAATGGTTACATAAGTGCAAGGGAAAAACCCTAAGCTAACATGTCATGATTGGATGTTGGAATAAGTGACCAAATGGAAATATACAACCAATGAATGCAATGAGATGCCCCCAAGTAACTAAGGTGTATATAAAATATTATTTACACATGTTGTCCAAAACTAGTTTTCACCATGGCACTTGTGTAAAGCACCAATCAACTAGTTTTCACTATTAGATGTACTATTTCTCTTTCTTTTTTCTTGAATTTTTAGATTTTTAGATTTTTTTATGTTTTTTTTTATTACTATTATTTTTATTTTTTTTAACACTTAGGATATGTACAATAGCACTAAAATGACTTAGGAATATAATTAATTTAGGTGCATGATGTTCATGGGCTCATTGATCACCGCTTTATCTTTAGTATCAAGCATATAATCTCTAGATATGTATTTGGAAATGATTGTGTATGATCCAACAAATTTAGGTCAAAATTTCACTTCTCTTATTGTGCATTGGTATTTTTTTAATTTTATTTTAGAACATGATCATCAATTTTGAATTACTAATCTTTAATCCATTTATTATATATATATAGTGAAGGTGATTTTGGTACACTTGTAAGTGGTTTAAGGCATTGAGGCATTTTTCATCAAGGAGGATAAGTTCACTTAAGCGTGAAATATGATAAGATTCATCATCAATAATATTTTGTAAATAAATGTGTAAGGATGGAATACCAACTTTAGTAGGTAATATGGAATCACTACCATAGACAAGTGAATATGGGGTTTCCCCCATGACTATGTGGATACTAGTGCAGTATGCCCATGAGGTGGGATAAAGTCATGTATTCTAGTCATAACCAAATAATTTTCAAAAACATTTAATAATTTTGAGGATGTTTCTATTCATTGATTTTACTTGGCCATTACCTTTTAGGTAGTAAGTAGTGGAAGACTTATGTTTAATATGGTAATTAATGTAAAAGGCTTTGAAATATTTATTTTTCAATGATTTTACATTATCAAAGATGATAGCGAATGGGATTCAAAAATGGAAAATAATATGGTTTAAGATAAACTTGGAAATATATTTTCTAGTGGCATACATTAGGGGCATAATTTTAACCCATTTGATGAAGCATTTTATGACAATAAAAATATTCTTGTGTCCATTTGAATAATTGGGATTAATTTTACCAATAAGGTCTAATCCCCATGTGTAAAATGGCCAAGGAATAGTAATGGAATGTATATATTTTGAATGAATATGTATAAGATCACTATGCTTTTGGCAAGGCACATATTTCTTAACACAAACACAATAATCAAATTTCATTGTAGGCCATTAGTAACCTATACACATAAGCTTATTAGAAAGGACTATACCACTATAATGAGAATTCTAAATACCCTCATGAACTTATCTAATTGCTAAGGTGGACTCTTTAGAATTTAAACACCATAATAGGGTTCCATCTTAACCTCTTTGATATAGGGTTTGACCTAGATAATGCAAAGAGATGTTTCTTGGATAAAGAATTTGTGTTGTTTATGATTTAAATTGGATGGAATGGTGTTATTATATAAGTATTAATAAAGTTTGGTCTACCAAGGAGAAGTTGGACCAACCACCTGAGAGACCATTTTAGAATCAAGAGTATCAAATGCAAGTATCATCAAATATTCTACTATAAGTTGATTGTGCTTAGTTTAGAGATCAAGTAATGAACTAATAGTTTCCATGCCATTAGCTACTATGTTGTTAGCCCTTAACACTTGATCAAACTACATAAATTTAAAACTTTACTTGAGGCTATCCATCATCATTTTGTATGGGATTAATTTGTCATCATGAAATTTGGATTCATAAATGAATTGATTTAATATTATTTTTGAATTTCCAAATATAATAAGTTTTTGTATATCCCATTGCATTATAAGTTAAGCCCCAAATATGAGGGATTCATATCCTAATATGTCTTTTATACAATGAAATTCAATCTGATACACTTTCGTAATTAATTGCCCATGAAGAGTTACCAATAATATACCTATCCCTAAACAATAATTGGTAAAAATAACTTCAAAATATAATTTTTAGACTCAAGATTCCTCAATTGTAATAGTTTCTTCATCCAGGAAATATGTGATGATAAATGTGTGATCTTATAGAGGATCCTCTACTAGTGCATCTACTAGTACTTTTCCATTTATTAATTTTTTATTTACATACTCAAGATCAAATTCACTAAGAAGCATGATCCACTTAGCCTTTCTACCTATCAAGGCTATTTTGGATAAGAGATATTTAGGAGGGTCGATTTTGGCAATGATTTTTTATTTTATTTTTAAGCATGTATTGGTGAATTTTTTGGGAATTAAAAATAATTGCAAGACATGCCTTTTCCATGGGAGATTATTTAAGATCATATGACACCAAATTTATGCTTAGGTAATACACTGCTTATTCTAATCCATTATCATCATGTTATGCAAACAATTTCCCCAATGCATATTGTGTAGCATATATATAAAATTAGAACATTTATTATAGTAGGTGGCATCAATACTGGTAGATTAGAAAGTTATTGTTCAATATTTTCAAATATCTTGTTATAATCTTATTTCTATGTGAATAGAGTGTCTTTCTTAATAAAATATGAACCAATGACAAATATCTACAAGTTACAATATGAACTATCAAATTACCTAAATTTTACCTTGTAAACTAAAGAGTTGTTTGAGATTTTTAGGTGCAGGAATATTCATGATAGCTCAAACTTTGGAAGGATCATACTATATGCCTTGATGTGAAACTATGAATCTAAACAACTTTATTGATGTTACCTAAAAAACATACTTATCTAGATTCCAATGGGTCTTATGCTCTCTCATCCTATCAAACATTATGTGAAGTATCTCAAGATGCTATTATTTATATTTTAGTTTAACAAGAACATCATCAACATATTATTCCATGATTTCATGATGCATATCATGAAAGATAATTTCATTACTCATTATTGTGTGGCTCTAATGTTATTAAGACTAGAGGGAATTAATTGATAGGAAAAATTGCACAAAGATTTTGTAAATATTATTTTATGTTTATCCTTGAAATATATTTTTATTTGATTATAACCCAAGAAACCATCCATTAAAGACAACATCTGTTGACCATCGGTGGAGTCCATAAGAATCTCTAATGGAAAGTCATATTTGGGACGTGCTTTGTTTATAAATGTAAATTCTATGCATATCCTAATTTTGGTTGGTTTATTTGATACTATCATAACACTAGATATCCAATTTGAGTAATCTATGGGATGGATGAAGGAAACCTCTAATTATTTTTCTAGTTCCCCCTTCACTAAGAGTGTAACTTTGGGATGCATTTTTCTAAGTTTATACTTTATAGTTTTTACAATTAGATGAACCACATGATGATGCAATATAATTAAAGTATTGATCCCTATAATGTATACATAAGACCATGCAAACATGTCGATAATTATTTAATCAAAAGGGTACAAGTTTCCTTCTCTTCTTGATTTAAAGGTGTAGCAAGCTTGACTATTTTTGGATTTTACTATCTCAATGTTAACTATGATGTGTTTTTAACTAGGGGAGTCAATTCTTGTTGATATTTTATAGATAGTGGAGGGAAGGCTAAGTTCCTCCTCAAGGTATTGTTTTTTTGATTTTATTGTGTTACTAATATGATTATGTGATAATAACTCCCAAAAATATATAGGATCATATAATAATTGCAAATACCTTTCTTATGATTGCCTATTGGAATATGGTTTTTTGTGCTCAAGAATTAAGATATTGTTTCATCATTGTCGAAGTGATAAAGCATAGGTGTTGATTGTTGGTTCTACTAATTAGGATTAAGTATGTTAGTTCAAGTGTTAATATGGTAATTTCATGGAATATGTTGGTCATGGATATATCTTCAAATCCATTATATTTAGAACCCATTTTAATGTCCAAAGAGCTTGCCTCAGAATCACTAGAAGAGTCATTTTAGAAAAATGCTATGCTTACATTAAATGGGTTAAATATTATATCATGTAAAGATTCATTATATTTATGTTTGATAGGTTATATTAGTCCATTTTTGTTGAGGCTAAGTCCCTTTCCTTATAATTAATTATATTACACATGGTGGATTTGGATATGATATATTTGATGTTATAGAAATAAGTGTCTAGTTCATTAGAATAAAGACATGAGGAATTTAAATATTTAAGTTTCTCATCATAAATAATACCACCTTATAAAAATTATGCTTTATAAAAGTTATTAACCACTAGATTTTCATTTTGATAATTGGGACTATCATGTTGTTTTAGAGAAATGTGAATTTTACCTATGTAATTAGTATATTTTATTTCATACTCTCTCATGAATTTGCCAATAATTTTGAATTGGGATGGAGATGGTATGGTTTTTAAAGTACAAGGCTGATTTGATGTTTTAATTGTAGATGAAGTATCTATGGAAGTGTATGTGGATGGTCTATTTAACTAATCACAAAGGGTATGTGTTTAAAATAATGTATTAGGATGGATGTAGTTATTAAGCTTTGGTGATTCCTCAATATAAACATATGTGTCTTTGATAATAGGGAGATAATATGATTTTTGATAACATCTTTCAAAAAAATTATAGTATTGAAAAGATTGAGTATCACCAAGTATGTTTACTTCCATGCCACTAGGAAAAAAATTCAAGCATGTAAGGTGGAGGGGACAATGTTTGTATAATATATCCATGGACATCTAATAAGTAAATTTTAACGTAAATCTAATTGAATCATATGAACTAATGTCTCTTGAATGACAAGAAACACCATCAAAGGAAGATATATGATACCCATAAACTCATGCTCGATAATGGCATATGCCTTAATGGTAATAATGTTTGATTCTAGTGTTATTATAGGATACTCTAAATGCTTGATTAATATTAATGTACATAAGTTCAAATTTGAGTCATTGTCTATAAACACACTTTTTACTTTGCATCTATGAATTATGACTTCTATATACAAAGGTAAATAATGGATTGATCCCATAGGAGAGACATGATAATGATCAAACATAACTTGATTTTAGTGGATAATTTTCCAACTAATGCTTTAAAAATTAATGGATTGATGTCTTGAGGGACTCTTAATTATTGTAGGAATTTATACATGATATATTTATATATATGTTCAATTTTGAGAAAAATTAAAAGGGATATGTGAGAAGGTGTCTCTTAGAGATGGTTTATAATATTATAGTTACTCTCAAAATTGGACGATGAAGCACTAGGGATGGTAACATTGGCACACCTTGTGGTAATGGTGCAATCTTGGGATTTTAAAGTAATGATGAAAATATGATGGCTTTGGTAATTATTGATAATTTGAACTCCTAAGCCAAATGTCAACCCCTATAATCCAAAACATGACTTATTTCATCATTTTCCTTTTCATAATGAGGTCTAAATGAAGTCTTATTAAGATTTTAGAGAAGTTAAGGTAACTTAGTAAATATTAAGGTTACTTTGCAAAGTATAAGTTAATTGTTCCATTTGTATTGTGCTTGTCTAAGCCTTTATAGTGTCAAGTTCAACATACATCAATCTAGTATAGAGGTCAAGAAGGATCTTTTAGGCCATTTATCTCTTGAAAAATAACATATTATGCATTATGTTATTTTTACAATCTACCAAAAGGTGTGAGGGTTTCTTTTGTAATGTATAACTCACTTTAAAACTTCTTATTTTTTGTATTCAATCCAAATATATCATAATGGTTATTTTTCAAGGTAGGAAAAATAATTTTGTACATTATAATATATTTATGAAGTTATGAATAGCTCCATGGAATGAATTATACATAACTACATCAAGGTATCTTTTCAAATGGACAAGTTTCATAGAAAAGAGGAGACTATACAAGTTTTTAACATTGGATCAGAGTTCTTCCAACCAAGTAGATTAGGATTCAAGGAGATGGATCTTCTCAAAATCCTCATCTAGCCTCAACAAGCTCAAAATCATGGTTAGGTAAAAGCTAAAGGTCAAAATAGAGCAATATTCACTCAAACAATTCTATCTAGTCACTTGTAAGAGAAATAAGGTCAATTTTATAAGCCTTGTTCATGTAGGAGAGAGTCTCAAGAAAAATTATCCTAGGGGTTATAAGGTACCCATATTCCCTTCCAAATTTTGGAATTTTTTTTGAGATTAAGGGCCATAACTTTATGAATTATCCTTAAGAAGATGAGTGCTTCTTAAGCCCTGCTAAAACCCAACATCACAATTTTTCTCTTGAGATGGCATGACTGACTTGTTAAATGAATGTAAAAGGTTTAAAATTATATATTTAATCTTGAAAAGTACATTCAATATAAAATAGATGAAAAATCTTATTAATAATAGCTATTCCTACACTAAATCTCAGTATTTTGATGTTTTTATCCAACAGGAAGGTTTTAGAAGCTATGAGTTGTGTTTTCAACAGGAAGGTGTTTGAAATTGGTTATCCACATAAAATGTAACCTCATTAATATCCATCAGACATTTTCAAGGAACCAATATAAGAAAAAATCAAAGATAACAATAAAATCATGCATGCCAAGTTGATTGTGTAGGTTTATGTCAAAGTTACGGGTGGGTTTTTATGGTTTTGAAGTATCTGTAAATATGAAGATGATTGTATATAGATGGAAGATTTTTTTTAATGCCTCATATATACTATTAATACCTCTTCAAAGCATCAACAGGGTCAAAATTTCAAATATATCACCTTAGTATGCATTATATTAGGCTATGTGCAAGCTTCCTATAGAATCACACCAAAAGAGGCCTAGAAAGAGGATAGTAGATTGCGCTTCTTAGATTTTATGGTCTAAGTTTCATATGAAGATATTGTTGAAAAAATTTGACCCCATTTAAAATTTGGGTTAAAACATAATATTTTTAACTTTTAATAAGGTTCCCATTTGACTTATAGGGTGTCATGTTAGTCTATTGTCTTACTCATCCTCCCTAGTCCTTGTTGAGGTCCACCTCTTATGCACTAGGCTAATCAACTTGAGTCAAAGGTTGGGAAACCATAGTAAAAGGTATTAAAAGGGTAAATATGAGTTAAAAATATCATAAGGTGGTCCTTAATATGTTTTAATATGGTTATAAGTCATAAATTGGTTATAGGTTATGTCTCATGTGGACAAAGGGGCCTTCTGGCCATTTTTAAGACTATTTAATGACTTGTATGGATTTTTATGAAAGAAAACTTGACACCAAGGTGATTTTAAACACGTATAATGTTAGGATCATGTTATGAATAGTTATTTACCAAGAAAAAAGTAGTTATGTTCAATGGATGGCAATTTTCCATAAAAATAAGAGATTTTAGGCACTTGTATGAACTTCTCAAGTCCATCATCAGCCAAAAACGTGGGAATAATAACTATTCACTCCCATAATCAATTTAAATGATTTTTTTCAATAATAATTAAAAAATAATAATTTTCAACTTGTTTTTTCCATTTTCACTTGGCAAGCAAAGAAATAACAACTTCATGCACTTGGCATGGGCCATAAAGGTGGAATTGGAAGAATTGATTCTAGGAGTGGATAGTAATATGAGTGAAATTAAATTTCATAATAATAAATTTATATTTGGTGTATCATCCTTTATGAATCATCAGTTTGATCCTAGGTAGCTTTTTATGCATGTTCAAACACGAGGGGGTCACAGTTTGAAATTGTCATAGAATTTATTATTATGAATTGATATATTTGGGTGTTGAAGGTGTCTCCACATTATTTTCAAGATGTTTTCATGATTATTTTTTTGGAGAGTTATTTTTTTTGAGAAAGCCTCTATTAGGCTTGCAAAATGGCTAATTTGCATTCACAATCATCTCATTGCTTTGAAAATGTTTTCTTCACATTGGATATAATGTTTTGATGTTGTTTTGGAAATGATCCTAGTGTATGATGAGAATTGAAGTTTATAAAATCACTCTTAAGGTGTTTTTGAGGGCATTCCTTGCATGATCATTGTCATTTCATGGCTTCCTTATATGTCTCAGTCATAAAAATCCACCTATAGGAGCATGTTGATGTCACAAGTGTGATTTTTAAGGTTTGACATGGTTATTAATATATTGGTATAATTAATGTGCATTAGAATGTTAGATGGAGGCATATTTGCACTTCAAAATTGCATGTTTAGAGAGTGTTCTCAATCTTGCATGCATAGAGGGGATGACCCTCTATAACTGAGGGTATAAACAAACATTTTGGAGGTGTTTTAATAGATTGGTCAATCCAATTTGGGATTCTTTGTTATATGAAGGCCTATAAAAGCCTGTTTATCATCATATTTTGGCAAGATAAATGTCATATCATCAATTGGATGTTTGGACTATACTTAGGGCCTTTTGCCCTAAAAATGTCAAACTGAAGCCTTGAAGGTTTTTGAGGATCTCAAAAAATCCACTTGTTAAGTGATCCAAGTTTTTAAATTGGAAATTTTGGTATCCCTATCCACCTAAAATAATTGTGCCAATTTTTAAAATCCAAATATGAGTGGAGATTGGATGTTTCAAAGCCTAAAGATGGCTAAAAACCACTGAAATAGGGTAGTGATGTCTACAATATAGTGATCAAAATGTTGATTTGCATCCCATTTTGATGATCTTGGACTATACTATCAAGTTAAGTGATGCTAGTATTTCAAGTGATGTTTCAAGGTAATAAAGAATGAGAGAAGGTTAAGTCCAATGTTTTAAACCCCAACACATACTCCTCTATCCATACACAGGAGTGGGAGGAGCCACCTACATGCAGATAAGTAAAGGTTTTTGAAATAGGCATTATCATGGATGAGGTGAAGGAGATTTTCATGGTTTTTAGGAAAAACACACCTCCATGCCATCAATTCCACTATGAACAATCCCATATTGATCTAGAAAGCATCCACAAGCCAAAATGAATGGAAAAATGGTCTCCTACAACTGAGCAGACTATGGAATAAGGTGATGGACCTTGTAGGAGTCTTAAAGATCTTTTAGGGATAAAAGAGATATAAATTACAAAATTAATTATTTGGGAAACCTAAATAAGTTTATAAAACAAAAATAAAATACAAAATTCATGTCATTCTCATCCCAAATCACTTACTGGTAGGATTCTAAGATTATCCCAGTCTAAGAGGATAGTGAGCAATCGAAAGGCCTAAAAGTGTCAAGAAGGCTAGGTTTGGAGAATGGATCACATTGGCATATTAGAGTGAGTAAAAATGGAATATATAATGTTTCTAAACCTTGGTAAAAATCTACAATAAAGGTAACAAAAAAAGAGTACCATGTTCACTGTCACAATCAAATAGGGTCATAAGCAAGAGAGGAACTTGTGAGAGTTTGGTGCCTTAGAAAGAAAATGAGAGTTTAAAAAATTATAAGGTGAAATACCCATTATAAAATTAATCATATTATATTCCCAAGACATCTTCAATCCACCCAAGGTCCTCATCTCATAAGCAAAATAGGCTCAGTCCGTACAGGTAGGTTTGGGAAAGCCTTGTTCCAAGAGATGAATTTGGGGATTCCATTAGGAAGAGAGGTTCTAAGTGGATACCTAGGTTATAAAAGTATTAAATTAATATAATTAATAGGTATGAACACATTAGATGCATATAATAGGTTTGGAAGGAGCATTCATAAGGAGGTTTGAACAAGAGCATGCAAAAATAAGGGCTTTAACCCTTTTTTTGAAGAAATTGGGATGGTTAGACCTCCTAAACATGGAATTGGACCATAAAATTTGGTAAAATTAATAATTATTACGCTATGTATCTTTTAAAATACTCAAATTTCCTAACCAAATAGGTATAATACTCTCTATTTTGTCTTAGAGTAGTTGCACTCCCTTCATGCACAAGAGTGATTATTTTGGGGAAAAGTGATAAATTGATGATCTCAAGGAAAAATAATAAAATTTAAATGTTTGATAAGATTTTTTAAAAATTTAGGAGAATAATAAACCTTTATATAAGGCTTGAGAGTAAATAATTCACTCTATACAATAAGGGTTGCAGTTAAGTGTGAAGGGAAGCCTTAGGGCTAGAAGCCAAATTAAAGGTCATGTACATTTTAAAGCTAATATATGATTTATAATTTATCAATCCATGATTTAAAATTTATTTTTTGTGTTTTCAATCAATCACATTTCAAATATAACCATTTTAGGGTCAAGAGGATCTCAAAGTTGTAGGCATGCCTATTGGTAAGGCCTAGGCCTAAAACCAAACTGGGGTCAATTTCCATTTCAAGATTTTGGAAATAAATTATAATGGTTGGAGAATTTTTTTAGGGTTTATATAGAGGTATTGAAATTATTTTATTGTAAATAAAGTCTCCAATATTCCATTTTTGGCTTAGAAGGCATTTAGACCCCACTAGGAAGCAAAAAATGAGCTTGAATGTCAACTTCAAGTGCTTAGAACTTCCACCAAGATTTTCATGGGAAATTGGGCCATTAAAGGAAGTTGAATAAGGTAATTTAGGATTCACAAGTTTTATTTTATTATAAATCTAATGTGCCATGGCTATGAGCAAATGATAAGAATGAAAATCACTCCAAAACCCTTGAAAACCCTCCATAAGGACTTGACTAGAGAAATGAGGCTCAAAGTACATCTAGATAAATCCATTTGACCCTAAATTCTGAAGAGAATTTGTTTAGAAATCCATGAGGATCACAACCATGGGATTGTATTGTATGGAACTCTATAAAATAGGGCTTATTTTGACCATTTTTGGGTTTTTTCAAGTATGGTGAACTTTCAAGAGGCCAAATCACTTTTGGAGTAAGGTTTAGGACTTTTTATAAGTCCTCATGGTCATTAGATCAATTCTATAATCTCCTAATATCTCCTAATAATTCTCTCAATTCAGCCAGTCCAGTGAGCCAACTAGGGGGGACTTGGAGAAAGTGGTGAATCTTTATTTTGGGATCCATTTAAGGGCAGTTTCGTGTAATTGATGGTATGATCACCCATTAAACATGTCATTACTCTTATTTAATGGATCATATTTTATATTTTCAGATCTTGAAGGTGAAAAGTGTGAGAGGTGAGGGAAAAAAGCTATTTTGATATTGACAAGTGTGATCAAGCATGTTTAGAATGATGGGAAGGGCCAAGAACCTCCACAATTCATGTGAGGGATTATTAGTAACCCCTCCTACTTAGATTTATCATAAAAATTTATCAGTTATAGAGTTACGATAGTTTTGTAAGGCCAATCATGGAAGATACTTTTCTATGCATAAAAAGGAGTTTCTTGACATTTTGTAGGTTCTAAATGATTGGAAAAGACACTTGTTTCTCTTGATTTTGCATGGATCACCAGATATCCTCATCCAAATGAATTTTAACTAATTTTATCTTTGGGAAACTTGTCCTTGTGCCTCTTTGAATCTCTTTCTCTTTCTCAAATTTCTATAAATTGAGCCAGTTTTGGCTATTATAAGAGACCAAATTTTTTGTATGGCAAAGGCCTACTAAAATGACATTACACTTTGATTTTGAACATTGAATAAAAATCTAATTTTGAGTTATGAATATTTTTCCTAAGTGTGTGAGTGATGTATAGTGGAGCTAAGTGATAGTATCATCCTTACTCTCTCTATCCTTCATGTTTAAGAAAGAGTTCTAATGTTAACAGGTCATGTGAAGTGTGTTGAATGTATTAATCTCTCTTTCAGGTATGAAATTGTATCCATGGTGTGTAATATACCTCCTAGGTCATGTATCTTATTGTTCCAAAACATGCCACATTCACATTGAAACACTATGTTTGGACCCTTCAATGCATAGAATTGGTCTTGGGAAGCATTGGTGCTTAGTATAAGTATGATACTTTATGGGATATATCTTGGTGGACCAAATCTCTAGTACAATTTTCATTTTATGAAAACTCTTTACTCTTTTCATGAAAAATAATTCAGATAGGTGCTATATACTTAGAGAATAATTTAGGGAGCTAGCCCTTTCAATCCTAGAGATTCATCTTTTCTACAATTTCCCACAAACTTGAGAGATGATTCAATGTTGCATCAAATCGAAGGAACTTCATAGAGAGTCCTAGGGTGCAGAATTTGATGACAACATATATTTTGTTTTTGTGTCAACATGGTAAACTATTTAGATAGGTGGTTCAACTTTTATGGTGGTTGAACTGGGAGAATATCTAATCAAGAAGGTATTAGGCCTATGGAGACCTAGATAGAGTAGCATTTCCATTGAAGTTCAATATTCAAGAAACCAATAATAAGATTTGATTATCATAATTATAAATGATCTAAATATCTCAAGGAAACATATATTAAGTGGGATAACACTTCATTTCCATTCTTTCCAAGAGGTTACAGGTGGTAGACTATGAAGACCTTTGAGTTGGTATTCTTGAGCAAGGTTTTCAAATGTGAAAAGATAAGTAGAAAACCTATGGCTAGGGGTTAAAAATATAATAAAATATTGGGATTATAATCCTAATATGTCTAATCTTAAGCCTAGCCTAAGCATTTGAATAATATAAGCGGAAAGAATACAATTGATATATGCATACTCAAGTGGACTGTGTAAACCAGTAAAAATATAAAATGATAGGTTCTTGGAAAACCATATATATTTTCTTCTTGGAAAAGATAATAAAGAAATATGAACCTAATTCACATTAATTCCAATATCTTTTAATTTCATAAGAGATATGTAAATCAGTTCATCAACATGTTTGCGATGAGTTTAATCCTGAATAAGCACCTAGAGGCCTAAATGCAATAGTTTTGAAAAATATACCTTTAGATGTTGAAAATAGAGATAAATAAGACATGATGGATGTCAGAGAACCTAAACAGATGGTTTAAGTGTTTATTTTATTTTTAAATAAGATAAACCACTCAAGAGGAACCATTCTCAAGTTATAACAAGATGATAGGTTTAAGAGATAATCATGCATATGCAAACAAAAGGAGAAAAATATGTAAGTTTTGAGTCAAATGTGGAGTTTTAGTGGTAATTACATGTGTTAGGGACCATGATTAAGTTTTTAATAATTAATATAGGTGGTTAATATAGGAAAACATTAGGATAAGACCATTAGGGTCAAAATTCTAAGACTGCTTATAAACCCTTGATGTAGGATAATACAAGTTTATTAGGGGATTTTAAGGGGTATAATATCAAGATAATAATATGAAAAAATCATGGGACATGAAAGAAACCTTTAAAAGTCATTCCCAACCAAAATTTAATCATTTAAGCCTTTTGATAAAACATATTACTCTCAAGATGCACCTACAATCTTGTAAAGCTTGAGAAGGCATATTTTCTCATGTGAGAAGTTAGAGGAGTGTATGGGACCAAGTTACACTAAGGGATGATTACAAGGATTATATAATAAAAATTTGTGGAATGGGCTGATCATTTGAGGGCCTCAGATTTATGAATAATCATTAAGAAGTTTAAGACCATAAAATTTCTTGTTTTACCCTGAAGTAGCTCGATGACTAAGATTACTTTTTTAGTAGATTATAATGAACCTAAAATTCCTTGAAACCATATTTATGATGTACTCACACATCATAAGTACCCCTTGGGTAAATAATATTTGCATGTGTGAAGGGAAAAGTACATCAAATAGGCCTAAAACTACATTTTCTGATTGGTTTGCATGGTATTGGAGTGGGTTTGAATATCTTAACTAGTTGGATATGTTTTCCAAGCCTATGAAGAGTTTTTATAACCTTAAATCATAAATTTAGAGGTTCTACATAAGGATGTGGTAGGTTACAAATAAAAAACCTATCTAAGGAGAAGATTGTTCTCATACTTGTTAGAAATTTGAGTTTGTAGACCTTCTTAAGGTCACCTAAGGCATAATAATCTCTGGGATACTCTTGTAAAAACTCTATGACAACCTTGTATGGTTCTCCAAGTTATGAAAAATCCTTTTTCAATGGTTATAGGTAGTTTTAGGATCATATTCATAGGTAACTTTCTAGTTTCACACTGTTAATAAATTTCAAAGATACCTACATGCTTTTATTAGCTTTTTCAATATTTCCTCAAGTTGAATACAATCTTGGATACTCCTAAAGAATCCTAATAAACTTGAAACATCATTGTGTAAATCATGAAATTTGAAAAATGTTTCCATATAGTTCTCAAGTTTACATGGATCTTCTATAGCATGAATGGTTGCATCCTCTCCAAACCTCTTCTTAGTGAGATATGAAGACTCAATAGCATGTAATATAAAAGCTAGATAAAAATGGCATTATCTCCTAAAGGAAATGCATGGATTTGAAAAACTTGTTATAAAAATATTCAAGAACAAGATAAACTTTATATGGTAGATAGGTTTACCTTCAACACCTTGCATGAGAGGAGTTGTTTTTTCAATTTCTAATAACTAAGCTCAATATGAAAAAGTATAAATACTAAGCTTCACTTTCACCAAGATGAGAGAAGAATTAAAGAGATAATAAGGGCATAGAAATATTCCAATAAGGTCAAATGTTTCATGTGTAAAATTATCAACTTGTAACTCCTAAACCAATAAAAGGTAGTTTTCAGTGAAGAAGAATGAGCCATAGGGTTTGAAGAGTCATTTCAACATAACCTTTGATGAGGACATAATCAAACCAATAAACACATATTCAATACAAATGATATCACTATTTATCGATCTTCTAATGAACTTAAAATGTCTTGAAACCTCCTTGATGATGTATGCACACATCATGGTTACCCCTTAGGTCAATAATATTGGAACATGTGAATGAAAAAGTACATCGAAGAGACAAAAAACTACATTTTTTGATTGGTTTTCATGGTGATGGAGTGGGTCTAAATATATTAACCAATTGGATATGTTTTCTAGGCCTAAGAAGAGTTTTTAGAAGCTTCAATCATGCATTTAGAGTTTCTCCATAAGGATGTCATAGGTTTCCAAACAAATAACCTAGCTAAGGAGAAGACCATTCTCATAATTGTTAGAAATTTTATTTTTTAGACCTTCTTAAGGTCACATAAAGTATAATAATCTCTAAGATACTCTTGAAAAAAATATATGACAATGTTTTATGGTTTTACAAGTCATGAACAAGCCTTTTTCAATGGCTATAGGTAGTTTTAGGATCATATTCATAGGTAACTCACTAGTTTCATACTGATAAGAAATTTGAAAGATAACTACATGATTTTATCAGATTTTAAAACCTACCTCAAGTTGAATACAATCTTGGATACTCCTAAATAATCCTAAGAAACCTAAAACATCATTGTGTAAGTCATGAAACATGAACAAGGTTTCCATATAGTTCTCAAGTCTACATGGAACTTATATATTATGAATGGTTGCATCCTCTAAAAAACTCTTCTTAGTAATATATGAAAACTCAATTGAATGTAATCTAAAATATAGACATAAAATGAATGATATCCTATAGGACATATATGGAGTTGACAAGATTATTGTAACAATATTTAAGCACAAGATCAAACTTTATATAGGAGACATGTTTACCTTCATAACCTTGCATGAGAAGAGGTGTTGTTGTAGGTTCTAATGACTAAGATCAATATGATGAAGTCCAAATACTAAGTTTCACTTTCACCAAGATGAGAGAAGCATTGAATATATAATAAGCGTGTAGAAAGATGCTAAGAAGGTCAAGTGTGCCATGTGTAAAAGTATCAACTTGTAAGTCTTAGACCAAGAAAAGGTAGTTTTTAGTGAAGAAGGATGAGACATAGGATTTAAATATTCATTTAAACACAAATTATGATGTGGAAGTCATCAAATCCATTAAGCACATGTTTAATACAGATGATGTGACCATTTCCATCTTTTTTTGACACTGTAACTAGTTTTGTGATTGTTGACAACCATGATAAATTATCTCCACATCCTCCCCTTCTCTCTCTTCTTATTTATTCTATAAATTTGGCCTTTAATTAATTATAAAATATTATCCATGTGATTATGGTAAATATATACTCATTTTATAAGCCTCTTAAAGTAATAAATGATTGATTTTTTCCTTATTCTATGACTCTATTTAGTGTGTTTTTAAGAGTAGTTGATCTTTTCAAGTGATGAACTAGTTTTCATTGATTTTTTATCCTATTTTCTCACCTATATGTAGTTTTAAGTCATTATTATAGGTTTTCATTAATATCATACCTAATTCATGCATTGATTGATAGTAGAAATCTTTCTCCATCTTAGTTATGCATTTAATCTTAAGCCTTTCTACAAAAAAAAAATGTAAGATGATAAGATTAGGAGTTGTCTAATATGAATTCAGTCCTATTTTTAATTATTTACCCTTAAAATTAGTGGTAGTGTTCAAGATATTTGGTTCATCACCCTTTTTGGTTTTCATGCTTCTCTCTTTCCCTTTCCCTTTCATTTGAGTAGGTGTAGTGTTAGTCTTAGATATAGCATCAAGGGAGCCAACCCTCTCTAGAGTTTATCTATAGTAATAGGCCACCCATAGCCTTAGGGATTTTTCATTGTGTCATTTTAGTGAGGATAACTAAAAAACCTCCTCCAAGGGTACAACTCAAAGTGACAACAATAACCAACACAATTAACTATAGTCAAAATGGCGATTGATTTTATTGAAATTAGTTCCTTGAGGTTTCTCTTATTTTTATTACCATGTCCTATATCATGTTTAGTAAATGGATATTTATATATTTGAAACTTTTGATTATTGGAAGATGTATATGGTTGAATTTCAATTGTTATATCTCCACAATCTATAAGATCTTGGAAATAATGTTTGATATTCATACACTGATTGGTTGAGTGTTGTTTAATCCTATAGTATTCACAATATTTGTCTTCAAGGTTCCAATTGGGTTTAGAAAAAATTTATTCAAAGGTTTTCTCATTTGGATAAATAATCATGTTTTCTTGGGCCAAATTTTTAAAAATCAATTCATAAGAGTCTCCTAATCAGATGAATTTATGCTTATGTTTTTATTTTTTTTGTTGATCACTAGGTATTACGATGTTATTAATGGGTTGTGGGTAAATTTGAAATTGTATTGGTGGTTTTTTAAATTTATTAACATCAGTCACACCATTACCCATGATGTTTTTATTTTTGGTGAAAAATTTAGTATTGTCAATTTAGTTCAAGGAATTGTTGTCATGTTTGAAAATTTTGATAACACCATTGGTAATTTAAGTTAATTTAATTTGAGCTCCATTTTAAATGAATTTTTTCAAAGTAATTTGGATAAATAAGTTTCAAGTGTGTACCCAACTCTGACTTAAGGTTGTTTGTGAAAATGGAAATGAGTTCCTTTTCAACAAAATACCATGGAAAATAGCTTTTTAATGATGACCATATTTGTAAGAAAGAGACAAAGGTTTCACCATTATGTTTTTTAATGTTATATAGATTGAGTGTGGTCAATTACTTTTCAACATTATATAAGAAATGGCAAATAAACTTTTGGATGAGTATTCAAAGGTAGAGATTGATCCTTTGGGTAAACATGATAAGATTTCTAGGGCTTGATCCCTTAGACTACATGGAAAGAGTCATTACATGTATTTATTATGTTGGCACATGCCATATAAAATTATTTAAGATGTTTCTAGGATCACCTCTACCTTTGTACTTGTCAAATTTAAGGATTTTCAAAATGTTTGGGAAATGGTGTTGTCATATTGTTGACATCATATGGATAGGGACAAATTTCCCAAAACTTATTTTATTTTTGTCTTGAAATTGTACCATGTTTCAAGCCTTGGATTTTATCCATCATGTTTTACAACACTTGATTGAAGTTTGATGAGAGTTTATTACTTTATCTTGAAGAGGTAAACATGTTGGAAGTTTGAACCATAAATCAGTTTGAATTAGTGATAGGTTGATATTCGTTAGGTGGTTGATTATTAAGTAATTGATTAGGAAATTTTTTAAAAGATAGATTCATTTATTGTGATTGGGTGAAGTTGTTTAGATTTGGTTGATGTGTGGAGAAGATAGGATTTATTTGACTTACATTGGTGGTGAAGTTATGATTTATTTGGTTTGGATTAGTGCTAAATGAATTAGGTTTGGTTTGATGTGAGGATGGATTTAAGAGTTTATTTAAAGTTTGGATTTTGAAAAGGATGTGAACCAAAAATTTAATTTGAATGAATGTTAGTGTTAAATGGTTAATTTTTATTGAAATTTAAGCTACCATTAGCGAGTGGATTTGGATTAATGGGTGTTTGATTTGAATATAAAATAACTAAACCTATAAAATACTTTATATCTAAGAACTAATTTGGGACACTTCCTAAAGCAAAACTTTGATTCATTTGTAAACTTGTAAATGTATTCATGTTTAGATTTGAAGTTAATTGGTTGATGGGTGAAACATAATAAGTATTCAAGATCAGATTTTGACTTGGATTGGTGTTGTTGATTGATAAACCATAAATTTTTATATTTTGATTAATTGGAATACTTGAATAGTTATTCAAGTTTTGATTTGATTGATTATTTGTTGGTAAACTTGAATTAATATTCAAGTTTGGGTTATATTCATTGATGATTGGCAAACTTGAATGCATATTCAATTTTTTATTGAATTGGATTGGTTGATGTTTGATAAATTTGAATAAGTATTCAAGTTTTAATTGGATCAATTGATGTTTTATAAACTTACATGTGTATTCATGTCTAGGTTAGATTGATTGATTATTGGAAAACTTGAATGGGTATTCAAGTTTAGATTGGATGGGTTTATGTTTGATAAACTTGAATTGATATTAAAGTTTTGATTATAAGGGTTTATCAATAAGGATGAATTTAGATTCACACTCAAACATAGATTAGATCTTAAATTTTAGTTAACTAAATGATTGTTTGTTTTATTATCTTGTAGATTTCTAATCTCTTGGTTGATTTGATGATTAAGGGCTTCCATAAAAAATCCATGACTTGCTTGGGATGATTTCTCATTAAGGATGGTCTTCCATTTATGTTGGTAAATTTTGGGATTAGGGTTGGAGGAACCAAGAAGAGAATTTCTATCATCTAGATAAACCTATTATATTGATGGGTCTTGAATGGGTGACAAAGATTCTTTCCTAGCAATCAAGTGTTGTATATTTTGAACATCAAAATTGGATGGAAATTTGGCCCAAATATAAGAGCTTGAAACAAAATTTCATTATTTTATGGTGTGATGTATTTATTAAAATTATAGTGAGGAAAAATGGCCTTATGTATACCCTCATATCGATAATATCCTCCCTACTCTTCTTCACATTCATTGATTTTGTGAATCTCAACATTGTTACCTTAGTTTTCTTGACTACCAAATTGAAAGGGGTAATTGACAAAAGGATCATACTCCAACCTAAGATTATTTATCATATCCATCTTCTTTGTAATAAGCAACATTTTTAAGGGAATAATTTTGACTCAAAAAAAGATAACAAGATTAACACTAGACTCTAAAAAGACCAACGTGACAAAAAGTTGATTGAAAACAAGATTATTTTGAATTTTGATTTTTTGGGACTAAACATATGATGTTTTAAATATTATTATAGTATGAATTGTTTCAATACTAAAAATAATTTTTGTTTCAATTAAGGATTTCATCATGTGGTATATCAAAAGGAAGTCAATAAACAAGTTCTACTCCAAACACACATACATTACACAAAAAGAGTAAAATCTAGGAAAAGGAAATTTAATAACTTCTAGGCTTTCATGACACTTAGTTTTACATTGAATTAATTGTCACTAACCATGGAGGATATTAATATTCTCATGTTCCACTAAGTACAATTTCAAGGGTACATGGAAAGTAGCTTCTCAATGTTAACCTCTAACTAATTCACTATAAACTAAAATGGTAAAAATGAATTTTATAGGCTTAGGTTTAAACAAGTTTGTCTATGGGAGTCCTATATATACATTTTGGTATAATGAATCCCAAAACATTAAAATAATCTAATTTTATAGATGCACACAAATGGGTCTAGTCCTAATGTATCCAACTCAGTGATAAGATTTTAGTGTGTTGAGATTGAAAAACAAAAGTTTGAGTCATATTGTATAAGGCCTAGTTATTTGAGTGTGGAGTACCCTCGCATCATGACATGATAAAAAAAAAAACATCATTTAGATAGTAATTAAATGTCTCACTCAATTTCTATACCCCATCAATACACTAGGTTTTAACTACCATGTGGTGATGAAATCCATGGTCAATAAATCCCTTAAAAATAAAAAATATTAAATATTAACACTTTTATCTGGTTCTTAGGTATTGCCACCAATGTGATACGAAGATAAAATCATACACAAAAGTGGGTTTTGGGTAACATAATTAACATATATTGTTTCTAAATTTCTAACTATTGTCATCAATGTTATGTCATGGAAAAGAGCATACATAACAAGACAAAAACAAATAAATTTATTGAAAATGAAATATTAATTAACTTTGAAATTAAAATGTTTTCTAATTACTACTACAAATGAAAATGATGAAATAGAAAAAATGTTAGAAAACTTAGAAAAAATTAAGAATGGTAAAAAATATAAAAATTTGGTTTGTCTAGGTTTTATTGGTTTTTATTTGACTAGCAACCTACTAATAATTTGTTACAAGTCTTTTATATGGTTGTAAAATCAATGAAACCTATGAAAAGTTCATAAAATAAACAAAAAATCATAAATCAAGATTCTAGAATGGCTTTTCTATTACATAGTCAAAGAAAATAATGAATTCATCAATATCTAGTAAAACCATAAAACTAGAAAACAAAAAATGAAATAAAATACTCATAGAAGGATTTCATTTTTCCAATAAATTTCTTATAGTTTTAGACAATTTAGACAAAGTTTAAAAAGATTTCTCCAAATTTTGAGACAATTCTATTGAAGTGTTGAATAATTTCACCGAAGTTCAAGATGATTTTACCAAAATTCAGAATGATTTTACCACATTTTAGAATATTTTTTCTATTTTTTAAGAAGAAAAATACAAAATAAAATAGATAGTAGGATATCAACAGAAGGGTTTAAACAATCTAAAAACACACAATTTTTTTTTATAAAAATAAAAATAAAAATATATATAAAAGTAAAAAAAATAGCTAAAAAAAGAATTAAATGTACTATCAAATGAATTCACTATTTTGAAAGATGAATTCAATGTTCTATAGGATAAATTCATTATTGTGTAGGATGAATTCTTTGTTATACAATTTCATGAATAACAAGTTAAAACTCATAAAAACAACCTTGAAAAACAAACAAAATACTTCTAAGATATGTTTTAAATGTATATGCATAGGATATATCAATAAAAACAATTAAAATTACCTCCTAAATTTACATATGATGTAAAAGATGAGGGACAAGGTCTTATTGGGAATGCTAGAATGTGCAACCTCTAATTCAAGAATACAAGATAAGAAATCAAACCAAATGAATTCAAATCTAAACTACAAATTTAGACTTTAATGATGGAGTAAAACATAAAAAAAAGTAAATTAAACCCACACACTTACAAAACTAAAGTGGAATAAGCTTATTCCATTGTGATTGAATGTGATTTATTAATTAGATTTGGAGGAAAATAAGTATGCATGAGTATAATTAATTAATTAATTAATTAATAATTAATCAATTATTGATATTTTTGATGAAAGTGATGTTAGTTTCAATTAAAATTGTGGAGGGTGAAGGATTAGCATGTCAAAATGAATTTTGACACTTAATGCTGAAATTTAGATGTCTATGAAAACCTATTTTATACACATTATATTGTTCATCTTTATCATTACCTGATAATTTCTCTTATGAAACTCATTAGTGCATTAATATCCCTTAGATTTTTTAAGGAATACACAAAGAAAAGGATGTGTTCATCTCTTATTATTTTGTGAGATTCTTACATATTATTCTATCATTCCTGTGCTCTTATCACTTTTGCCTCCTCTAAAACTCTTTTTGTCTTACTTTTTCATCTAGTTTCCATAAAGTTATGGTAGACACCCTTTATCCATATTGTGTCAACCTATTTGATAAATTATATTTCTAACCCATCATCCTTATTTAATACATTTTTTTTGCCTTCCATTGTCTTCTTAACGACATTTTTTTATTGGTAAATGGTTTTGAGAGGGACCATACCAAATATAAAATAAGGCTCAAAATCTAGATAAAACAAGGAAAACCATAACCAAAAAAGGCTCAACAATTAAATAATACATGAGTACAGTAGTGGGTTTTTGATGAGTGGGGTCCACCCACTAGCTATAAAAAAGGTCTAAAACAACAATAAACAAGAGAGGGTAACAGTAGGGAGTATCTTTATAGATAACATAACCAAAAAGACATATCAATAAAAACTTCACAACATCAAAGTAGCAACAAGTCAACAAAATAGAGAACTAGAAAGTAAGAAAAGGAAGTTTCACTTGAGGATCTTATTGAAACTATTCTTGAGTCCCTCTAATGCATTAAATAGATTGAGAGAAGTATTTTGAGATGGGTCTATCATTTTAATGTTGGTTAGAACATGATTCTTCTCAAAGCCACCCTTCCACAAACCCAAGTGCAAGTTGTTAAGGGTGCAAACTTACCTAAATTGAAAGTCAAGGAACTCCAGAATGGCCTGATTTGTGGCCATATGATCAATCTGCTTGCTCCTAATATGATACATAATGTCCTTTAAAGATTTCATTATTTTTAAAATATCTTCCATATTAGTACCATAATGGGAGGAGTTATCCAAATTCTTCTTATCCTTATCAATATTATTGTTGAGTTGTGTGCCCTCCTTCCTAATCTCACTGATCTTTTCTTTAAGTTGTATAACTTGACATTTGAGCCTAGGTTCCTTGAGAATGTGTTGGGAGGGACTAGAATCCATAATATCCTATCCCATGTCAAGGAGACTCTCTGCAATGGAAATTTACTTACCCATGTGAAAGCTAGGATCTAGACCTTTGCCTTTATCACTACTTTTAAGCACCCTCTTAGGAGTAGGAGGTGAGGAATGAAGTCTAGGATTCTTAGTCCTAATCCTTCTCTAAGAAGGATATTTATATGGGGGAGGGGGAGGAATATTATGAACTATAATGTTAATAGAGATTATATTGCAGTGCCAATGAAAAATAAAAATAACCCCTTCATGAAGAGGTAGGGCATGTTTGTGTGTCTAAAATTGTTGAATAGAAGCTTCTATGAATTGAAAGATATAGTATAGGACTAACCCTTGGGCCCTTATGGAAATCATTCAAAAGGATGAGATGATGAATAAAAAAATTTATACCTATCCTCCAAGGTCACACACTTAACCAACATACAAGCCACCTCATCAAAAGGAGTAGGGAGAGAGGAACCCACAATACCAACTTTGAAAATTTTCAAGGTTTTAATCAAGGAACCCTTAAAAAGCCTTGTTTTCATCCATAGTTTTATCAAATTTATTTATTAATAACTTAAAACCATCCCTTTTGAGACTAGTGATAGATGCAATCAGTTCTTGAAATTCTTACCTCTATAAACAACCCTGTTCTTCCAATTGTTGGCAAAAGTGATAAAAATTTGGTTGTCATGTACCTTGATCTTATACATGAAACTTGTGAATACTCCCACATTTAAATTCCTCCATATATATCCATTTTCCTTCCAATTTGAGTTACACATCTACTCAACATAGCATAGAGAACCACCCATGGTGTTAGCAGTAGGTTCTCAACACAAGGGCACATAAAATACAAGTAATAAACCACTCCCACACCACCTTTACACAAATAAATACCTAATAAAATCACAATGTAAAGAATACTAGTGAAATATATCAATGGAATGCTCTTTAATAAGGTATGTGAAATCTAAATAGTGATTATCCTTCACATGAGTGATTAAATCACTAGTACCACAACTAAGCATAACTAGTTACCCTTTCATTAATAATGATATACTTAGTACTTTTTGGGATTTGGTCATGAGAAAAACAAAATTGAAGTTTTTATTAATCACCCCCATATTAGCAAAAGATCCTTCCACATGTTTACCGTCTCTATAGGTGTGATATATTTTGTAGTTTGAAAAGGCCCCATATATGCTAACAACCTCTACGATGAAGTCTCTGATAGTCCAACTAGATGGATGAATACCATTGAGGTGATTAATGATATTCAAAGAATCACTTTCAATGATAATATTTATGATATGGTAATCTCTTTCTAACCTAATCCCCCAGAGAATAACAAATGCCTCAACATAATGGCTGGATTGTATGCCCATAGGTCTAGCATAGGTAGTAATAAGATTGTATAAATGATCCTTGATGATCTCACCTCCTCCTATAGCTCCTATATTTCCTTTATAGGCACCATAAAAGTTTAAATTTTACCAATTTATTGGAGGAGGGATCCATTGAATAATAGATCTATCAATAGTATGAGTTTTGATCTGAAAATCGCCAATAATGATATTCTAATTAGAAAGTAATTTCTCCTCATCTATAAGGAATTTTTTTTTGGGAGGATTGAAATTAAGCACATTTTATTTTTAATTAATAGAGATGTATTTTATTAATTTTTTTAGGAATTCTTGCAATCTCTGAAACTGATCACATTCCTAGCCTTCCAAATCCTCCAAAGGGTGTGTGTGAAGATAAGTTTCCAAAATCATTTGAGCATGCCATTCTAAATGGAGTCTACCATTACTTCTAATCCTAAAAAATATTTTCTAAAGAGTTCAAATAAAACTCAAATCTAGAAAGCATAAGACCCCACTACTTGTTAGCATAAGAACAATGTAAGAAAAGGTGATGAATGTCATCAGTTTCTTCCTTACTTAAGCAACACATGTTAGGCATAATAAAACTTCTTTTGATAAGGTTATCATTAGTGAGAATACTTTTATTAAACACCATACATACAAAGTGATTAATCTTGGTAATGAGCTCCTTGAACCATATCTTACTTTAATCAAAATCAGTGGGTGTCTCCTCAAAAAGTAGTTGATAACCAGCCTCAATAGTATAAGAACCATCAAAAGAGTTGACCCAAATAAAATCATCCTTAGGACTTAGCTAACTAATATCAATGTTATTAATAATCTCTTGGAGTGAGGTCACCATATATTTCAAATTAGGGCTATTATAGGAGATAATATGAGTAAGGTCCTTCCATTGAAACTTACCATTGTTGTAGTTAATGTAATCACTAACTCTGTCGCCATTATGGGAAGAAAGATAAATCTCTAGCTAAGTCCAAGAGTTATTCTACTATAAATTTAAAAAATTAGCCTATCTATCTTTCTAGAATAGAATATCTTTACCATCACCAAGTTTCCATTTAGAACCCTTCTCAATGCAACCCCTAATTTTGATGAGTTTTTTCTAGAAAATAGAGCCATTCAGAAGGTGATCCTTAATAAGAAAGTTTTGAGAACATTGATGACTTAAATATTTGGCTCTGATAATATTAGTTTAGGGTTGATCATCCTTTAATAATCTCCAACCCATTTTAATGATAATAGATGCATTCATTGTCCTAATTTTTTAATACCCAAGCCTTCCATTTTCTTCTAAGAACATGCCTTATCCCAAGCCACAAGATGGAATATATTCTTAGTCTTAGTACCAATCCATAAAAAGTGTTTCTAAATCCTTTCAATTATATTATACATAGATAAAGGAATAAATAATGTGGACATGATATAAATGGGAATATTTTGTAAAGTACTCTTAATAAGAAAACACTTACCGACATTAGAGAGAATAGCTCCTTTCCAACCAATAAGTTTATTTTGGAATCTATCACTAAGAGTGTTCCAAACTATCATAGAAACTCTCCCCATACCTAAAGGAAGCCCCAAATAAGTAGTAGGGAGAGATTTAATCCTACAACCTAGAATTTAAGAAATCTTTGTTAGGTTGTGGAGCTAAAAGCTTCATTGATGCAGACATTGAGGAGGTTGCTGAACAACTGACGTCGGTCTGATCAGCCAACATTGGTCATATACATTGGGAAGAGAAATAGACATTGGTTAGGGATCAGCTGGTGTCGGTCACCTCTAGGCAAACAAGGACCGATGTCGGTTGCCTGTGCAGTTTAGAATTGCCAGTTCACAGACAGTTAGTTAACGAACCGGTTGTTTGCATGTCAAAGGCCAATTATAGACTTGAAGTTATGGATCTAATTATTGTAATTAGGTGTCTAATTATTGTTTACATGAGATCTATATAATAGACTCATGGGTTGTATTGTAATCAGTGCTAGTTTGAGTTGAGCAAAGTTAGCTCCTTCTGTGTGTGAAGTGAGCAAGGGTGTTCCTCCTAGTTCCACAGCAGTGCCAAGTGTGGGTGCTAGTTTTGGAGAATCAGAAGGGTTATTTAGGTGTGTAGGATCTTGGTCAATAGGTGTGCAAGGCCACGTTTGAAGATCTACATGGTAAGTAAGATCATTGATTTATAGGTGTATGTGTGTGCATGGTCTAGGTTTCCAGGTGTGCAAAACCATGTTGATCTTCAGGTGGCAGCAGAGTCAAGGTGACAACAACACAACAGGGAGCAAGATTAGGTAGGATCTACTTGGAGTATAGTGTGTACTCAGAAAGAGAGCAAAGAGGAAGGCAAGGTAGATCCTTCCATAAGTAAGATCGTCTGAGTTGTAGGTTGTTGCAAGTTCAGGGGAGATCTACTTGGAGTGCATGGAGCACTTGTTGAGTGCATGGAGCACTTGTGGACTGCATGGAGCACTTGTGTACTGGTAGTAGTGGATACTGACTGGTTGGAGGTGAACACCAACTCTGTGTTTGAGTTGTGTGTTGGGACCGTAAGAGAGAGAGCTTTGAGGAAAGAATTACTGTACACTTAAGGTGTGGGAAGCCTCTAAGAGGTGTGAAGAAGAAGTGGCATCTTCTTTATTGTATTCTTTTCTGGATGAGTATTAATACAAGTTGTGTATTGTCTCTCATATTCTGTGTTGTTTCTGAATTCTAGTTACTTGTGATTCTTGTTTAATTCTGCATGTAAGTTGCTTGTATATGGTAATCAATTGTGCTTTCGTATTTCCCAACAATCTTACTTTTTTAGTTAGGAGGTGTGTTTAATAAAAATAAAGAACTCTTCTCATAATTGATTTGTTATCCTACAACTTCTTCATACAATTTAAGAATAAGCCTCATCATTTTAGATTCCAAAATGGTAGCTATAAGAAGTAGAATTATATCATCAACAAATTATTGATGGGAAATAGTAAGACCTAGAGAAGTGGATATGAAACCATTAAGAATCCCCATAGAAATGGATTTGGTAATGGATCAGCTAAGACTATCTACCTTAATAATAAACAAAAGGGGAGAGACAGGGTCCCCTTGCTTGATACCTCTGCTACTAGAAAAAAAATCCCACTAGAGAACCATTAACAATGAGAGAAAATTTAGGAGTATAAATGCATGAATTAATGATCTTTCTGAAATGAGAAGAAAATCCAAATTTCTTGAGAATTATATCAAGGAACAACCAATACACTCTATCAAAAGCTTTATTCATATCCAATCTCATGACCATACCTTCCTTTTTACTCTTTTCCATAGAATGGATATTCTCATGAACCACTACCACCCCATCTTGAATGAGTCTACATTTGACAAAACCTCTCTATTGTTTGGAAATCATAACCAACAAAAGGGGCTGAAATCTCAAATCTAAAGTCTTAGTAAAAATTTTATACAACACATTGGTGAGACTAATGGGCCTAAAGTCCTTAAAATCTTTGGCTCCAATTTTCTTGAGTATTAACACTATGAAAGTGTTGTTGATCTCCTTAAGAATTTTACCCATTTTGAGAAATTCATTAGTGGATTTTAGTAGATCTACGTAACAAATATCCCAAAAATATTGAAAGAAGAAGGCCAAGAATCCATCAAGACCTAGGGATTTATCTTGTTCCATATAGAAAATAACCTTATGTAATTCATCAAGAGTATTAGGCTTAGTAATGTTAAGGAAATACTCTTTTGGGATGAGATTATTAGGAATTGATTCCTACAAATAAATAACAACCTCATTAGAAAAAGGGGTATTATCATTTAACAAATTCATATAAAAATATAAGACCGCCTCTTTAATAATACCAAGATCCATGGTAATAGATCCATCTCTCAAAGAGACCTCAGAGATTCTATTATGAGCTCTATGTTGTGGTCATATGAAAAAAATTGGTATTTTGGTCACCTTCCTTATGCCACAAGGCCCTAGATTTTTATCTCTAGAAGTATTCTTCATGAGCACAAATATTATGGAAATTAGAGAGAAGGGTTTTTTCTAAATTAAAATGTTTGACATTCATACCTTTGGCAACTACTTTTAGTTCCAAGGAAGCCAATTCCTCTTTAATCAACTTCTTTTTGAAAATGTCTCCAAAAAAATTCCTATTCTAAATTTTGACATTTTTAGTTTTTGGATGAAATAGAATTGGGTTGTTCCCTTAACCTCCAACTTCCACCAATCTTGTATCTAATCCTTCATCTCTATATTATCAAGCCACATCTTTTGAAACTTAAAAGAGGTATGCCTAGATTTATTAGGAACAAAAATGGAGAGCACAATAGGGTTATGATCTGACCCAATTCTAGGTTGAGAAGAAAGATGGAAATAAGATCTCTATCAAGTCTAACATGAATAAGGTCTTCTCCCAATCTTATATTAGACCATGTGAATGGATTACCATGAATATCCAAGTCAATGAGATTAGAAAAGTAAATAAAAATTGCATACTCATCCATGCCTACAATGTAATTTGGAAAACCCCCATTTTCCTTAGAGGGACTGAGAGGGGTATTAAATTCACCCATAATCATCCAATGAAATTCAAGGCAAAAGCTTCTAAAACTTTACAAATCTTCCCAAAGTTGTCTTCTACCAAGAAGGGTGTTGGGTGCATAAATGTTTGAAAGCACCCAAACCAAGATATTATCAACACTATTAAAAGCAAAATTAAGATGATTATGAGATGAAAAAATAAACTTACCATTGATAAATATAGAATCCTAAAGAATATCGATACCTCTAGAATCACCTTTTGAATCCACACTTGCGATGTCAGCATTTTTCCAAAAATACCTCTTGTTATTGTTCAATAACATAGATCTCATATTAGCTTTTTAGACCAATAAGATAGAGGGCCTACTAGTCTTACTTAATTATTTAAGGTTTATCTATTTAGCACCTCCATTGAAGCCTACGATATTCCATGAAACTATATTATCTAAAAAACTTTGAGGGATTTCTTTTTGGATGGTCCAAAGTCTTTTGAGTCCCATCTACAATATTTATTTGGGTTTATATTATCATCTAATCAATGTTATTTGGTCTACCTTTTGAAGTTTTATCCCATATATCTTCAATCCTTTCACTTGACTTGGTGATTCTAGAATAAGATGTTTCCCAGTTATCAAGTTTCTTCTTTTTATCCAGGTACAAGACATCCAAGACCCCTTGAATCCTTTACTTATCCTCTTCTTATATTTGATTTCTATAAAAGTAGGAGATAAGATAAAGGGTATGGTTTTGAGTAGGATTTAACTCCCCTTTATCTCTACCTAATCATGTTAGGGTCATTCCTTGTTTAGTTTCCACATCAACTAGATCTACCTACATAGAAGTTATAATCGAGTTGCTAGACACTGTTCTCTAACTATTTAAGGATGTCCATGAATAACATTGTCAAAAGGCTTGTCTAGAGATATAAACTTACGTGTCATGAACAAGTTGTTTTATTAACATTCAATTTCTTCAACTGTAGTCTCAAGAACACCCTAATCATACTGATAAGGTTCTTGAAGGTCTTACATGAGGAGGTCTATCTATGTAGAGGTTTTATTAATTTATTTTTATCTATTGTTCTCCATTAGGGAAGGATTTACCCTCATATGTCACTATAATCCTTTGATCTATCCCCAAATCAATGTTATGATGGATTTCATAATTACTCTTTAAAACTTCTTTAGGAAAAGCTTTGTCTGAGCTTTGTGTGAGATGAACCCTAACCTTGTTATTTCTATCATCAACTTGAAAATGTAACTTCATAGCTCTATCTTCCCCATATTTATCAACTCTCTATGTTTCAGAAGATTTTTTCATTTCCTCTTTCTACTATGGTATCTTAGGTCTCCATAGCATTCTTAAAATAGAAGGCTTTTTAAAAGGGGTTTTGAATAGCCCCGCTTTGTTTTACTTGTAATTTAGACATGGGGATGAATTATTAGAATCCTTAATGTCAGAAGGTCCCTTGTTCTTATATATCTAGGTAGTTAGATTTACCTTCTCATTTTCAACACCTTTGGATACTTTAGGGTTCTTAACCATCTTTTTTTCATCAGTAGATTCCTTAAATATGGGAGATTTTCTAGTGAAATACCCAAGTTTGTGACACTTAGAGCATCTCATCTAAAATGTCTCATATTCTATCATCTACTTCCAAGAACCCCAATTTGGATTAGAGCATAATATGATCATGTAGTTCTTGATCCATGTATGAGGAGACATAAAACTAAACATAAGCCAATATGGATCTAGACTTAGTGGGATTATCAACTCTAACTAGAGATCTGATGGATCTAGCAATATTTAAAAGGATTTCCTCATCCCAGTATTGTAGAGGTAGGCTTGGTAGTTTGCACCAAATATGGATGGTGTTTATATTTAAAAAAAAATTGAAACTAGGGTACCATCTATTTATGAAGAGACCCATATTACCCATGCACCATGGCCCACCCAATAGAATAGAATCAAGATCTTTCTCAAGGTTAAACTTAATTAAGAATAAGCCTCTGTCCCTAGCCAACATGACCATGTCAGCTTTAGGTTTCCATCTCCTAAAATCCCATTTCCTAATATTATCAATATTAGGCCTAGAGCTTAAGAACTTCCCCACTAGGGCCATATTTGTATTTTTTATGGCACGGTGCATACTCACTTCAAATATTTGAATATGAATTACTCCCTTGTCCTCCCAAGATATTGAGAAAACCAAAAATGTATGACCATGAGTGGTCCATAGGATAATTGGCTTGTATGGGGTTGTTTTGAAAAGTCTAGCCCATTTTCTTGATCTTGTCTCATGCTTTCTACCAAAATATTCCTATGAAGGGCTAGCAAATCAAAGATCAAATTTGTCCTTATATAAATTAAAATCCTTAGATGTTAATACCTTAGAAACCATGCTTTCCATTTCAATCACTATTTTATGATTTTACTACTTGTTACTTCATTCATCTTCCTAACTGTATTAGTTATGATAGTAACATTTTGATTCAACCAAAATCCAATTCAACTATATTGGCCTCACTGATACTCTAGGATTATATTTTTAGTAAATATCTAGTTTTGAATCCACCCCCCCCCCCCCACACACACACACACACGCACGCACGCGCACACACACACACACACACACACACACACACAGAGAGAGAGAGAGAGAGAGAGAGAGAGAGAGAGAGAGAGAGAGAGAGAGAGAGAGAGAGAGAGAGAGAGAGAGAGAGAGAGAGAGAGAGAGAGAGAGAGAGAGAGAGAGAGAGAGAGGTCATAATTATCATTTAAAACAAACATAAGATGCATATTATTTAAGATTAAGTCTTGTTCAAGGTCTTTGAATTTGAATAAGAGGAGTTGAATCAATAACATGAATCATATTATTTGAATTCCCCAACTAAATATATTTAGGTTTTATTTTTCCATTTGATATTTTCACCCTACAACATCTCTTACAAATTTATGCTAGATCAAAGTGGGAGATTGATTGGCTAACGAGTCAAACCAAAGCTAGATACCTTTATACATAATATCTATAATTTACATAATTAGTATATATATATATATATATATATATATTTATTATATCATCTTTGATGTTTTAATTTTTTAAGTGTTATTTATATAGAATAAGCTAGCATGGATATAGGGTGATAATGTTGACTTATAATACTTTAAACTTGTTGAGTATGATGCCAATATGGAAAATTTAGTTATAATTTTAGATTTATTATATTTTAGTTTTTTAGGTTTTTAAAGGTTATTTAATTTATTTATGACTTTATTTATTTTTTTGGTCACTTTTTGACACTTTCCAATTATTTACTAAAAAAATAGCTAGAATTGTCAGTTAGATCTAGTTAACTGTCAGAGTACTAGAATGAGTTTCTAAGTGGTGGGCATACTTTTAATGTTATTTAAGTGAACTTAAAGTGTATTTATCTCAATTCATATTTTGTTATAAATTGGGATCCCAAGTTTTTCTAATTATATTTTATGGTAGTCAATTGATAGTGCCTTATTGAATGATGACTAAAATGATATCGATTATTGTTATTAATACTCTTTGTTATAACTTGAATTTATCGTTAGTAACTTAAAGTTGTATTGGAGTTTATTTTTATAAGTATAATTATGGATTAATTATTTTTTAATTAAATATAATCATTTATATTTCACATTTTTAATTTTCTTTAAATAACTTGTCATGTAAGTTATCTCATAAAAGACTAGTTTTAAGCCTTATTTATGTAATAAAATTGCATACAATAAAAGTGTGATGCATTAATTATAATTAATACCATTATTGCATATTTAATCTCTGATATTAATTTAGGTATACAATATTTTATACCATCAATTATATATTTTCAAGTTTGAATCTATTCATGACATGCTTTGATCAATAATTTCACTCGTAACATAGTTTTTAATTTAGTAATCGTGGGATAGTTTTGATGATACATATATTCAATTTTAGAGAGAAAAAAATATTATTTTAAATTTATTGTTTGGAATCATATCCATTTTCAAGTAGAATTCAAAAGTTTTTTTAGGTCATTTTTAGAATATATAATGACTTTAGTGAATTTTACTTCTATGAATATTCATGTTTTCAAAGGTGACAAATATTAGTATTAGAGAGATCAATTGAAGAGAATTATCATGTGAAAATTATTTTAGGAGAATGTTATCCATGTGTAAACACCACCTCAATTTTGGACCACCTTGATGAAAGATTATAAAATAATAAAAAAGGATGAAGAAAAAGGAGATATATAAGCTTTCTTCTATATTCAGAGTTCCATAGATCCGAGTATTTATCCAAGAATTGTAGGATGTAATAATTCTTATGAGACATGGAATACCTTGGATAGTTCATATCAAGGATTTATTAAGGTAAGATAAGAAAAATTACAAACCCTTAAAATGAATTTTGATAACTTAAGAATGTCAGATTTTGAAGGAGTTGGAGATTATTGAATAAGAGTGAGTGATTTGGTTTATATAATGAGAGTTTATTGAGATACTATAGAAAACAATTTTATAGTAAAAATTATTTTAAGATTTTAAAGCCAAATATGGTTTTATATTTTAACCAATATTGAATATTGTAAATACATTAACACTATAAGTGTCAATGAATCAGTGGGTTCTCTCTTGTCTCATGAAAATAAGATGAGAATATATGCAAGAAATATAAAACATGGTCTAGAAAAAGCACTTGAAACCAGAGAAATTTTTTCAAAGACCAAAGATATACATAAAAATAAGAATTGAGTGATTTTAAAAAAATTAAATTATAATTAAAATCCAAAAATAAATTTCATAGGTAAGAGTTATAAATACTTGTCATTATTGTAAAAAACCTAGACACATGATAAAAGATTATAGGATACTAGTAGTTAATAATCAAACCAATCAAGAAAAGGAAGAGAAATATGAATAAAGTGAATTTAAAGAGGGATAAGGTTATTTTCTCACACATTTTTTTTTAATAGAGGAATAAAATATTTTTTTTCTCTTAATTCAAGTTGTTCAAATCAAGTGACAAGCCACAAAGATGATTTTATCAAGTTAGATGACTCCTTTAAAATCCAAGATCAATAAGGGGATGTTTATTACATAAAATTTTAATGAAATGGTAGTGTGAAAATCACCAAAATTGAAGGTAAGGGTGATATAATTTATCGTAACAGTGTTGATCATAATTTTACTTATTGTGATGAAAGTAAGGCAAACATGTTTTATAATCTTTCTAGTAAATCAACAATTATTTCTAACTATTGTTACTTTTAAAAACATTAGGTATATGATGATTATATAATTTATATAAATAAGTAATAATTGAGTAGATTAAATATATTTATTTTTATTTTTAAGGGTTGTAAAGTCCTACATTGGTTTATAGTTCATCGGGGAATAATACTAGCTCTTTGCAAGAGACTAGTCATCCATCTACATCAAACACTAAGCAAGAACAAGTGATTATTTAACCCTAATATAAAGAATAAAATATTGGATCATAATTATAAGATAAGGATAAAAAAGACAAAATTTAATAAGGTAACTAATTTGATGATGCTTATGATAAAAATACTATATTTACATTATCATCAGTGATGAGGGAACCTCAAAATTATGCAAAAGCTTGTCAAAAGAAAGAATCAATTGATTCTATAAAATTAGAGATTGATTAAATTGATATGATTTATACATTTAATTTATTTCAACCAAATTAAATAAATATTTTATTTTTTCAAAGTGGGTCTACAAGATAAAGTTTAAAAGTGATGGTACATTGACAAGCTAAAAGTTAGACTCGTTTCTAAATTAATGGGTAAACCATCACTCAAGAATTTGCTAAAGAAAGAGAATTTATAGATATATAAATTATACTTATAATCATGTTACTAATTTAAGATCATAAAGGCATTTATGTATTATAGTGTGTGTGTGTGTGTGTGTGTGTGTGTGTGTGTGTGTGTGTGTGTGTGTGTGTGTGTGTGTGTGGGTATGATATTTTGATGAGAAGTCAAATTTAGGTTATTGCTTCACATTGGGAAGCGGGTTGGTTTCTTGTTCTTCAAAAAAATAATATATAGTAACATTATCATATAATTAATGTGAATAAAGAACATTTACATAATATTTAACACAATGGATATGGTTCTAAAGAATTCCAAACAAGAATCATGGAGATGATAAGAATCTCACCTCTTTGCATCAACGGGGGAATGTTGAGTATGATGCCAATATGAGCACTTAAATTCTATTTTTAGACATAGTATATATATTTTTGAATTTTTTGAATTTTTTTATAATTTATTAATGAACATAATTATTTTTTTTAATTAATTTTTGTCACTTACTGATGATTTTCTAAAAAATAGTTGGAATTGCCAGTTAGCTCTAGTTTAATGTCAGAATAATTGAATGAATTCCCAAGTGATAGGAAAAAAATTTAGTGTTATTTAAGTGAAATTAAAGTAGATTTTATTTAAATCATAATTTTTTATAAATTTAGAATGATACTTTCATCTAATTATAGATTGTGGTAGTCAACTGATAGTGGCTTCTTACATGATGACCAAAACTCTATCAGTTAGTGTTAGTGGTACTTTTAGTTATATCTTGAGTTTATATTTAGTTAATTTAAGTTATATTAGATTATAATTTTATAAGTTTAATTATATATTATTAAATTTTTTATTAAATTTATTTATTTATTTTTCACTTATAGATTTTCTTGAAATAACTTATCATACAAGTTATCTTGTAAAAGGTTTGTTTTAAGACTTATTTATTTACTAAAGTTGCACATAATATCAGTGTGGTGAATTAATTCAAATTTAGGAGATTATTGTGTATTTTATATGTTATTTAATTTTATTATATATAATTTTATATACAAAATCAAATTTATTCATGTTTGAAGCTATTCATGACTTTTTTTATCAATAATTTCACTCATAACACAACTAATTTAACAATTGGTAATTTTGGGATAGTTTTGTTGATCCATAGATTAAATTTTAGAGAGAATTGAAAATTATTATTAATCCATAAAATCAATCAAAACCTTTAAAACTACATATAAAATACAACATTTTAACATTTTGTATTTACCTTCTTGTTAGTTTGGTTATATTTCTATACCAAATTGAGGTTATCCTTGTTCATCATTTCTTTGCATGTAGTTTCCTTATTGTATCTTTAATAAAACTTTATTAACATTGATAAATCAATGATTTAAATTAACATATATTTATAACCATACCTTTGTTATCATAGCGTATATGTTTATTCTTACATTATTTTTAGATATTTATTATAACTAATTCTGTGGTGTAATTCTTTGTGTCCTCCATTCCTAATAATCAATTACCTATTTCTAGAAAAATATGTTGTATATATTTTTCTCTATGTTTTATAAATAAATCAATCCATTTTCATCTATTTTTCTCTCAATTCTAGTATCAGAGTAGCCAATCACTTGATAGATGCCTCCATGAAGAAAGCTGTATCAGAAGAAGGAAATAATGGCAAAGGAAGATCCTTTATCTTCATTTGGTTGATGTGTAGTAGAATAAATACTATGAAATACTATAAATCTTGACCTACAATAATATTTTTGGAACCCATGTCTCTAGTGGGATCTCCTATGCCCGTCTAGTTTTTTGTCTTTAGGATCTATGAATGACCATAGAGTGACATCCCCATCATGATTTTGTGTACTGGTAACCTTAAATCCACCCAAGATCTAATCATATAATTGGAGTTGATGTTGGAGTGATGGTCATATAGAATCACATGAAATCCTATGGTGGAAGTATCCCATGAGACCTGATAATCAAAGCATATTACACTCACCCCATATGAAGAAACATTGAGAAAAATACATGGCCACTATCAAGAGAAGTTGAGTCCAGTGCATAGATCTACTTCCAAATCTATGTTGTGTTTCCACTCAGAGAACATGCCTATTTGGTAAGGTGTTTAATTTAAGGCAAAGTTTGATTGGAATGGTCTAAAACATGAAAATTTGAGAGACCAAGATAGAATTTTTGATAAATCTGAGGCATGCCTATTGATTTAATAGCCTTGGGGTACAGATGTTTTATACAGACTTGAGTCAGAAGAAGGCCAACACCATAAAGAGAAATAAGGAGTTGAGCTAAGGTGGAGCTCATATTGAAAAAATTTGAGCCTACCCATAGTCATGAGTCTCCATTTTAGACTATGTCTATTTTGAAAGGATCACACCTGAAGGAGATGTGAACAAGTCAGCCAAATTGTCCAAGAGGACAAAGTGATAAAAATAGATCATGAAGTTCAGATGAACTATGTGGAAACTATGGTGTATGTCTGATGTGAAGGAAAGTGTTGGAACTAATAAAATCCATAAAGGAGACTCACATGCCATGAAAAACCATCATGATGCTTAAGAGAGCTTTGATTTCTACTTTGCCTTGTTAGAAGCCCTTTGTGACTATAACAACCTTCAGTTTGATGAGCTAATCTGAAAAGGACTTATGGAATATTTATTATTTGATGTATACTACCAAGAAAGGAGAATATAAGTAGAACTTGAAGTTAAATATGATGTAGACTATGAAGACAAGGTTGAACACCCCAAGAAACGTCCCTGTCTCTCAGCACATAATTATATATCTCACCTCCAAGCTTGGTTTCCCTACCAGTGAGTAAAAAGACTTGTAATTTTCTCTCATAACCAATACAATAATTCACTTTTATTTACAATGTATACTCCAAAATTACTTTTATTCAATGCCCAACTTCTTAAATGGCTGAACTATGCCACCTAAAAAATGAAGATGCATATCATCCTTTAGTTTGAAGGACTATGGGGCATTATGATAGGGATTGTGCAAGTTCCTACTAATCTTGATGCACTCATGAAATATGAAATGGCTAATTTTAAAGCCTTCATGCCAATTATGTTGAGCATCATTGATGATGTGTATCTACATGTCAAGGATGTAGATAGAGCCAAGAAAATATGGGATAAATTAGTGACCATTTATGAGGCAAAAAATAATACCAAGATCTTCCATCTGCAATCAAGACTTCACACACTCTCTATGGAGTCCAATGAGAAAGTTAAGGAATTCTTACATTGGGTCGCTAAGCTATGAATAAAATTATTAGCACTAAGTGAGACAGTAGATGACCAAATCTTGATCTAGATTACCTTGAGAACACTCCCTTCCAAATTTAGAGTGTTCATCATGATGTTGAATGTCTATAAGTAGATAATGTCATTCAAAGAACTTGTGAACCTACTGTAGTATGAAGAAACCATCAACTTAGTTGAGGATGAGTTTCAAGACAAAGATCTTATCTTAAAGAATCAACAAGGTCATAAGTATTACAAGGGACCTCTAAAGGATTAACCATAAAAAAAATAACAACAATCTCAACATCATCAAAAATCACAAAAAATGAAGAGGTGGTGTCACATCTATCGAACTAACACTTATGAAATAGATAACCACTAGTATTATAGTCTAAAATAAGGGTCTTATAGTAAAGAAAGAACATTAGGGCATGATGATTCTTATAAATTAAAAAGACATACCCATTGGTGGAAGTAGAAGGGACATATCCTAGCTCAAAAATATGATAGATCTGATGAAGAGACACCTAAAGAAGACAATTATAGTGCATATAAGAAATTAGTGATAATCTCCCAGACCTCCTATCCCATGAGGAATATCTAGATGATAGACTCAAGCACCACTAAACACATGTTAGGTGATATGAAACTATTTAATTTAGTGATAGAACAACCCATTAGAGACTGGGTTAAGATCATTGATGATAAAGAGTATGTTGTAGAAGGAATAGTCCAAGTCACCATTCCTCTTGAAACATGGACATGATATACTCTCAAAGGTACTATATGTTATTGGATTGACATCCAACATCTTCTCAGTTAGTCATCTTTTGAATCATCATCTGAAGGTGGAGTTTCTTGTTGATAATGGCATCAAATCCTACTTGATCTCATGAAAAGGTATGGTTCTTGCTAGATCATTTTTTTAAAGATAAATCATTTTCTTTAGATGTTGTTTCATCTTCTACATTAGATTTATATACCTTTATGATAGATTATAATGATCTATGGTAATACCATTATGGTCACCTATCTGTTAGATCTTTGTACCAGTTGAGTTTAAAATGGATAGTACATGGACTTCTTAAGTTGTCTAGTTCCTTTACCATTTTCCTTGGATGTCTTATAGGTAAACAACATAGGGCTCCATTCAAGACAAACACCTTTCATGCCAAGAAATGTTTGGAGGTTATTCATACCAATTTGAATGGATTGTTACCTACTTCATTTTTGGGATACATGTACTTCCAACTATTCATGGATGACTACTCTTAGAAGACATGGGTGTTTTTCTTGAAGAAGAAGAGTGAGGCCCTTCATCATTTCTAGATCTTTTATCAGTAGGTTATGAAAGAGACCAGACAACCTCTTCTTCACCTCCACTCAAATAAAGGGAGATAATTCACATCAAACAAGTTCTTGGCATTCTTGAACCAATAAGTCATCAAATATAATTTGACTACTCCCTACATGCCCTAATAAAATGGCATTTTTGAGTGATGTAATTGCATAGTAATGAAAATGGATCATTTCATGTTGTCAACAACAAAGATGGAGAAATGATATTGGGTAGAAGTAGTCTAGATAGTTATTTATCTTCTCAACAAGGCACCAACAAATATTTTAAAGTACAAAACTCCATAAGAGGTATGGAGTGGTAAAAATCCATCAATTTCTCATCTATGAATGTTCAATTTCACAACTTATATGCATGTCCCAGCTCAAAAGAGGAAGAAATTCAAGTCAAACAAACTATTGTGCATGTTATTGGGATATAAATCTACATCAAAAGCATACCATCTCAAGGATCCTAAGATGAAGAAAATATAAGAAAGTAGAGATGTGGTTTGTGACAAGTCATCCTTTGATTTAGTGATGTAGAAAGAAGAATCAACACCAACCACCTCTCACCAATTACTCTCTAAGTTAGATTATGAGGATAATTCTCATAGAGAAGATTAGATGCAAGGGGAGTTGTATATTGATTTTATAGAATTAGAAAATCCATTAGGTAGTTATTCACATCAGAAAAGTAGTTCTTCACATAAGTAGCAGAGTTCCTGTCCGAAGTGGGTACAAAGCACCATTAAAGACTCTCATGTGCAATCTCCCTAGAATACTTCATCTAGAGTGAGAATGAGGAATTAGAAAATAAATAAGTTAAATTTTACACTCATAAGTACAGTAGTTGATAGATACAAACCTAATAATGTTTGAGAAGCACTAAGTCAACCTCAATGGAAGAAATTTATGGATGTTGAGTATGGCTCACTCATGTAGAATTGAACTTAGGAACTTGTCGATCTACCTATAAGAAAGAAACCCATAGGCTATAAATGGGTTTTAAAAAATAAATATAATGAAAATGGATCAATAAACAAGCACAAATAATGACTTGTAAAAAAAGGATATGCTCAAAAATAAGGCATTGACTATAAAGAGACCTTTTGACCCACTGCAAAGATCAAGACCATCAAATCTGTTTACGCACTGGCATCATAGAATGGATGGAAACTTTAATAAATGGATGTGAAGATTGATTTCCTAAATGGTTATATATCAAAGAATAAGTGTACATGAACCAAACATAAGGATTTGTTGATGAAAAACATCCTAAAAAGGTATGTCATCTCATCAAATCATTGTATGAACTAAAACAAATTCATAGGGCATCGTGCATCAAAATAAATGATCACCTTTTATAGCATGGTTTTACTTGTAGCCCCTCAGAGTCCAAATTATACACAAAGAAGGTAAAGACAAAATTATCATTCTTGTTTTGTATGTAGATGATATTGTGATCACTGGAAGTTTAGAAGATCAAGTTGATATTGTGAATAATAACCTTAAAACATCCTTTGACATGACTGATTTGGGGTTATTCCATTATTGTCTTGGCTTGGAGATATGGTATAAATAGAATCACATTTTTATATCTTAGATAAAATATGACAAGACACTCCTAAAAATGTATAAAATTTCAAAATGTAAACCTCTTTCAACACCAATGGAGAAAGGTTTACAACTCTCTTGATTTTAGGACTCACCTCAAGTGGATGCAACTCTCTAGAGACAACGTGTTGGGATTCTCATCTACTTGACCTAAACCATACCAGACATATGTTTTATTGTGAGATACCTCTCTAGATTCATGCAGGAACCATATAAATGTCACTGGGTTGCAACAAATCATGTTTTGAGATATGTTCAAAGTACACTTGAGTATGGTCTAGAATACAAGAAGAATACCTAGTTCTTCTTGTAAAGATACAATGACTTAGATATGCTAGATATGGTGATGATAGAAATTCAACATTAGGATATATATTTCATCTTGGATCTAGATTGATCTCATAGATCAGTAAAGATCAAATTGTTGTTTGTCTCTCATCCATTGAGGCATAGTATCATGCCGCACATGGTACTATGTGTGATGCAATATGGTTATGTCATATTTTGGCTAATATGGGCATTAGTGAAGAGAAGCCACCCATCCTTCATTGTGACAATTACATTATCTTTAATCTTGTGAAGAATCCTATTTTTCATGAAATAAACAATCACATTGAGGTCAAATGCCACTACATTCAAGAGCAAGTCTTAAACCACCACATCTAGCTCTAGTACTACCCAACAGATACACAGATAACTGATATACTCAAAAAGTTGAAATTTGATGTATTTAGTGGGAACATTTGTAAAATAATGTAATAAGGGGGGTATGTTAGCATAGCATATATGTTTATTCTTACATTATTTTTTATATATTTGTTATCACCGATTCTATTGTGTGATTCTTCTAGTGTCCTCCCTTCCCAATAATTGGTTACCTATTTCTAGAAAATTATGTTGTATATATTCTACTTTGTGTTTTCTAAATAAATCAATCCATTTTCATATATTATGCTCTCAACCTTATATCATAGGCATAGGCTTTGAAACCCTATAACCTTGAAATTATTTTTTGATTACCCTCTACTAGATCTAATTCCACCTTAAGCAATATCACTATAAAATCCAAATTTACGTAGGGTCTATGTTATGACCTCTTGTTTCCATCACAATCTATATAGATAAATGCATTTTATATATTGGTCATATTAACCCATGTATAAATTATGGTGAGAGCTCTATAGTTACTTCTAATTACATATATGTAATGAAGTGATCTAACATTTGTTTTAGAATACTTTGAAGCATCTTATATTAGATTAGAGTTTAGGGGTATATTTGTGTTATAATATCTAAGAGGAGGAGTAAAATATTTGTCTAATAGGTTTATCTAAATTACTTGAGTATTTTGATTGGCCATTAAAAAATTTTATTTTGAATTTGGATAATTTGGTTGTTGTTTGAGTCTTGCACAGGGACCATTTATTGAACCACTTATGAAAGCTATTGGGAGCTATGAAAAGGAGGATTTTGAATGAAAATTTTAGGATTTCTGAGTATAGATTAATATGGGAGGATTATAAACAATAAGTACTAAAATATTATATTATAAACTTGAGAATTTCACTTTTAACTTGCCTTCATAATACATGAATTTTTCACGCACATATATACCTCTTATTCTCCATTATCTAACATAACATGCTTTCTATGAGTTTGAACCTATACAATTTTTATTAATCATCGACACCTATGTCAGTCCAAATTAAAATATTATTAATAAATACATATCCATATTATATATTATGTATTCATGTCTTATGTACATTAATTTCATGGTCAAATAGTTCCCATGACAAAACTATTTTAATGGTTACATTATTTTACTTCACCCAGCAATAAATAATTTTTAAAATCAAATCATTAATATGGATCAAATGATTTTCCTAGCTTGTCAATGGAATGAAAAATTAATTATAATGGACTCCTGTAAATACATATCAAACCCATAATTTTTACTTGCATGTAATTTATATATCAATCATATATACACTGTTACAATTTAATAAAATCTACCCTATTTTTTCCAAATTTAAAATAAGTAACTAAAAGTAGTTGCCATCCAACTCTAAAGCACACATAGACAAGTCAACATTAAATATTATAAAGCCTAGAAAATTTGGTTTTAGGTGCATTAATATAGAAAATAAGCATAATTCAACATTATAAATAAGGGAAATAACTATGTGTGGTTTGGATTACCTATTTGGACCCTTGGATATGTAGGTATAGATCAATCATCAATGAGGGTGATTAGGGTTAGCTTAGCCATTAAACATATGAAGATTTACATATTACCCTTCATTAGATATCTTAATGTTTTGAGGATAAGGAAATTAAATTTTATATTTGTGCACATACTTATGCATCAATATTGCACATGCATAGATTTTAAAAGTAGACACAACTAAATGTATGCTCATAGATAACCAAAACAACCTAGGACAATAATACCCACCTTAGTTACTAACAATGACTAAATTTACCAACCCTAACATTAGTGACCATGTGCATAGTGAAAGTTAGTTTTATATCCAATTGGTGTTTAGGATTTATTCTGTCCCCTTTCCCTTTTCATATTTTAGTCATGGTGAGTCTATGAACCAAAAATATAAGTACCTTGGTCTATTTAGTAACACACACACACACACACAACTTTGAAATCAATTGATTTATTTTACATTTGTATTTATCATTGATTTTAATTATTTATAGTATAAATTAATGTTGAATTTTATATCTTAATTATGGTTGTACAATCAAAACTAGGGTAAAACATATTGGTATACCAAAATATTTATTTACTCATGTTAGACCTTAGATATACCTTAAGGTTTCTTTATTTTTAATATTTTAAATTTTATGCCCTTGGGTGTTATTTTCATTTCTAATTTTTCATTTATTATTATCTTTTTGTGAAAAATAAGAAGTATTTATATTTTTACCTAAGGTTTCTGTTAGCAGAGGTTATTAGGAACCCATAAGAACATGCTAGATTTTATTTCTATGTGAAGTAGGTTAAAAAATTTGGACAAAAATAATTATAAAATACCCAAGGTATTTATTCGATTTATAATTAGATATTATGAAAAGAGACACAAACTTGAGTAATACATAATGTTCACTATTTTTATATAACTAAATGTTGTAATAAAAATATATTATACATTGCACATGGAACCAATATGAAAATACATTTGGAAAACCCACCATCCATCTTATCTTTATTTTAATCTCTATATTTATAAACTCTTTTCCTTACAATTGATCCCTATATATAAAAACCTTAAAATTTTATGGCTATCTTTTAAGTTCTAGATAAAAATAGTAAAATTTGTATTCTATAGTATTTTAGAATACATAGATAAGCTAAAAACATAAATACTGATATATGTTATACATGGCCCACTTGTCATGCATCTAACTCTGTGATTTTACAATCCCATTCTATTACAAAAACTTTATAGGACTTAAATAGTTATCTTGTCATGGGACAATTCAGAATAAGTGTGTCAAATAATAAAACTAGTGGAGTTTCCTAAACTGAGGGGTAGGTCTAAAATCATTACACGTGGTAATGTCTCAAGGTATTGATTGCCTTTTTTAACTCTTTCACACTACTTAACTACCTTTTCATCTTTTTAACTAAACAATGTACCAAAATATTACCCTTGTGTAATTTTAAAATATTGAAATAATCAAGAGTCCACCCTTTATGGATTTTTAACTACCCTATCATTTTTCCTAATGCTTAAGGCCTTACCTACATTAAAAAATTCAAGAATCTTGAAAAATATTCAAAATTTAGAACTCATAATAACTAGAGAGAAGGTGGAGGTATAGATTTTGTTGCTCAAACTAGAGGAGGCTACGAAGGTGGTATTGATGGAATTGTTTTTGATGAATTCACATATGGATTATGTGCTATCAAAATAATTTGTTATTATTGGATGGATGGCTACACAAATATGGAATATTTTATTTTTCGTATCTCTTGATGGAGTTAGTTTGGCAAGATGAATTAGGGTTCCTTGACGATTTTTACAATACAATTGTCCAGCTAGAAAAAGTCCTTATTAAACATATTCTAATCAAAGAGAGCTTTCAAATCCATTTTGATCATAGTGAAAAAAGTAACTTACCATAACAAGAGGTTATTAATGTTGTCATACTCTATAATTGTGAGGGTTGCCATAGTGTTTTTCACCTTCTATTGAATTTTTTATGCATGTTCCTCCAATCTCTTTGTGTGAATTTGCATATGAATGCCCAAAAATGTATTGTGAAACATAACATTTTCCAAGTGTGAATTATCTCTATCATATTATATTTGTAATAAAATGACTCCTTTAGCATGGAGTCTAACTACTTAGGTATAATCGATTGGTCCCCCATTTCTAATTTGGAATTTTTAGCCTTGGTAAACTCTTGGTTAGATTACTCATTATGTTGTTCATTTATTTATTTTAGTTGAGCATACATATATGTGTGTTGATATTAGAGAATAGAAGTGTCCATGAATGTATTTTATTCCTTGAGGAGTTTGTGTATAGCCTCTATTTTTACCTTCAAGTTATATCATTGATTTCAAAGTTGTTACAACTTACACATAACAAGCCATTCTTTTTTAAGTTAAGAGATAATGGTCACAAATTAATTCTATTTAGACATGACTTGGTCACCCAATAATTGAAATAAAATTAAATAACATGTATCATCAATGATAAATTTGGCCCTATTAAGGCATAGGTGTAGTTCTACATTTTCCTACTTAAGTTGGGTTGCATCTTGTTTCATTTTAGGTGCCTTCTATGCAAACAATTAATGGAACACTAGATCTCCCTCAATCAACATTGCCAGTTACAATTTTTTCAAATCAAGTGATGCTTCTTGCTATACCATGGCCAAATCTAGTGTAGAAGTCACATTTTTTATCCTATTTTATGTTATATCTACACCACAAAGAGTTAAATTTTGTCCTCCCATTTATAGTTCTAGGAAATCCCATAGCCACTAATGGAATATCAACCTATGTTATGATACTTCTTGTGTGCCTCCCTAGGTTGATTTAGAGCCTTACAACGTGACAAAAAGTTATTAAGCTTTAGGTATCTAAACTTGTTTATCCTCCTCCTCTACTTGTAAATGGGTTCTGACTTCAACCTTATTATTTTACTCTTATTTCTCCCTAGATGAGGAAAATTATTATTCATGTGACTTGGATGCTTACTTAACCATTTATTTATTATATTCTTCCTAATTTTTTTGGGACCTATTTATTTTTATTTTCCTTTACCTTGGTTATTGTGTCATCCTTGACCTTTTTTGAATGTTCCTCTTTTACTTCCTTCTCTAATTTGTCCTATTTATTTTTCATAATTTCTTATTCTTTCTTACTCTTTTTTTTCTCTTCTTGTTCATCCTAATTCTTATTTTAGATAACTTATTATATTTATTTATTATGTTTCTTTTATTCTTGCTCCTCCTTTATCTACATAATATATTCTTCTTATTCCTCTCCTCCTTTTTTTAATTGTTTCTTGATTTTTTATGTGTTTATATTGTGATGTTTTATCTTTTGTATCTTATATTATGATTTGATTTACTCTTACATGTTTTTCTATTTTGGCTATTGATGCCCAATTTACTGAAATTACTATGCATGAGTGGGGGAATATGGAGATGGAAATGAAAGGGGTAATAGGGATGAATGAGTTGGTGAATCATGATGGGAATAAAAAATGGAAGATGTCACCATTGTAAACTTGTGAGCTAGTGGATTTTATCGATAAAGTCAAATAAAAACCTTATTTTTGGGTTTACATGTGTGAGTGATCTTATCAGGTTTTTGGGCCTCTCTTGATCTTATTTGAAATTAATATCCTCCATCATTTCTAGTGTAACAAATTATCCCATGAGTCTTATGATGGATGGATAGGTCCTATGCATTGTGTGTGATTTAGTTCATGGATTAATGAATATTGAAGAGTATCTTTATGCACTCTGGCTTACTTTTCCCATCATTATGATTGGGTTGTTTTTGACACTGAAGATTTTATGCCTGAATATCCTAGGAAGATGCCTATTTTTTTTTGTTTTCTCACATTCTCCTCTATGATAGTGTTAATGATTAATAAGTTGGGGGTGTGCTAATTTATACCATTATGCTTTGTGGAAAATTATTATGCACTCAACATGTGTGTACTAATTTTTTGATGAAAAATTATTATTTTTCTTCCTCATCATATAAATCTATGCTCATATCTTTAAACATAGATTTTTTGACTTCATCTTTGACGTTGCCAAGCTACGTGATATCATAATTTTCAATAGTATTCAACATGTTTACATCATTGATCCAAGAATTCATCTTATGATTATTCTTCTTTGGTGGTGGATGTGGAGTTTTCCACTACATCAAAGCCTTCCTTTTCTCATAATAGTTTGTGATGGACCCATAGAGGTATGTGGATATGCCTTTGATTTGGTTTGTGGATACATCATGGGATGTTGTATAAATGTTTGGTCTGGATTAGAAACATAGATCATAAATATTGGATTATTCTCATAGCCAAAACTTTCTATGATAGAAGTTATGCCTATGTAACTAACATTGTGATAAATAAGGGAAATGAAGTGATTGGCACCTTGGGAAAATCATGCACTCATATTTGAATCCCATAATGCAACTTTATAACAAATTCATGTTTCTCAAATTAATACATGAAGTCTTAGGACACTCAATCATGTAAAATTATGAGACTTAAAACCTCCATACACTATGTATTACATGACCTAATTGTTCACAGTATTGACTTGCCTTACTCCATGAAATGTTGTTGAAGGAAGTTGCAGGCCTAAATGTGGCATTAGGATACTTCCATTGTGTGAAAAAAATGAGTAAAACTAATAAATGGTATTAGAAAAACTATGACATGTTGTTGATAACCTTCTTAATTTTTTTGATAAGCTCCAAGACTATGAACTTAGGCTAGTTAAATTTCTCACCCAATCAGAGAATTTGATATGCATTATCAATGAACCCTTTGGTAACATGTGTTGAACTTTTGGTGGTATAAAAAAAACTTGGTAATACATTCAAATAGTACTCACATGAAAAAATCATCTACCTATTTAATAGGGATATATATGGATGCCCTATAATTCTACTCCTTACTATGAGATTGAATTGGAGGGGCTTTAGTTTTATACATCAATAAAAAATTTCCTCATGGTGGAAGTCCTATTTCCTTTACCTTTGTTGTGCTATTTACTAATATGGTGACATCCTTTAATACATGAAATGCACCTTAGTTTTAGTGACTTATCAAATCCATCATCATTTTGTCCAATTCTCTAAACGTAGGGAGCTTAATGAGTCACTCTTTTTCACATCCTTGTAGATGATGTTGAATAACTAGATATTTTGGTTGTGATGTTGTTACTTGATTTGTGGTTAAAAATATTTGTGTTTATCATATAAATAAAATAAAATAGATCTAGGTTATTTCATTGTGCATGCCCTAGTGTGAGGTTAATCCTAATTTCTTCTTTATTTACTTCTGTCAATGGAATCAAGATTGTGAATGAACCATAGTTTTTATTATATAGGTCCTTGATATATGTATATGACTCAAATTCATGATTCTAAAAATAATGATCTCAAGTGAATGAATAATGCTCAAATTATACATATCTCTTTATCATAATGGATTGTAATGACAATTTACTATGTATGCACTAGTTTATATACTTTTCCTTCATTCCTATCTAATCACTCCAATATATATGAATGTTTAATAAATTCTAATCAAAAGTGAGATTATTATTAGTACATTAGCCATAAACTACAAAAGAGGTATATTATATAGTGAGATATTAGGTCACCAAAAAGGTAACAACTTAACTCACTATTATAAAACACATTAAGTGTATTTCTCCCTAATGACCTTAATAACCCTAAGCAAGTTGACTAACAACCATGTAGGTAAAAATAGAATCAAGAAAAAGCCTACACCAATAGTTACACTCATTCAATGCTTCACATTTAATTATAATTTTTGATACATTATGATTTTGGTTTGATTTCCATCAGTTCTTGTGATGTGGCCTTGGTAAATCACAAGATAGGTTGAATATTTTATCTTGTGTAATTATTTTATATGACACTATTTTTTTAATTATGTAATGATTTCCCTTTTTTGCATACTAGATGATTCTGACACAATAATATGCTTTGGGAAGATTCAATCTTTGGATTCATTTATCATTAACCACTTTATGAGTCATTATTTTTTACCTATCCTTTGTAACCTTTTTTGTAAGTTATACCTTCCATGACTTAATTGATTGATATCATGTTGACCTTGTGTTTACTTCTCTTCACATTTCTCATTTATTATTTTTCTACCTTTGATAATCTATGACATTAGATTTGTTTTCTAGGTTTTGATGACCTGTGATATAGTTATTTCATCAAACATAACTACACCACAAACCTAAAAAAATACTAAATGAAACAAAAACTGTATGTAGCTAGTGCTACTCATCACCCACTCAATTTTTAGCATGAGAATAATAGAGATAATTGGTGTTAAGGCTTATGGTTATAACCATTTACATGCCCCAAAATAATGGTTACTCTAATGTCCATTAGTACTATTTTTACTTCTTGTGATACTTAATGGATGATGTATGATCATTTCGACTAAATTTTCAATTTACGTCAATGTACCTAGAATATTATATCATATAAGAATATTATCTTCTATGGATAAAACTATTTAGATTATAAATTGTGATCATGCAATGCTTTTTAACTTTGATTATTTATTTATTGTTTATAAATTTCTCTCTAGAAAGCTTCCTCCATGTGATTTAGATCTAAAAACTTTACTTGAAGTGAATCATAATCTCCCAATCACATTATTAGTTTAATTTGTAAACTTGGAACTATATCTTCCATTGGCATAAATGATTTTATTCTATAGACCAATAAGAAAGGATTTAACCATATCAAATGCTTATAATTAGTCTTTTATTTCCATATGAACATATAAAGTATATCTTCTTAATCATCTCTTTTTATATTTCATATTCTTTTAATCATCTTCTTAAGTAATTTATTGGATGATTTTGCCTATACATTGGCTTTAGGATGATACATTGTTCTCTTATGGTGTAATATCATGAATTCCTATGTATGATCTTGATAGTATTATTAAGTGTGATCCTATATTGCTGACCAAATTTATTGGACATAAAAACTTGGCAATGATGTTATTTCTATTTTGATATAGATTGGTGTCATATAATATTATATCCATTTTTTGAGTTAATATATTATAGTAATTATATATCTTGCATGACTATATTTAATTGATGTATTAATCAGTTCTAGAAATTCAATTCTACATTTCTCAAAATGTTGTGTTGATAACATTGGATTTAAAGGAATTTCAACAGTTTGATTTGGCCTTCCTATTCTTTGACAAAAGTCATAGTGACTTAGGAATTTGTGCACATCCCATAATGGGGTATCCCACCACAGGCCAATCTATAGTATAATTCTCATATTCATTTCACCTATGAAGTGTCCTCTTAAAATTCCCTAGTATGTTTATTCTATCAATTATGGTCTCTTATGTGTAAGGCTACTTTGAACAACACATCATTCTTACCCATTTTGTACAAAAATACATTAATAATAAGTATATATATCATGTGATCAACTTATTTTTATATTTTTCAACATAGTGTGTAAGAAAAAAACCTTGTTTCAATAAAATCATTATGTCCTTCATATTCTTTGCAAAACATAGACTTTGAATAATCTTTCATCTAGTGACTCAATTGTAATTATTCTAGACCCTCACTGTTTCTTATTGAGTTAAGATGATTTGGTACCAAATTTTCTCTTCCTATTTTCACATTGTCCTTAAATTAATATTATTTGAATAACATTAACAACCCATATATCATTTTGCATAATATAAGATTATTCACTAGATAACATAGAGTTTGGTGACATGTAATGAATTTAAATGTTTTTGTTAAGAGATAGTGACTAAATTTATAAAACACAAACACCACATCTAGGGCCTCTTGCTTTGTTGTAACATAATTATTCTCTATTATAACCAAAATTTTTATTATAAATTAAATGAGGTGATCCAAACCTCTATCTCTCAACTAATCTGATACAACCCCTACTGTGGTTCTTGAATAATCTACATGTAGATGAAATGGCCTACTCTACTCAAGGAAAATGAATATGAGAGATGTTACCAACCTTTATTTAAATTTTAAAAAGGACACTTGAAGCTCATTAGCCTACTCAAACTTCACATGTTTTCATAATAATCTCTCTATTAGAATAGTTATATATGCATACCATTTGATGAACATGAGATAATATCATGTATGTCCAAGGAAGGATATCACATTGATAGAGCTTGTAGGAGGTTTCATACTCGTAATGACCATGATTTTATCCTGATAAAATAAAATACCATGGTTGTAAACTATGAGACTGAAGTGAACACAAAATAGTGTAAAGAACAAGCACTTTTTCGAATTCAACATAGTCCATAAATCTCAACTTCATTCTTACATGCATTTTATCTGAGGTCATTCTTATTTTAGTAAATACAATACAACCAAATCATCAAGATTGACTTTGAAAAAATCTTGTATGAAATATTTGAATGTAGTTACCACAACACTATAAAATATAGTGGGAGCATTATTCAAACCAAATGGCATTACCTTGTATGTAAAGGTCATTTTATCATGATCTTCAACTATGATCAATATTTGGTGATAACCACTTAATACATTTATGAAGGAATAGGCTTCTTTCCCTACAACTAATTATACAACTTTGTTTATAAATAAAATGGAAAATGGGTAATTAACATGAAAAATATTCATTATCCTATAGTCCCCACAAATTTTGATATCTCATAATGTTTTAGGTTTCATCACCATTTTACTTTCCCATTTTCACTTCTCTATGGGATAAATAATCCATGCCTCTTACATGTGATCAATTTCAACTCTCTTTAAGCTACTTATTTGGATTTTTCCTATATGTGATTTTTAATGGGTTGTGTACACTAATTAATCTCTTATAATGCATATATCCCAATGAAACATATACATCCTTCACTTTTTAATTTTTTTTTGAGAAAACATCTTTGTAATCTTGGAACAATTGCATACCTTTTGATATTTATTTTTTGTTCAATAGTCATCCAAATTCACATGATTTAGCATAGGATTAGTACCAATGGTCCCTACTAAATTATTTAGTGGTTTTTGATATATCTTATTATACCTACTTGGTGTAGAGTCTCGTAGTGTCTTCTTCCCTTCTTTTTCCTAAATGTTTACATTTCATAGCTACACACCTTTAGTTTTCTATGTGATTTTGGATTTCCATTCCTCTACTTCTCACTCATTTTAAAATAACACCTTAAATATTAGGGTACTTTCATTGTTGATATTGTTGTCCCCCAAAAATATCACTCATTTTTGGGACAACATCTAAACTTTTTGCTCCTATAGACAAAAATTGCCTCTTCCATTTCCAAAATTTGTCATGGACATTCAAATTCCTCATTTTTCAAGCTTCTCAGAAAATCTATGAACTCTGCAGGCTTGAATCTACGGACTCTGTAGGCTTAAATCTACAGACTTTATAGGATGAAAAATCTATGGACTCTGCAGGATGAGAAATCTACAGACTTTGCAGGAAGGAAAATATACAGACTGTGCAAGAAAAGGAAAATATATGGACTCTACAGATCAAGTTCAATGGGCTTTACAAGTTGATTTCTATGAACTCTTTCAAGGTCAGAGAAAATCTAAGGACTTGGTTTCTACGGACTCTACAAATAGGTTCATTTCTACAAGTTCAAAGGCTTCTACAGGTGGGTTCAATCAAAAGGATCAGCTTCTAACACTTAGCCATTTTTTGGGATTGGTTTAGCACCTTGATTCAATCAAAAATCTCCATCGGCAAGCATCTACGCAAGAATCTAGCCATTGAACCATTGAACTGTTGAACCTTGAACCATTTTGGTTCAATGGGTTCAACAAGTTTAAAGGTTCAATGTCATCGGCAAGATCTAAGTGCTTCATCAAGGTTCAAAGTTCAATCGCTTCATGGTTAAATAGTTTCAAAACACTTAACCAAATGAAAGCTTGAACCGTTAAACCATTAAACAACTTTGGTTCAAAGGTTCAATGGGTTCAAGGTTCAACGGTTGGTTCAATCAAAGGGTTCAAAGTTTGGTTCAAAGTTTGGTTTAATAGGTTCAAATGTGGGCTTAATAAAGTGGTTCAATGCTTTGTTTCATTCTAATTGAACCATTGGCTTGAACCATTTTGATTCAAAGCTTGGTTCTTTGGCTTGGTTCAACGTTTGCTTCAACCAAGCGGTTTAACAGTTGGTTCATCGACTTGGTTCAAAGGAGCGGTTCAAAGCAAAATTCAAAGAAGCCTCCTAAAAGACAAGTGCCCTTATGGAGGGCACTTTGCCAACAAAAGTACCCTTTAAAAGGGTCATTTTCAAAAAAGACTGCAAAGGTAAATTCCTTTATATTTTTGTTTAAGACAATTAAAAAATATCAAGGTAAGAGACAATTCCTTCAAACTTTTTATCCAAAGGAATTCCTTCAGACAAAAAGTCTAAAAGAATTTAGATAGGTTTCAGGCAAAAAACCAGAAGACATTTTCAAAGAGACAAGTAAGCAGAACAAATTTTTGCAGACTTTTTGTCTGTGGGAATTTTCCCCAGACTTTTTGTCTGCGGGAATTGTCCACAGGAGAAAGCCTGAGGAAATGTCCATGGAAACTACCAAGGAAAAGGCTACTAAAGGACCCCGAAGGGTAGGTGCCCTTGTGGGGGACTCTCAGCTACCAATTTGAAGGATATTCCTTGAAGCTGAAGGGTCATCTTCCCTTCAGGAAGATGTGGAAAAAGAAGCCTAAAGGCCATTCAAAGACCACCCGAAGGGAAGATACCTTTGGGGGGGCTCTTTTCAACCCAAAGTGGATCACTTATTAAGGCCCAAAAGGTATACAGCTTTCTATAAACAACCTGACTGTTACATCTTCAAATTCTACTCTAATTACTCTACAGGCTATGCTGAAAGCTGTAATGTGTTCATCTATAGATGAAGTGCATGCTATAGATGAAGTTCACATTATAGGTATGGGTAACTATTTTCTATCTATAGATGAAGTGCATGAAACACCTAATAAAATGCTTTAAAGTGTCTACTCAAAAATTAGTTCAACTAGAACATCAGAAGAACTAGTAGGCTATAATACAAATGAAGAAGGACCTTTCTTCTCCAATGAAGGAAGGTCTAAAAAAAATTAGTATCAAATGAGATATGGACTCTAGAATTTGATGGCAGCTATTTCTCTACCAATTTAGGAGCAGGGATTGTGTTGATATCTCCTCAGGGAGATATGTTTCCTTTATCTTACAAATTACAATTTAGCAACACTAACAATATAGTTGAATACAAATCTCTATTGCTTGGAATAAAGGCTGCTTAGGAAAAAGGCATAAAGTTTTTTCATGCAAAAGGGGATGCTGAATTAGTGGTTTGTCAAGTAAGAAATATTTACCAAACCAAGAATGAAATATTACATCACTACTATAACTTGTTTTGGGACCAAATTGAAAGCTTTGATGCTTTCAATATTTTTGCCATATCTAGAGAGTCTAATGACAGAGCTGATGCACTTGTTGTTTCAAGAACTCTCTTAGTTCCTCATTTAGATTCAAAGAAGATAGGTATACTATTGAGATAATCTATAAACCAAGTGTTCCTGACAATGTTGATCATTACAAAGTATTCAATGGTGATCATCAAATCATTACTTTCTTGGAATGAAAAGACAATTTTGAACAACTACATTTTGAAGGCAGTGAATCTCATAAGAATGAATTAGCCTCTAAATCTAGTTCAGATATAAATGAAGATTTCTTACAGCTAAAAAGAAACAAAATTCCCAAAGGCCTAGTTTCTCTTGAGAAAATGTTTAACAAGCATGATAGATTCATCAAACAACAACAAACAAATTCAAGCTTTTCTCAAGGATTCAATGAAGTAAATCTAACCACTAAAGAAAATCCCAAGATGGTCAACATTGGTAAGTGTTGCACCCCTAAAGAAAGATTCAAGTTCACCTCTTTACTCTATCAATACATGGATGTCTTAGCATATTCTTATGAAGACTTGAAGTCTCTCAAATCTAATGAAGTCTGTCATGACATTCCCCTCAAGGCTGACTCAATGCCCTACAAGCAAAAATCCAGACAATATAATCAAGAAATATTAGATACTATTCTATTTGAGATACAAAAAATGTTAAATGCTAGAATCATCTTCCCAATCCATCATTCCACATGGATTTCCAACATAGTGCATGTAAGGAAGAAGAATGGCAAAATTTGCATTTGTGTAGATTTCAAGAATCTGAATCAGTCATCTTTGAAAGATAATTACCCTTTGCCAATCATGGATCAAGTGCTTCAAATAGTGACAAGTTCAAAAATGTTATCAATGCTAGATGGCTTCTTAGGATATAATTAAATTGAAGTTCGTGAAACAGACCAACACAAGACTACATTCACCACACCTTGGGCTGCATTTGAATATAAAAGAATGCCTTTTGTCTTAATAAATGTTGGTGCTACCTTTCATAGAGCAATGGACCTGGCTTTCAAAGATGAGATAGGTAAATTCATAATGGTATGCCTTGATGACTTGACTGTCTTTTCAAAGCATCAATCTGATCATGTATGCCACTTACAACAAGTGCTGGAGTGATATTGCCAGAATGGTATTACCTTAAATCTTAAGCAATCTATTTTTGGAATAACAAAGGGGAAACTCTTTGGGCACATTGTGTCACAAGAAGGCATAAAGATTGACTCAGATAGAGTCAAGTCTATTCAAGAGCTTAATTTGCCTACAAGCAAAATTGTTATTTATTCTTTCTTCAGAAAGGTGAATTTCTTATGGAGGTTCATCCCTAAATTTGTTGAGAAGACTAGACACATTGTGAACATGATGAAAGGGAAGGCCATATTTAGCTGGACCAAAGAAGGCAAGTTAGCAATTCAGGATATCAAGACTGCCATTGTTCATGCCCCTACCTTGGTTTGTCTAGATTATAATAAAGATTTTATTATATACAGCTATGCATTTGAACACACTCTTTCAACAATTCTTGTTCAACAAGACAAGAAAGGTATGGAATCTCCTATCTCTTTCATGAGTTTCCCTTTCAAAACCCACGAGATGAAGTATTCAAATGTAGAGAGGCATGCTTATGCATTGGTGAAAGTAGTCACACATTTCCACTTCTATATTTTTAATTCACATACTACTGCCTTAGTTCCTGACACTACAGTCAAGTCTATATTAGTTCAGTAGTAGTTTGGCACAAAAAGAGGTAACTAGATTGCAAAGATCCAAGAGTTTGATCTAGACATCAAGCTAACAAATCTGGTCAACGATAAAGGCCTATGCCAATTAATTGCTGACAACAAGTTAGAAGATAAACAACATGAAGAAGCTGAAGTGGAAGATACTCCAGCAGTCCTTTTTGTCTCCACTACCAATGAGTGGTATTCAGATATTACTCATTTTCTTACTTATGGTGAATGTCTTGCTCATTTGTCTTACAAAGAAAGGAGGACTATCAAGTTGAAAGCTGCCAAGTTTGTAATATTTCTATAAACAACCTGACTGTTACATCTTCAAATTCTACTCTAATTACTCTACAGGCTATGCTGAAAGCTGTAATGTGTTCATCTATAGATGAAGTGCATGCTATAGATGAAGTTCACATTATAGGTATGGGTAACTATTTTCTATCTATAGATGAAGTGCATGAAACACCTAATAAAATGCTTTAAAGTGTCTACTCAAAAATTAGTTCAACTAGAACATCAGAAGAACTAGTAGGCTATAATACAAATGAAGAAGGACCTTTCTTCTCCAATGAAGGAAGGTCTAAAAAAAATTAGTATCAAATGAGATATGGACTCTAGAATTTGATGGCAGCTATTTCTCTACCAATTTAGGAGCAGGGATTGTGTTGATATCTCCTCAGGGAGATATGTTTCCTTTATCTTACAAATTACAATTTAGCAACACTAACAATATAGTTGAATACAAATCTCTATTGCTTGGAATAAAGGCTGCTTAGGAAAAAGGCATAAAGTTTTTTCATGCAAAAGGGGATGCTGAATTAGTGGTTTGTCAAGTAAGAAATATTTACCAAACCAAGAATGAAATATTACATCACTACTATAACTTGTTTTGGGACCAAATTGAAAGCTTTGATGCTTTCAATATTTTTGCCATATCTAGAGAGTCTAATGACAGAGCTGATGCACTTGTTGTTTCAAGAACTCTCTTAGTTCCTCATTTAGATTCAAAGAAGATAGGTATACTATTGAGATAATCTATAAACCAAGTGTTCCTGACAATGTTGATCATTACAAAGTATTCAATGGTGATCATCAAATCATTACTTTCTTGGAATGAAAAGACAATTTTGAACAACTACATTTTGAAGGCAGTGAATCTCATAAGAATGAATTAGCCTCTAAATCTAGTTCAGATATAAATGAAGATTTCTTACAGCTAAAAAGAAACAAAATTCCCAAAGGCCTAGTTTCTCTTGAGAAAATGTTTAACAAGCATGATAGATTCATCAAACAACAACAAACAAATTCAAGCTTTTCTCAAGGATTCAATGAAGTAAATCTAACCACTAAAGAAAATCCCAAGATGGTCAACATTGGTAAGTGTTGCACCCCTAAAGAAAGATTCAAGTTCACCTCTTTACTCTATCAATACATGGATGTCTTAGCATATTCTTATGAAGACTTGAAGTCTCTCAAATCTAATGAAGTCTGTCATGACATTCCCCTCAAGGCTGACTCAATGCCCTACAAGCAAAAATCCAGACAATATAATCAAGAAATATTAGATACTATTCTATTTGAGATACAAAAAATGTTAAATGCTAGAATCATCTTCCCAATCCATCATTCCACATGGATTTCCAACATAGTGCATGTAAGGAAGAAGAATGGCAAAATTTGCATTTGTGTAGATTTCAAGAATCTGAATCAGTCATCTTTGAAAGATAATTACCCTTTGCCAATCATGGATCAAGTGCTTCAAATAGTGACAAGTTCAAAAATGTTATCAATGCTAGATGGCTTCTTAGGATATAATTAAATTGAAGTTCGTGAAACAGACCAACACAAGACTACATTCACCACACCTTGGGCTGCATTTGAATATAAAAGAATGCCTTTTGTCTTAATAAATGTTGGTGCTACCTTTCATAGAGCAATGGACCTGGCTTTCAAAGATGAGATAGGTAAATTCATAATGGTATGCCTTGATGACTTGACTGTCTTTTCAAAGCATCAATCTGATCATGTATGCCACTTACAACAAGTGCTGGAGTGATATTGCCAGAATGGTATTACCTTAAATCTTAAGCAATCTATTTTTGGAATAACAAAGGGGAAACTCTTTGGGCACATTGTGTCACAAGAAGGCATAAAGATTGACTCAGATAGAGTCAAGTCTATTCAAGAGCTTAATTTGCCTACAAGCAAAATTGTTATTTATTCTTTCTTCAGAAAGGTGAATTTCTTATGGAGGTTCATCCCTAAATTTGTTGAGAAGACTAGACACATTGTGAACATGATGAAAGGGAAGGCCATATTTAGCTGGACCAAAGAAGGCAAGTTAGCAATTCAGGATATCAAGACTGCCATTGTTCATGCCCCTACCTTGGTTTGTCTAGATTATAATAAAGATTTTATTATATACAGCTATGCATTTGAACACACTCTTTCAACAATTCTTGTTCAACAAGACAAGAAAGGTATGGAATCTCCTATCTCTTTCATGAGTTTCCCTTTCAAAACCCACGAGATGAAGTATTCAAATGTAGAGAGGCATGCTTATGCATTGGTGAAAGTAGTCACACATTTCCACTTCTATATTTTTAATTCACATACTACTGCCTTAGTTCCTGACACTACAGTCAAGTCTATATTAGTTCAGTAGTAGTTTGGCACAAAAAGAGGTAACTAGATTGCAAAGATCCAAGAGTTTGATCTAGACATCAAGCTAACAAATCTGGTCAACGATAAAGGCCTATGCCAATTAATTGCTGACAACAAGTTAGAAGATAAACAACATGAAGAAGCTGAAGTGGAAGATACTCCAGCAGTCCTTTTTGTCTCCACTACCAATGAGTGGTATTCAGATATTACTCATTTTCTTACTTATGGTGAATGTCTTGCTCATTTGTCTTACAAAGAAAGGAGGACTATCAAGTTGAAAGCTGCCAAGTTTGTAATATTTCTATAAACAACCTGACTGTTACATCTTCAAATTCTACTCTAATTACTCTACAGGCTATGCTGAAAGCTGTAATGTGTTCATCTATAGATGAAGTGCATGCTATAGATGAAGTTCACATTATAGGTATGGGTAACTATTTTCTATCTATAGATGAAGTGCATGAAACACCTAATAAAATGCTTTAAAGTGTCTACTCAAAAATTAGTTCAACTAGAACATCAGAAGAACTAGTAGGCTATAATACAAATGAAGAAGGACCTTTCTTCTCCAATGAAGGAAGGTCTAAAAAAAATTAGTATCAAATGAGATATGGACTCTAGAATTTGATGGCAGCTATTTCTCTACCAATTTAGGAGCAGGGATTGTGTTGATATCTCCTCAGGGAGATATGTTTCCTTTATCTTACAAATTACAATTTAGCAACACTAACAATATAGTTGAATACAAATCTCTATTGCTTGGAATAAAGGCTGCTTAGGAAAAAGGCATAAAGTTTTTTCATGCAAAAGGGGATGCTGAATTAGTGGTTTGTCAAGTAAGAAATATTTACCAAACCAAGAATGAAATATTACATCACTACTATAACTTGGTTTGGGACCAAATTGAAAGCTTTGATGCTTTCAATATTTTTGCCATATCTAGAGAGTCTAATGACAGAGCTGATGCACTTGTTGTTTCAAGAACTCTCTTAGTTCCTCATTTAGATTCAAAGAAGATAGGTATACTATTGAGATAATCTATAAACCAAGTGTTCCTGACAATGTTGATCATTACAAAGTATTCAATGGTGATCATCAAATCATTACTTTCTTGGAATGAAAAGACAATTTTGAACAACTACATTTTGAAGGCAGTGAATCTCATAAGAATGAATTAGCCTCTAAATCTAGTTCAGATATAAATGAAGATTTCTTACAGCTAAAAAGAAACAAAATTCCCAAAGGCCTAATTTCTCTTGAGAAAATGTTTAACAAGCATGATAGATTCATCAAACAACAACAAACAAATTCAAGCTTTTCTCAAGGATTTAATGAAGTAAATCTAACCACTAAAGAAAATCCCAAGATGGTCAACATTGGTAAGTGTTGCACCCCTAAAGAAAGATTCAAGTTCACCTCTTTACTCTATCAATACATGGATGTCTTAGCATATTCTTATGAAGACTTGAAGTCTCTCAAATCTAATGAAGTCTGTCATGACATTCCCCTCAAGGCTGACTCAATGCCCTACAAGCAAAAATCTAGACAATATAATCAAAAAATATTAGATACTATTCTATTTGAGATACAAAAAATGTTAAATGCTAGAATCATCTTCCCAATCCATCATTCCACATGGATTTCCAACATAGTGCATGTAAGGAAGAAGAATGGCAAAATTTGCATTTGTGTAGATTTCAAGAATCTGAATCAGTCATCTTTGAAAGATAATTACCCTTTGCCAATCATGGATCAAGTGCTTCAAATAGTGACAAGTTCAAAAATGTTATCAATGCTAGATGGCTTCTTAGGATATAATTAAATTGAAGTTCGTGAAACAGACCAACACAAGACTACATTCACCACACCTTGGGCTGCATTTGAATATAAAAGAATGCCTTTTGTCTTAATAAATGTTGGTGCTACCTTTCATAGAGCAATGGACCTGGCTTTCAAAGATGAGATAGGTAAATTCATAATGGTATGCCTTGATGACTTGACTGTCTTTTCAAAGCATCAATCTGATCATGTATGCCACTTACAACAAGTGCTGGAGTGATATTGCCAGAATGGTATTACCTTAAATCTTAAGCAATCTATTTTTGGAATAACAAAGGGGAAACTCTTTGGGCACATTGTGTCACAAGAAGGCATAAAGATTGACTCAGATAGAGTCAAGTCTATTCAAGAGCTTAATTTGCCTACAAGCAAAATTGTTATTTATTCTTTCTTCAGAAAGGTGAATTTCTTATGGAGTTTCATCCCTAAATTTGTTGAGAAGACTAGACACATTGTGAACATGATGAAAGGGAAGGCCATATTTAGCTGGACCAAAGAAGGCAAGTTAGCAATTCAGGATATCAAGACTGCCATTGTTCATGCCCCTACCTTGGTTTGTCTAGATTATAATAAAGATTTTATTATATACAGCTATGCATTTGAACACACTCTTTCAACAATTCTTGTTCAACAAGACAAGAAAGGTATGGAATCTCCTATCTCTTTCATGAGTTTCCCTTTCAAAACCCACGAGATGAAGTATTCAAATGTAGAGAGGCATGCTTATGCATTGGTGAAAGTAGTCACACATTTCCACTTCTATATTTTTAATTCACATACTACTGCCTTAGTTCCTGACACTACAGTCAAGTCTATATTAGTTCAGTAGTAGTTTGGCACAAAAAGAGGTAACTAGATTGCAAAGATCCAAGAGTTTGATCTAGACATCAAGCTAACAAATCTGGTCAACGATAAAGGCCTATGCCAATTAATTGCTGACAACAAGTTAGAAGATAAACAACATGAAGAAGCTGAAGTGGAAGATACTCCAGCAGTCCTTTTTGTCTCCACTACCAATGAGTGGTATTCAGATATTACTCATTTTCTTACTTATGGTGAATGTCTTGCTCATTTGTCTTACAAAGAAAGGAGGACTATCAAGTTGAAAGCTGCCAATTTTGTCTTTTGGGACAATGGCTTGTACAAGAGAAGCATAGATGGAGTATTCCTTCATTGTGTGGACAAAGGAAAACAAAGCCAACTTTTGAAATCTTTCCACAATCTAGCCTATGGAAGACATTTTTCTACTCCTGTGACTACTCACAAGATTCTATGAGCCAGGTATTACTGGCCAACTCTTTTCGAAGATGCACATAAGTGGGTAAGGAAATGTTAACTTTATCAGTAATTTGTTGGAAGAGCCAGGTTAGCTGCTATGCCTCTCAAGCCAATGATCATAGAAAAACCTTTCTAGTAATGGGGGATTTATTTTATTGGGACTATAAACCTATCTTCAAGTGCTGGACATGATTATGTCATTACAACAACTGACTATTTCACCAAGTGGGTAGAAGTAATCCCAACCAAGCATGCTACTTCAGAAGTTGTATGCAACTTCCTCAAAGAGAATATCATTTCTAGGTTTGGAGTTCCAACCAAAATTATTACTGATAATGTAGCTTGTTTCACCTCCCAAGAGATTACACAATTTTATTTCCATTATGGAATTACACTCTCTCACTCTTTTGATTATTTTCCACAAGGGAATAGACAAATTGAATCCAGCAATAAGAACCCAGTAACTATCATCAAGAAGTTAGTAGATGACAATCAAAGGACATGGCATAAAGTATTGTTTGATGCTCTATGGGTAGATAGAATCACACCAAATAGGGCAATTGGTATGTCTCCTTTTCAACTTCTTTATGGTGTCAATGCTGAGATACCAATCACCTTAGAATTGCTAGCCTTGAAATTGGCAAAGGCAATTGAAGATTAGACATATGAAAGCTCTCTTGATAAGAGAATCATGTGCCTGACTGAGCTAAATGAATAGAGAACCATGGTGGTAGATAGAATTTCTGCTCATCAAAGTCTGGTAAAGAAACTTTTTGACCAGAAGGCCAAAAATTATGATTTCTAGACTGGGGATCAAGTCATGTTGTGGGACAAGAGGAGAGAACCAAAGGGCATGCATGGAAAGTTTGACTCCCTTCATAAAGGCCCATTTATAATTCATCAGCACATTGGTGAAAATAGCTTTCTACTAAAATATCAAGATGGCACACTCTTTTCTCTGCCTCATAATGGGCAGCATCTGAAACACTTCAACTCTTGAAGTATTAGATCATTACATCTGTATATATGTATATTTGTATAGCTTTTAATTATTTTTTTTGTTTGTTTCCTTTTTTGATGCCTTTCATTTTTGGGTAGCATGACTCTATAAGCCAATGGCACACATGAAACACTGGAGATTCTGGATTCTACTCCCTTTAATTCTTTTTGTAATTGATAAAAGTTCCCCAATTGGAGCTAGCTATTATCCCCCAAAAATATCACTCATTTTTGGGACAATATTTGAACTTTTTGCTCCTATAGACCAAAATCATCTCTTCCATTTCAAAAATTTGTCATGGACATTCAAATTCCTCATTTTTCAATCTTCTTAGAAAATCTACAGACTCTGTAGGCTTGAATCTATGAACTCTGTAGGCTTGAATCTACAGACTCTGTAGGTTTGAATCTATGGACTTTGCAGGATGAGAAATCTATGAACTCTACAGGATGAGAAATCTACAAACTCTATAGGAAGGAAAATCTATGGATTGTGTAGGAAAAGGAAAATCTACAGACTCTACAAGTCAAGTTCAATGGGCTTTACAGGTTGATTTCTATGAACTCTTTCAAAATTAGAGAAAATCTATGGACTTTGTTTCTACAGACTCTGCAAATAGGTTCATTTATATAGGTTTAAAGGCTTTTGTAGGTGGGTTCAATCAAAAGGATTAGTTTACAACACTTAGCCATTTTTGGGATTGGTTAGTGCCTTGGTTCAATAAAAAATCTCCATCAGCAAGCATCTACGCAAGAATCGAACCATTGAACCATTGAACCATTGAATCATTTTGGTTCAATAGGTTCAACAAGTTCAAAGGTTCAACGTCATCAGCAAGATCTAAGCACTTCATCAAGGTTCAAAGTTAAACCACTTCATGGTTTAATAGTTTCAAAACACTTAACCAAATGAAGGCTTGAATCGTTGAACCATTGAACCACTTTGGTTCAAAGGTTCAATGGGTTCAAGGTTCAATGGTTGGTTCAATCAAAGGGTTCAAAGCTTGGTTCAAAGCTCAGTTCAACATGTTCAAAGGTGGGTTTAATCAAGCATTTCAATGCTTTGTTTCATTCTAATTGAACCATTAGCTTGAACCCTTTTGGTTCAAAGCTTGGTTCATCATCTTGGTTTAACATTTGCTTCAACCAAGCAGTTCAACAATTGGTTCATCAACTTGGTTCAAAGGAGTGGTTCAAAGAAAAGTTCAAAGAAGCCTCTTGAAAGACAAGTGCCCTTGTAGAGGGCACTTGGCCAACAAAAGTACCCTTTGGAAGGGTCATTTTCAAAAAAGACTGCAAAGGTAAATTCCTTCAAATTTTTGGTTAAGACAGTTAAAAAAGATCAAGGCAAGAGACAATTCCTTTAGACTTTTTGTTCGAAGGAATTCCTTCAGACAAAAAGTCAAAAAGAATTAAGATAGGTTATGAGAAAAAACTTGAATACTTTTTCAAAGAGACAAGTAAGCAGAACAAATTTTTGTGGACTTTTTGTCTATGGGAATTTTCCCTAGACTTTTTGTCCGTAGGAATTGTCTGCGAGAGAAAGCCTAGGGAAATGTCCACAAAAACTGCCAAAGAAAAGGCTATTGAAGGACCCCAAAGGGTAGGTGCCCTTATGGGGGACTCTCAAATGCCAATTTGAAGGATATTCTCTAAAGTTGAAGGGTCATCTTCCCTTTAGGAAGACGTGAAATAAGAAGCCTGAAGGCCATTCAAAGACTACCCAAAAGGAAGATGACTTTGTGGGGGGCTCTTCTCGACCCAAAGAGGATCACTTCTTAAGGCCCTAAAGGAAGGTTCCCTTCGGGAGGATGCAAAATAGGAAAGACGAAGGGGTGACGTGCTCGAAGACATCAAATTCAAGAACAGTAAACTAGCCATTGAAAATAAAATGATATGCTCGTGGACATCAAAGTTACGATGATGAAATAGCTATTGATCATTGTAAGTTGAAATCTACGGACCTGAATGCATTCACAGGATTTAAAGGCCAAGACCAGTAGAAAGTGACTAAGGACAAGAACAACAAATTGAATCCAAGACACAACTTAATTAACTAGAAAAGGAGGAATGAGGAAGAAAGATCAAATCGCTAGGTGGACATTGAAATATGCAAACTTTCAATAGTGTGACTTATTTCCATACATTGAGAAAAGCAAATGGGTAGATGCCCCTAAATTCCAGCATGTCTCCTTAAAAAATTTCAATGCAACATGATGTGTTACTATTCTCGAGTCCTTCTTGAAGAGGCTATATAAGGGACTCTCTTTTATTATTTTAAGCATCTCTTTTTTGACAATCAGAATGAAACTCTACCCAAATTGAAAGGCATTACTGAGACTTTGAGCTCAGATTGTTGATCATATTTTGTTATTGAAATAAGAAAGCAAGTGGTTTTTTAGACTTTATGCTATGATATCTTTGTTGTTGAGGAAACTGTTCTTATGTCTTTTTACTTAATATATCTTCTGTTCCTTTAATTCAACAAGCAAGATTAGTGAAATTAGTTAGGAAGGTGTCCTGAAGAGTCAACTATGGAGAGACTTTGTGCCCCCATAATTGCCTTTAGTGTGTTTTCTTTTCATTTTTGTGTAAAGGACCTTGGGATGACTTTGTGCCCTCATTGTCCTTCGTATCTTACTCTTGACCAATATAGGTGGAGACTTTGTGTTGTATCTCGATTTGCTGGTTACTACATCTTTTGTTACATTTTGCTTTTACTACCAGGAGTATTCTTGTGGCTTGTTGAATAGTACTTTTGAATGAAGAGGAGTGCTTTCTATGATTTCCCTTGAGTTTTTCCTTTGATTTGCATGCATCATCTCTGAATAAAGAGAGATGGATGGTTTTTCCTACCCTTGAGTATCATTTTTTGTTTATATATATATATATATATATATATATATATATATATATATATATATATATATATATATATATATATATATATATATATATATATATAGCATATCTTTAGGGAACCTCTCCTTGATGAGAGGAGAGATCAATCCCCTTCTGATGTGGTGAACCTACACATTTGGATGACTAATCTTCTTACTTTGGCTGATCAAACCTATTTTGTTTATCAGTACGCTAATCAACAAAATATTAAACCAATAAATATATTATATCTATTATCCTTTTTCCATGATTTTATTTTAGGGTTGCACCAAAATCTATGCTTTCTACTTACTATCTTTATATTTTTTGATAACTACATTCAAATATTTACTTGATTATTTATACAACTTAGGATTTAATTGTAGTGATTACATCCTCTTATTTTCCATGATATAAAAATATTTTACAAATATAAAGAACATTCTATGCCATGGGATTCACATCCTCAAAGACAAAGGTTTGAATAAAATCCTATTGAACGTGTGTCCAATTTTTAGTTTCCCATCTATGTTCTTGGTGAATATATCATGTTTTTGGAATTATTAATAGATAATAATTGAATACATTTATCCATTATCTAGTTTCTACACCATATGAATACCATACATAGATACATTTATGAATGTGCATTTCAAGACATTATCTTTCTAGTAAAAAAGGTCATTGACTAGTGATCGCTAGTACTAATTGAAATCAAGCTTGAACCAATTCACAAAAATCTTCATAGTGAAAATGATTTAACCTATGTATTTACCACTATGTCTCATAATTTCTATTTATATAATAATTTATCATTGATCCATTGATCCACCTTTAGAACATGTTTCTCCAATCTATAAATAAGTTGGCTTAGGTCCTCAGTTGTAAAGTATTGAGGTAAATTTTTATCCATAGATAAAATATTCTCATTAATCTCACCTTATGGTATCATATCACACAATTCATCATATTGACATATAAATAGTTATATACTAAATACATAAATTCTCAAGGTATAACATCTTCCAGAGTTAGTTTTGTGTAATCCATGTCTATTGCATCCACTTGATACATCAAATCTACTTTGGGCCTGATTGGTGGTCACACAAATAAATTCACGTATTCACCTATACAGATGTATGGAACTATTGATCTTACTCATTTTTTTTAATTATAGTTATATATGAAAGTTGCTTTGTGATTTATAATGCCCAAAATGGTTGTGTCTCTAGGTGGAATAAGTTGAATTATATAGCTTGCAATACATTGTACTTAGGCTTTTTGAAACCTTAAATTAGTTGTTGTCCTTATATTAATAGGTTTATTAAAGTTTTTTAGGAATTATGTAAGGATTTATTTCAGCCTTATTTATATGTATGATTATTATCGTATCCCCTTGGTTCACCTACAACTGATTACATATTGCATTTATGGCCATTTTCCCATCGTATACCCAAAGTTTGTTGATTAATGAATGGTGGTGCATTTAATAAATATTCATCTATATGACTTAAAATTTTGATCAAAAATATTTATTTATTCATATTCTATTAACCTAGTAGTCTCTACCTTTACATAGTCTATGAGACTCATTATGAGTAGGTTGTAATTGAGATTAGTTCATCCCATGGTTTCCCATGTTGAGTGTGTGATCATAGTTACTATAATTAAAAATTTGAATACAAAATTTGTAACTTTAGATCCAATAAATTTTATATCCATTTAAGAGTTAATATATCATGGTTTCTTGGTCTTTTACATACCATATCATCTTACTAGTATAAGTTTGACTTCTTTGTGTGCAATCTAAAATATTGTGTAGAGGATTTGTGATGTTTTATGATATATAATCATTCTGTATATTTCTTACTAATTTGAGTAGATATGAAAAAACAATATCTACTCCATCCTCCATCATAATGTGTAAAATTTTACAATACATCTATGTGTCAATGATTACAACATCACTTTTGAATTAAGTCTAGTGTTTTGAATTCTTAAATATATGTCTTTCTTTATACATCACACTCATTTCCATTGTAGAACCATGATAATTTTCCTACTACACATTTATAATTTTTTTATATTATATCATATCCAAGGGTGATAATCCTCATTGTACGTGTTGATGTTGAGTTGTTTCTTATATGTATGAAAGGTCCATTGGGTTTGAATTCATAGTGTTTACATTTGGAACTAGATTTTATTTTCTCTACTTTTCTAACATATAATAATATTCTTATGATGTTGTCCTTGAACTCTCCAATATGTACAATAGACCTATGTTTATGGATTGGATGGACAATTTTATGTAAAGTGGTTGTATCCTCCACACATATAGAAAATAATTAGTTTTCAACCCTTTATATCATATGGTATGTGATTACCTCCATGGTATCCACCTTAGTAGCCCCCTTTATATCCCCCTTGTCTCTACTAAAAACCCTAAGATAGTGATTAAAGACCATAATATCCTCATTGTCATTATAGTGAGCTCCACCCTTATTATTTTTTATCGTCATATTCCCTATATGGTTTTTGGGGATAATATGGGGCCCATCATGTCTATTATTTTTTAAGTAATGTAGTGTTCTATGATTGTTGCTATGAAGGAGATGGCAGAGTTCATCCTATCTCATATTGTGCACACTATGGTGTCTAACATGCCTAGCCCTATGTATGATATTGAGGTGAATTTGGAACCTATATAGGAGAAGTTTAAGTTTCAATTATCATCTCTAAATCTAGGATTGGAACCCATGTTTTCATATAAAAGATATGTTATATTGTTATTGTGAAGGCATTCTTGGTTATGTCTTCCTTCAAATTTTGGAGATATTTATAAATTTTAACATAAATATGTGATAAATGAATAAATTTTGATATAGGTGTCAGGCACTTAGAACAACAAACATGCTCAGGTACCACTTTGTTGGGGGATCACAAGAACAACACCTGTTCTGATCCCACTTTGCTAGGATCTTGCTCCTCAGAAAGAGCACAGTATGATTACCAAATATAAGCAATTATAAATGCAGAAATAACCAGAAATACAAGTAACTAGAATTCACCAATAGCACAGAATATGAGAGACAATACACTATCTTGTATTAACACTTTACAGAAAAGAATACAATAAAGAGCCACCACACTCTTTCACCTTACAGAGGTTTGCCACACCTCAAGTGTATAGTAATTCTTCTCACACAACACTCTCCTACACAAAAATAGTCCCAACAACCAATTCACAAACAGAATTGGTGTTCACCTCTCCAACTAGTCAGTAATAACCCTGCCAGTTCACCAAGCACTCTAAAGTACTTCAAGTTGATCTCCCATAAACTTGCAACCTGCAATTCAACAGACCATACTCACACATGTAGATCTCCTATGAGCTTGCAACAACCTGCAACTCAATGATCTTACACTTGGAAGGAACTTTCTTGCCTTCCTTATCTTGTTCTAATTACAATACATGTCAATGGGTCTATAAATAGATCCCTAACTTAAACAATAACTTAGAATCTTAATTTAGACAATTATCCTCACAACCAAAGACTCTAACTGGCCTTTACATGTAAACACTTCGTTCACTTAACTAACTGTCTGTGCAACGAGCAGTTCTAGAACACACAGGCGACCGACATCGGTCCCTGCTAGTCTGGTTCTGCTGACGTCGGCCGACTCCCTGCCATCGCCGGTGGCCTTCTGCACTGGTCACGACCGACGTCAGTACTGCTGTCGACACCGGTGCTCCTGGATCTCAGCAACCTTCTTGTTCCACCTGTTTGGAAATGGTTGAAGCTTTTAGCTCCACAACCTAACAATCTCCCACTTGGAGATAAAATGCTGCAACCTGTACCTGTACCTGTACTCCATCTAGTTTGTTCCCTTGGCTTTGTATCCCTCCTCAAGATCACTCTTGAAGACCAACCACCACAAATTCTGTGGTGCAAACCTATCATCCAAATCACCTGCCACATCCACATCTACAAACCATGTAGAAAATAACCTAAACTTGCATAGCATGTGCACCTGCTGCTAGTCCCTGTAAGAATCCATTGAACTGCCCTCCAATGGTTCTCTCCCATATTGGCTCCAACTTGTGACAACTCCCACTGCTTGGGAAAACTCAGGTTTAGTACATACCATGCACTCAACCTCATTATGTGAATCAAGACACCTATTCTAAGAACTATCCAACCATCGGCATGGTAACCGGTTTCACACAATCATCTTGAAACAAAGTCAACATATGACCTACCATGTCTCTAGAACACACTCATGCCAAAGAATCTTGCTGCTCTCAGATTCTCCATGACAAACAACTGAACTAGCTTTACCTTTAGTTCAACAATACCCTGTATATGTAACCCTGCAACAAGCACATCATACAAAAATAGGATAATGTAGCTAATATTATCCAACCTGGTAAAGAGAAACACAATGATCAAACCTCCATTGTCCTGCAGCTATACAAGACCATATACCCTGATCTTCCGTCTCACGTATCCATTTTCGCTCTTCTTCATCTTAAACATCCATTCGTCTCTCAGTGCTTACATCCAGCTGGCCACTCTACCCAAAACACCTGTTTGATTCTCCTCCAAGGAATCACATCCTCATCCATGCCTAGCTCCCACTGTTTCCTGGATCTACCTGTTCTGCTTCTTCAATAACTTCCTGGTCATATGCCATAAGTGAGCAATAAGTAGTGTAAAGAAGGAAAATGACAAATTTAGGAACTTACACCTTCAGTCCTCCATATGGGTGCTTGAGACTCCATGACAGCTTGCTGTCCACCCAAAATTTGTCTCAGTAACCGATGCCGAACACATCTTAGTCTGTACCTGATCGATGTCGGTTCCCTGCGACTGCCTCCTTGCCGACGTCATTTTCCCCTGGCTGACACTGATTGTTATCTGCCCTGAGTCACCGACATCAGTCTGCACATAGCTGACGTTGGTCCCTGTCTAAACGCCGATGCCGGTTTTCCTACCGACGTCGGTCTTTGTGTTTTTCTTGTGAGACATGACTTTTTCCTGCGAGCTCCTTTTGGATCAAATCCTTGTCCAAAACACCCTTGCTCTGCTCAAAATTCTTTTGCATCCTGTGCTAAACTCTGTCCATCACCTTCTCCTTGAAAACCAAGGCTTTCCTGTTCTTGTCACTAACATCGGATTCCTCAAGAAACGTCACCTTCTTCTTTTGCATACAGAAACCACGATCCATACCTTCCAAATCCGAAAGAATACCCTTTGACTCAAGAACAAGCATCTCCTTATCTATGTGACCAAGCCTATCAAGCCACATCTCTGAATCTACAGCTAAAGTAGATAACCCAAAAAGAGAATCAGTAGTACAAGTAGATAAATAAAGCGTACCTACTTTCTTACCTCTAGCTACAAGTGTACCCTTGGTAACCTTCCAAGAGTCCGCTGTGAGAGTTAATATGCAACCCTCATCACCCAAACTTCTAACAAAAATCAAGTTCCACTCTAGAATTGGGACATGCATGACCTCTTTTAACACCCATGTGTTACCTATCTACAGTTTCAGCTTCACTTTCCCTTTGCCAACAATCTAACAAGGCTTACCATCCCCTACATAAATTTCTCTAAAATCTCCCTGGACATACTCATGAAAAAATTCCCTATGTGGGGATGCATGAAAAGAGGCACCAGAATCTAAAACTCAAGATTCCACTTTATCCAAAGAACATACCAGAGCATCCCCTGTAGCGTAATCTGCAACATCTGCTTCTTCTTCATGTCCTTCATGCTGACCTGTACCCGATCTACAATCTCTCTTTAAGTGCCCTTGCTTTCCACACTTCCAGTAGGTTATTCTGCCATACCTAGACTTAGACCTTCTGCCTGTCTTGGACCTTGATCTCCCATGCTCTATCTTTTCTCTTTGCCTTCCTCTACCTTCAACACTCAAAGCATTTCCTGATGATTCACCTGTGCTATTCCTGCGTATCTCTTCATTCAAGATCACACTCATAACATCATCCACTTTTAAGACTTTTAAAGGAGACACAGTATTAAAAACTGCCATTACCAAACCTTCCCAACTTTCAGGTAGTGAACACAAGATTAAGAGAGCTCTAATTTCATCATCAAATACAATATTGACTGAACATAGCTGGTTTACCAAACCATGGAAATCACTAAGATGGCTATGAATAGATCCACCTTCCAACATTTGCAAATTAAAAAATGCTTCATAAGAAATACCTTGTTAGAAGCTGAGGGTTTTCATATAAATTTGCCAAAGATTCCATCAACTCCACCGTTGTCTTACACTGTGATAAGCTAGAAATCACAGATGATGCAAGACTCAATCTAATAGATCCCAGAGCCTTCTGCTCAAGAACCTCCCATTCTTCATCTTTCATATCTGAGGGTTTGCAGTTAACCCCTCCCAACGGTAGGTACAAATCTTTTTGATATAGATAATCCTCAATCTGCATCCTCCACAATTGGTAGTTCTTGCCATTAAACTTTTCTATCCATAGCTTACTGTCTTCTACCATTGCTCAACTCCCACTCAAACAGAAACCCTGTGAGTACCTGTAATCAAAACACACTACCCAAATCTAATCCAATCTGTTAGTATCCCAACCAACAGCTCTGATACCACTTGTCAAGCACCTAGAACAACAAACATGCTCAGGTACCACTTTGTTGGGGGATCACAAGAACAACACCTGTTCTGATCCCACTTTGTTAGGATCTTGCTCCACAGAAAGAGCACAGTATGATTACCAAATATAAGCAATTATAAATGCAAAAATAACGAGAAATACAAGTAACTAGAATTCACCAATAGCACAGAATATGAGAGACAATACACTATCTTGTATTAACACTTTACAGAAAAGAATACAACAAATAGCCGCCACACTCTTTCACCTTACAGAGGTTTGCCACACCTCAAGTGTACAGTAATTCTTCTCACACAACACTCTCCTACACAAAAATGGTCCGAACAACCAATTCACAAATAGAATTGGTGTTCACCTCTCCAACTAGTAAGTAATAACCCTGCCAGTTCATCAAGCACTCTAAAGTACTTCAAGTTGATCTCCCATGAACCTGCAACCTGCAATTCAACAGACCATACTCACACATGTAGATCTCCTATGAGCTTGCAACAACCTGCAACTCAATGATCTTACACTTGGAAGGAACTTTCTTGCCTTCCTTATCTTGTTCTAATTACAATACATGCCAATGGGTCTATAAATAGATCCCTAACTTAAACAATAACTTAGACTCTTAAGTTAGACAAATATCCTCGCAGCCAAAGACTCTAACTGGCCTTTACATGCAAACACTTCATTCACTTAACTACCTGTCCATGCAACGAGCAGTTCTGGAACACATAGGTGATCGACATCGGTCCCTGCTAGTCTGGTTATGCCGACGTCGGCCGACTCCTTGCCGTTGCCAGTGGCCTTCTGCACTGGTCACGACCGATGTCGGTCTTGCTACCGACGCCGATGCTCTTGGATCTCAGCAACCTTCTCGTTCCACTTGTTTGCAAATGGTTGAAGCTTTTAGCTCCACAACCTAACAATAGGATCTAATATTTTTAGGTATATTTTTGTAAGAGATTACATTTCATAGTCACATGCCCTATCAATGTTATTAGCTCACACAACTTTGTTTGAACTTATAGGTAGTCATTCTTATGGTGACCCTATTTTTTGAACTCCTTACATGAAAATCCTATATTGGGATTATTATTTTCATGTAACTCATCCATTTTTTCAAAAAAAAATATATCATTGCACCAATTCTTAGAGTAGACTGTTGAATTTAACTCTTTTAACTACTCCATCTGAAGTGGAGATGCTCAAACATCTACAAGTGAACTGAGTTTGAGACATGTAAAAATTAATTTGAGGTAAAATACCTTATAAAAACTATGTGGGATTATTTATAGATTGAAATATATAATCCACTTCATTCATCAAATCAATGAACTTACGATCATAGTCCCATACTAACTTGCCTAAATTTTAGTGAAGCTCTTTCAAATGTTGTGTTGTCTAATTCATACTTTTATTTATTTTAAATCCTTCAATGAGATTATTTTTGACATATTAAAATTTAAATTTGGTATCATCCAATTTTTATATGAACTCTATAGATCTACCTATTAAATCTCTTATGACCTCACACTTATTTACATCATCTATAGTTATACTTTTAACCTGCCATTTCATATCTGATGCAGGAGCATCACTACATTTTATCAATTTTTGTTTAGTTTAAATTGAGTCATGGTAGTCATTTTTGTTCTTTATAAATCATTATTAGGTGTTAGAGTGTTTTTAAATTTGAATTGGACCCACTTAGGCATTTTCCCACCTAAATTGTCATTTCAAATATTTGAAAATTTTGTTTTATTTCTCAAGTTCTTGATGTTGTAAGAGATCAAGATGTTATGAACTTGTGTCATTAGGGGTATTTAAGAGTTTTTATGTTTGTTTTGTACATGTTATAATATTAAGGTAGTTAATAGACTCCCAACGTACAAGAGGGAGTTAAAAGTTAGTTGGGTCGTTATATGAAAATAAAAGAACTTGTAAATGAATGTTGAAGGGAGATTCAATGAGTGGTGAGGGGTTGGATTCAAAGTATTAATGTTGAATAACCTTAAAGAAAGTGAAATAGACAAATTTTTATCATTTAAAGGCAATGAAGCATCTAAGACTTTGTAATTTTCCTGTATAAGTGTAATGGATAGTTGATTGTGCAAGAATGTTCAGTGGTCATAATCATAAATCAAAGGAAATATTGATAATATTAGCATATTTGGAAAGTTGATATGTTACCTTAAATAGTGTTTATAGTATTTACTCAGTTACTTTCATAATATTTTGCAAAGGTTTAGTGATATAGACCTGCATACCCTATATAATATAATCTATGTTTGAATATTAAAAGAAAGTAAGTGTTTTGGAGTGAAAGATCACATATGCATTGAGTTCACATAAAAATATATGTAATCATATGTGGTATTTAAAATATTGTTAACATATCGTTATGAATTAAGAAGGTAATCCTTATAGATTGCATCACTAAGATACTAGGCTTGTAATTTTTCATCACCCTCTCATTGTCAAACTGAGAATAAAGAGGAATGATCAAATAGAGTTGTTTGAGAAGGAATTTTATGTTTGGACTAGGTATGTAGTGTTATTATAAGGCTTGATATGTCCTTATAGAAATTAGAAACCTTTTTGGAAACTTGGAACATTATTATATCTCCTTATAAGTGTAAATAACCTTGTTGAATAACACAGTTAAACACAAAAGATTGTGGACAAGGTGAATAGAGTTGTCAAAGTATGTTTTCAAGAGTTTGATAAGGTGTATAAATAATTTATAGGCCTTAATGAATATTCATAGTCTTATAAAAGTCATCAATAAGATTGAAATTCAATTTTGACCCTTTTCATGTCTGTAGACTCTAAGAAATCCATGTTCTAGGATTTCAACACCAAAACCATTGTAGAAAGAGAATCACCATCCAAAATTTAATAAAATTAGTGATTAATAATAGGATAAGGTGAGGAGATATATTTTTAATATTTGGAATTGTTTCTATATAGGATAGTATGATATGGAAGGATTGTATTCAGTTAGAGGTCAAATAGGCCTAATTAAGCCCAAATAGAGTGCAAGTAAGGCTTAAAAAGTGGTTTAAGAAGTAAGATATGTAAAAAAAATTAAGATAAAGATATAAGGACATAGAGTATATCTAAAAAGGGTATCATTTTTCCAAAATCAAGTGGTTATAGTTGGTACAATGTAGATAAGCCAAAAAAGGGCTAATAGAGAACCTTGTGATAAAGAAGATAATAGTGTAAGATAAATAGTTATGTTTGAAGGTTAAGATGGATGATGAAAGTAACAAGAATGGATTGAATTATTAGGTTAGTGATATTATAACCCTCATATATCCAATATTCACTATATAATTAATCAATTAATATGGCTATGAACTTGTATACAAAAGAGGAGGTATAGATGTCTGTGTGAAGCAAGGGATCTAGTGTTTATGAAACGTGTACAAGAGAAAAAGTTAAATAAAGATCATATAATGTTAAATAATGATTTTTCATCAATACTGAAGAATATTCAAGATAATAAAGAAGGTAGATACCAAGAGTATTTTTGAACCAAAGGTGTAAGAATAAATAAAACAAGATAAGAGATCAGAGTTAGGTGTTGTTAGAGCAAATGTAAGTATAGTGAATGTGTTTATTATTTTCATATATTTATGAGAAACATGATGATGACATATAAATAATTTGGTATTAGAGTGGGAACAGTCTGAGGATAAAGTATGTTTTGTGATTTGAAATTGCTATGTAATTTTGCATGAAGATATGATGAGTAGGTAATGACGGTTGCATTGAGATTTTTTGAGATATTGTGTGGAAAGGATGATATGATATGTTGTTGTGAGGTGAATAATGAAATTTTAAAGTGTTGGTTTCTAATTATAGGGATTCTTTCAACATTTATAACATCACTCATTTGAAAAAAATGTAAAAGACTAAGATACAAGCTAAGGGAAATACCAAGAGTGGTTTGCATTTATTGGTGACAATGAAATACAAATAGCAAAATGATTCTTGAAACCATAGAATAGACACTACAACTAGAATTTCATATACCTTTTTCTATTAAATTCATAAACCTAAGGTACCCTTAAGAGGTATTTAACAACATATTTTCAAATCAGACTATAAAAAGGGGTTTATCATCCTAGATCTATGCCCAAAATGAGAAATAGTTATAAGCATTAAACCAAATATCCAATGAGTAGAGTTTGTAAAAAATATTATTTCACTTCATAAATAGGAAAGATTAAAAACTACATGTATATTAATTAACTTTGAAAATAAACTTTACATACATCATTTTTATAGAATGTTGTCTTGGGGATAAACATAATGAGTTTTCTCCTTGTTAGATAGGGAGACATATTATAGTGCTCACAGAGCTTGCTAATGGTTATATAACTATAACCACCTTAGCAACAGAGTCAAAATTCACACATAACAATGTATCCCAAAACTTGGAAGAGCCTAGACTTAAAAAATTAACAACCAACAACAACATTAGAAAAGAGGGAAATCCCTCTTTTTATACAATTTCTCAACACTTTTATAATCCAAGAATATGTGTTACAATTTATAAAATTACAAACTTGAAATTAACCCTCAAATTTATACTAAGATGCTTCTAGTTAGAATATGCTCCTTACCACTCCTAAAATCTTCATGCCTTTGCAAGGAAAATCATTCGTATAAATACCACTACATGTAATGATGAATATTTTCAACAAACCCTTTGATTTATTGGATGAAAATTCATTGCATATGAGCTTGAAGGAGGATATTCATTTTCGAGCCAAATAAACCCTTGATCTTCTTGTGAAATTGCCTAGATATGTCTTTGACCACACATTTACAAATTTGGAATCTTCTTAGATAGTTTCCATTCCTCTTATGCATTCCAAAGAGCAACCTTGATTTGTAATGATTACATTTGAACACTCCAGATCTATGACCATTTGAAAAATATTTGTTGGAATGTCCCACCTTGATCTTGTCAACCTAAAATATTTCACCCATGGAATTGTTTAAACAAGCAAAACAACAAAAAATGCAATATTTAACTCACTTTTGACCTTTTTGCTTTTACATGCCTTTTTCCATATTTTTTCCCACATTTTGACTTTTAGGGTTGCTGCCAACCTTTTTAATACATAAATTAATTAATTTTCATTTTTAGACTTTTGGGGAAATCTAGTCCCATTAGCAATTTTTCACTTTTTTGTTTAGGGTAAATCTGGAACTCAACAACACATTTACAACTAGAAAATTTGTAACTTATAATTCATAGTTGTAGTTCTCCTAAAAATTTCCCATAGGGAAATAGGAATTCCAAGTGCAAATTTTAACTTACAAATTTGTAACTTACAATTTGCAATTTTAGTTCCCCTCAAAAGTTTTCGTAGGGAACTGCAAACTCCAAGTGTAAATTGTAACATACAAATTTTCAACTTGTAATTTGTAGTTGTAGTTCCCCTCAAAAGTTCCTATAGGAAAGTAGGGATTACAACTAAAATTTACAAGTTACAATTTTCAATTGGAGTTCCTTGTTTTTTGTGAGAACTTTTGAGGGGAATTGCATCTGCAAATTACAAGTTTCCATAGATCTAATATTATAATCCCCTTTGTATAGTTTGATTTGAAAATATGTTATTGAATACCTCTTAAGGCACCCTAGATTTATGAATTTAATAGGAAAAGTTATATGAAATTCTAGTTGTAGTGTATTTTCTAGTGTTTCAAGAATCATTTGAGTATTTCTATTTAATTGACACCAATAAATGTAAACCACTCCTAGTATTTTCCTTAGATTGCATCTTAGTCTTCTACATTTTTGAAAATGAGTGATGTAATGAATGTTGAAAGAATCCTTGCTATTTAAAAAACCACACCACCACACTACTCTTTTATAACTATCTACTATCATACCCTATTCTACCCTACCAATAATACACCCTTTGTATATTATAAGTGTTATTTGCCTATAGATGCATAAATCTTGCCTATAAAAAATGTCTCTATACTTTTCTCTTTGAAGCCCAACATTATAGTATTCTATTTAAACCCCTGTTGTTGAAAATTTATTTAAAAATGAAGGTTGAAATCACATACCCATTTGTATTCAGTAGCTTGTGTCTGTCCTAGTGCATTTGCTCATTCCATGTGATAACGCTTCCTAGGAGAAGTGTGTAAACTTGGTAATGCCTTATTCAGATATACATTCTTATATGCCAAAAATCCCCATTGAGATTGAATTTCAATATCCCTCCAATGTAAGCAAGCTACCCCTTAGGTCCTCTCACCTTGGTTTAGTCAAAGTTAGAAGTAGCAAGGAGTTAACCATACCCTCTATGGGTATTTTACAATTATTATCTATGTTTGGTCCATTCATGTGCTAAACTCTTCCTTGACTATAATGACATATCAGTGGGTTTATCATCCACATCTTACATTCTATCCAAGTTTGAAAGGATGAGTGCAAGAGGTGTATAATTGAGAATCAATAGTAGGAAATATTGAAGAGGTTTTAGGTATGTGTGAGAGAGGTAGAAATATGTGAGAAAAATAAAAGAGAGAGGAATACCTTAATCTAAGAGGCTTAGAGAGAGGAATATCTAGTGAAATCTCAAGGAAATAAGCTCAAGAAGAGATCTTAATATAGATATTAGAGTCCCAGGTCTTAAGAATATATCTTAGTATAGAGATTGGAGTCCCAAGTGAGGAAAATAAGGAGAGAGAGAGAGAGAGAGAGAGAGAGAGAGAGAGAGAGAGAGAGAGAGAGAGAGAGAGAGAGAGAGAGAGAGAGAGAGAGAGAGAGAGAGAGAGACCAAGTGAAGGTGAAATAAGGCAAGTAAGAAATTTTGTCAATAAAAATAAAATAGGTCAATAGAGACTTAGAGAAAGAGTGATAGTGAAGACAGAAAGTGAAAGAGAATGACGAAGGGCCTAAAACAAGAAGTTTGACACAAGGAAGTCACTAAATAATAAGTTTTGAATGAGATATCTAAGATGAAAGTGGTGTTGGAAAGGTTAGAGCATGTCTTGGAATACATGAGACCATGTTTCTTGATACACATTAAAAGAAGAGTGATATGGACTCTTAAGCAAAGGATATAGAAGATAAGAAGATAGATGGAGAAGTTTTTATCAAGGAAATGTAAAAGAAGAAGCAAAAAATATCAAAAAACTAGCGGTAGCATTGAGGACAAAAACATGACAATTGGAAGCACAAGCCAAGGTGAAGACAATGTAGAATAAGTCATCAAGGAAATGGGAGAAGGTACAATAGTTTAAAAACATTTAGAGCTATTGAATTCAAGCAACAAGGAAATACTATATTTATACCGCAAGGTGAGTTACTCTCAGATGAACATGTGGAAGGGTTGTTAGAAAGTTTATCTTATCACTTGTCTTTCATATACAATAAGGAGTATCTAGAAAACTTTGTTGGGAAGGTGGGTATGTTGAGAGAGTTGGATATGGAAGGAAAAGTCAATGATTAGGTAAAGAATGAAAAAAAACAAAAGGTGGATAATGAGGTTGAAGAGGTTGAGAGTCTGGTAGAAAAAAAAACGGAAACAAACAACATTATTCTCACAAGCAGTAGATCTGAGCATAACAATAGAAAGAGTGTGGTTTCTAAAAAGACAAGCAAGAGATTGTTTTGATTGACTTGTGTGTTACATATGTAAGTTTGTTATAGGAGAACACTAAGAAGTTGAAGATGATTTAATTCAAGATACAAATCAAGAGAGAGATGAATAAAGGAGGATCCATCATAAAATTTGGTTTTGTTTCTCAAGTTATTGATGTTGTAAAATGTCAATATGTTATGACCTTGTGTCATTAGGGGGTTTTAAGAGTGTTTAGGGTTGTTTTGTACTTATGAGAAGATTAAGGTAGATATAGGACTCCCAATGTACAAGAGGGAGTTAGAAGTTAGCTATGGTAATTATATGGAAATAAAAGAATTTTTGAATGAATGTTTAAGGGAGAGTCATAGAGTGGTGAGGGGTTAGATTCTTCTCTCATATGAAAGCAAGGAAGCATCTCAAACTTTGTAATTTTACTATATAAGTGCAATGGATAGTTGATTGTGCAATTATGTTTAGTGATGGTAAGCATAAATCAAAGAAAATATTGATAATATTAGTTTATTTATCAATTTGGTATGTATTATTGAATAGTGTTTCTATTACTTACTAAGTTACTTTCGTAATCCTTTGAGAAGGTTTAGTGATACAAACCTGCATACCCTATGTAATATAATCTATGTATGAATATTGAAAGAAATAAAGTATTTTGGAGTGAAGGATCACATATGAATTGATTTTAAATACAAATATATGTACTAATAAGTGGTCTTTACAATGTTCTTAAGGTTATCATTGTGACTAAGACACCAGGCCTATAGTTGTTCATCACCCTCTCACAGTCAAACCAAAAATAAAGAAGAATGATCAAACATAGTTATTTGAGAAAGAATTTTGTGTTTAGAGGAGGTATGTAGTGTTATTATAAGGCTTCAAAATTCCTCACAAATATTAGAAACATTTTTGGAAACTTAGAACATCATTATGTCTCCTTCCATGTGTAAATAACCCTGTTGAATAACACAATCAAACATAAAAGAGTGTGGAAAAGGTGAATAAAGGTGTCAAAGTATGGTTTCAAGAGTTTGATAAGGTATATAGATAAAGGAGAGTCCTTAATTAATATTCAAAATCTTATAAAATTCATTAAGAAGATTAAAATTCAATTTTGACCCTTCTCGTGTATGCAGACTCTAAGAAACCCTGTTCTAGGGTTTCAACACCAAAACCATTGTAGAAAGAAAATCAACTAGAAAAAAATTCAATAAAATTGGTGATTAGATATGGGATAAGGTGAGGAGATATATTTTGAAAATTTGGATTTGTTTCCATATAGGATAATATGGTATGGATGGACCATATTGGGTTAGAGGTCAAATAGGCCTTATTAGGACTAAACATAGTGCAAGTAAGGCCTATAAAAGTGGTTTAGTAAGTGTGTTAGTTCAAAAAACCTTAGATAAAGATATAAGGACATATAGGGTATCTAAAAATGGTGGAATTTTTACAAAATGAAGTTGTACTAGTCTATACAAAGTAGATAAACTAAAAAAATGCTAGTAGAGAACCCTATGATGGAGAAGATAACATTATAATATAAATAGTTACATTTGAAGGTTAAGAGGGATAATTAAAGTAAAAAAACTAGCTTGAATGAGTAGGTTAGTGATATTATAACCCTAATAGAGCTAAGATTCACTATATAAGTAATCAAATAATATGGCTATGAACTTGTATACAAAAGCAGAGATATAGATGTCTGTGTGAAGCAAGTGACTGAGTGTTTATGAACCTTGTACAAGAGGACAAGTTGAATAAAGATAAAATAATGTTAACCAATGATTTTTCATAAATAATGAAGACTCTTCAAGAGCATAAATAAGGTAGAGACCAAGAGTGTTTTTGAACCAAAGGTGTAAGAACAAACAAAACAAGATAGGAGATTAGAGCTAGGTGTTATTGAAGAAGAGGTAATTATAATGAATGTGTTTCTTGTTTTCATCTATTGATGAAAATTTTAATGATGTCCTCTACATCAATCTAATAGGTTAACATGTATTGATAAGGGTAATTATACAAATCATGTGGTACCAAACTAATAAAAAATCCTATAGTGAGATCTATTCTTCAATTTTTCACCTAAAACCATTTCTTAATTTGGAATAGACTTTACCGGCATCTTAAAATTTATTTCAACTTGAAATCTAGCATTAATAAATTTCTTCTTATCTATCACTTTCTTAGTGTCTTCAATATATTTTCCAAATTTATATGTAAAGCAATCAAACAAATTACTATCTTTACTTTTTCTTCTACTCTCTATTAATAAATTAGGCACAAGGGATGTGTACCCTTGAAATGAATGATCCTTATTCGAGACTCTTAATTCATTTGAAATTGATCTTACTTTATTCTTATGATTTAATAATAACTTATTCAAAATATTAATCCTTCTCTTCTCTTAAAAATATTCTCCCTTGTAATTGTTATCTAAAACTACATTATAACTATTTAAATACTCCTTTATTCTCTTTCCACTCCCTTTCCCAATCTTTTCCTAGTTTTGGGATCTCATATGTTCCTTATCCTCTTTTAGGCCCTCTCATTTCCTCATCTCCATAATCTCCATAATTTTTAGCTCCTCACAGAGCTTCCATTCCTTATTTATATACTAAAATATCTACTCTACTCCTGATCATAACTATGTTAGGATTATTTCATGTATTCCATCTTGTTTATTGTTGCAGGTCTCGATCTAACCCCATAATTCTCATATTTGTATACTTCATTATGTCTTCCATATTTTGGGATCAAATTCAAGCTTACCCTCTTAGTTATTTATCATTCACTTTCTCATTGAACAATCCCCATAACTCCCAAAGTGGCTACTCCATGTTAACTAGGATATGCACCAGGCCTTTTTTATAGCCAAAATTTAAAGTAAAGTAGGTATTTTATACATAAATTTTCCTTAAACACCTCTTATAAATAGATCATACATATCTTCAAATGTGATGTACCCTTGTACATAAAATTTAGTCAATATCTGTTGATAATATTCTTTAGCCAATGATCCACTACTCATGTCCAATCAGTGTCTCAATTTATAAACTTTAATATAGTTTCCTCACTCAAAAAGTGATTTTTAATCTTTATTTGAAGTAATAGTACTTAATTATTTACAACCAAGTAGTTAACAACCCAATAAATTCACACCACAATATTTCTTATATCTTTCCATGTATATGTTCAGTTATAACCTATATCATAGAGCTTCCTATTCTCTTTTTCTCCTCTTATGTGTAATTATGAATTCTCTCATGAAACCATTATTCCAAATCTCCCTATTTAGGTAACCCTTTTAACATGTTTTAAACTTCCATTCTCACTGTAAAATTTTAGGATACGTTTCTATAAAACCCATCTGAACATGCTAATGTGTGTTTTTGTATGAAGTAGGTTACAAAATCAAGATGTAGAATTTTTAAAAAATCATTCCAAGTATTCATTTGGTTAAGAATTACATGTTTATCCATTATTAAATAATACATAACATTCATTATTGTTATGTGATTAAACTTATTTAATCAAATAAAGTATACAATACACATATAACTAGTATAAAAAGACATTTGGAAAAATTGTCATTTAGTCTCTATATATCATAGCTCTTTCCTTTAAAATAAATTACTATATATAAAATTTACAAAAAAATCACATTTCACATTATATATTTTTAGTTCTATCCTGAATTAGTCTTTTATTATTCTATAATATTTCAAAATACATAAATAAATGGAATACATACAAAATGATTATGTGTTAAAAGTCGCCCACTTGACATGCATCTACACTCTACAATTTCACAATCCAATTCTGCTACTACCATTTTTAAAATCATTGTCGTATTAGGTTTTTTCTATTATGAATATTCCTTGATTTATTTATATTTTTTCACAAAACTAATGTATTTTTCAAATGATCCAACATTTTTATAGTTTTATGTAGTGAATAAAAACCCATTATGCTCACTATAATACTATATATACTTTTCATAATTTTAGATTTACTATTCTAATAAAATTTGGCATAAAGGATGAAGGGTAGGACTATTTTAAAAAAGAAATTGATTCCATATATATATATATATATATTATTTTTTATTAAACATCTCATTTTTGTATGTTATTTTAATATTCAGTTTAATTGTAAATTTACTAGTTTAATAAAAAACCAGGTGACACTCTAAGGGATATTCTTTAGAATACATTGAACACATTACCTCTAATGTATAATCCATGGAAAATTAAACACAATTATGTCTATGATAGAATGCATGGATATCATATGGATAATGGATGATATTTAAATAAAAAATACTAAATATTATCATTAGTTATAATCTTCCATTGGACATCCATAGGATCCCCACCTAAATTTAAGTACACCTTCAATGATTAAGAAACATAATCAGACTGTAAATACATCTTCAATTTTATAAATGAATCAATAATATTTTTTAAAAGAATAATTGGAAAAATAAAAATTACATACGAAACAATTAGTAAATGTACAATAAAAACAATTACAAATGGAAATGCTGAAAAAATAAGTACACATGATTAAAAAAATGAAGTATACCAATGCAAGAGGAAACCAATAAATCATAATTTACCAAGAAATAAGAATAAAAAATATATAATCCCAACAAGACTATTTTCAAAATCCTAAATTCCAATGGAGAAAGTATAAAACAATCCTTAGACCTTGAGCCTTTGATTCAAGGGATTGATAACAAGGTAAATATTTAATAACAATTAAATCCTATAAAACTAGTTATCTCCCAAGATGAAAACTTTATGGATGATTATGATAATTCTAAAGATTTATACACTTATAATGATTAAAAATAATAAAAATTAATAATATTAGTTATATTTATAATGATTATATAGTACAGGATTCAACAAATGATACTAATGGAATTACACTTGGTGATTATGACATACATGATACTATCCATACATATAGGCATCCTCTTAATAAAATATTTAGTTAGTGGCATCATCATTTATTTTACATAGGTTATTAATATTTGTTGTATTTATGATTCTAATATATTCACATGCATGCTTTCATATGCTTTTACATTTGGTTATTTTGCAAACCGTTGTATTAATTTTCAACTCGCCCTTTCCTTTGGATTGATAATCCTGATTTAGAAATTTTGGTACCTAACCTAAAATTATTTTAGTGCACATCAATTATGGAATATTATTTCCTTGTTTATACATGATGACTATGTGTAATCTATATCCTTATGTCTTATACTATGATTAATCGATCACATTAATTTATGACTACATGTTCCACCACCCACATAATATTTTGTCTTATGATTTAGAGATTCACATATGCTATGGGGGAATGTTTCTTTCCTTCTAATTTTAAATGATACTACACCTATTAAAATTTTGCCTTGACACATGTTGTGGATTATCTAGATCCATCCAATTCTTCAATTTTTCAAATCCTTTCAACTTAATCTTGCTTGCTAACACATATCCAAATTTAGATATAATTAAATTTTACAATTAAGATAAAATAATTAAGAAAGGAAAGAAAAAAATAAAAATATTTACATATTCTATTTATAAAATATTTGGTAAATGGCATATTATCTCTCATAAACACATTAATTTAATAATATATCAGTGTAATGTAGGACATAGAGGTCATACATGGACATGTATTTGTTAGACTCTCCTATAGCCTATGGCCATCCCAATGATAATGGAATTAAAATTATCAGATTAATATTTATATGGCATTGAATCATGTTGAGATACATATTTTCTTATATTTAGTTTATATCTTACACAATGTTATATGGATATGATAGTTTACTATGATGTGACACTGATATACATGAAAAATGTAAACTAGTTTTCACTTATTAAATGCTTCACTGAGTTTGTTTCCAATACATGATATGCCATTCATTGTTTGTCTAATTTGTGTGTCACTTGAACTTGTTTTTTACAACATATCTATGTATTTTAAATGTAGCTCTTTGACCTTTTTATTGTAGTTATTGAATATATATTCAAATATAGTTGATTTCATTTTCCATGATTGTTCACACATTTTATAGCAACAATAATTATAGGTTCTCACATATATAAACATTTGAGATATAGGTTATCAATTTTATCATATAGATGAGTAAAATTTTATATAGGTTAGTACATATTTATTGAGGGCATAATAATTTTTCTTGCACATTTACATATTTTTTAGTGATCAATATTATAGTTGTTTATCTTCAAAACATAATATAATGGCATGAGGTAGTGAGAAAACTTGAATCTATATTTATATCTATAATATTCAATTCATGTTTTTTGAGGTAATGTACTTTTAGATTCAATAATGCTCAATGATAATGTTATTACCCATAGAAAACCCATTATGTGGTTTCAATCATATCATAGTGAGGTTCAATATCAAATTTTTATTAGTTATCAGAGTTAATAAAATTGAGTTTCAATGAAGCTCAATGATCTTAACATTATTTCACAATCATGAGGGTTGGAGTATTTATCTTTACAACCCAATGGATTACATAGTAACACAAATATTTGGCATAGGATCCCCAACTCTCCATAATCTTATACAAGGAATACAATTTATCTAATTATTCAAAATACAAGGTTGATTTCTAACAAGTTACATGGAAAAACAATTTCATATAAATATAGGTGTGCTCATTATTTTCTCTTAATTTTAAAAATAATAATTAAAGTTTATATATTAGATTTAAAATATGGACATTAATTTATAATTATTCATTATAGGGGTTATATGGGAAAGTTGTATATTTGTAGGCACAGCCTAAATATAAAGTGTGTTGTACACATTTAGTTATATTTTATGATGATTCTCTAGTATTTGTATTTCATATAAATAATAAAATAATAAATGAGATTTTTGGATAATAAAATATGGTATTAGATAATTGACAATTCCACTATTGACCTACATTTAGCATACATGATTTTTTCTCACATATGTCCCTTTTATTTTCCATTCTTTCACATCCAATTAATTATTATGAGTTTAAACCTCCCATTTTAGCATCATACACCTACATGAACCTCTTACTCCCTATTAATCTAGTTATACCTTGCTCAAATACCTCTATATCATTAGGTTGCCATTTTTTTATACTGGACACTAATGTCAAGCTCAAACAATTTTTTCAATGAAAATGTCCTAAAGGTGACATTAATCTAATTCTGATTGCAATGCATATTTTTAATTATAAAACCACTCATGGATTAAGCCATTTTCCTAGTATGTCCATTGCATGATAATTAACACAAATGGACTCATATAAATACAAATCAAACCTATTGTTTTTACTCACATGAAACTTACCTATCAATCACATATATACCACTACACATAGAGAAAAGATTAAAATTTCTTTCCAATTTTCAAATATGTCATTAGGTGTAGTCATCAACCAAGACTGGAGCACACCAAGCCAAGAGAATAAATAAAATATTCATGTATGGAGAGATATATTCTAAGTGAACTCATATATAGAAGGATCACAATTTCACATTTAAATTAAGGGAAATAGCTATGTTTTATTGACTTCCATCTTTGGATTATTGGATACATATGCAATAGTAAATCATCAACCAAGGTGATTGGGGTCAACACAACCCATGAAGCTTCCCAATTTTTTACAAGTTTATATCATTCATAAGTAAACCTATTGTTATGAAGGAGGAGACTAATTTATGGAGTTTCACATACATTCAGGCATCAAGATCGCACATGTAAAGGTATTACAAGTAGATGTAGTTGATTTTAGTATCACAAAGAACCAAAACATATAAAGATAGTAACTTACACCTAAGATTTTAATGGTGATAAACTTTCCCTAGTTTGATGTTAGTGTCCTTGTATGAATAGACAATGAGTTTCAAATTCAAGTTATTCCCATGTTTACCTCCAACCCATTTTCACTATCAAAATTCAATCATAATTAGTATATGATGTATACAAGATAAGTAACTTATTTTATTTACTACTTATTATATTTAACATATGCCACTTTCAAATTAGATTAATATTTAGTGATCATATTTATGCTTAATTTCCATACTTTAAATATAATTCAATATACAAATTCATATTATAATTAGGGTTGTACAATACAAATTAGGGTAAATCACCAACATTGATTTAAAGATGAGGACTATTATAGGTTTCCATAGCCACCATAGTATATGCATTGGCAATATTAACAATATAATTTTTTATTAGGGTATATATAATGTTACTATCAAAAAAAATTATAAGTTGGTAACAACCTATCAAATATTTAATTAGATTGATTTGCACTATATTTCACTATGTCATGCTAATGAGGGGAATTTTTAGTGAGCCAGTTATTTTTTTAATAACATGACTATGAATGGTGGTTTTAATACGAGAACATGATGTGATATTCTATCTATCAATTTGGATTATTGATTATTTTACACTTTATATGTTTATAATGAGTATAAATGGCTTAAAGAGTATGGATAGTGTATATAAATAATATTTTTTCACTTTTTCATTTTATGATGGATTCTCTTGAAACTATTCAAGCATTGCTTGCCATAACTACATACCTCAAAGGGTGAATATGGAAAGGGTTGGGAAGGGATAGTGGTGATTTATGAGAGATGTTTCTATTATATCATGATTAGACCAATAAAAATATCAATTTTCCTTCCTTGGACTATCTTTCCATCTTATCATTTTTTAGGTATGATTGTTTCCCTATACCCTATGATATCAACATAGCCAATACTATATATTTATTACTTTCACACTTACTTTATTTATTGAACATATCGATAAAATTATGAGTCTCTCTTTTGAATTTGGTATTATAACATTATGGTTGATATTTTTTTGTGTTAGCCAACTTATTTCAAGTATATAGACCAAGCCTATATCATCTCCTTAGTGTTTAGGGTTGGTTATTTATATTTTATCAATAGATATAGGGATTATATTTCAATAAAAATATACATATAAACTTTATTAACTTTTATTTCTCTTTCACTTCTTCCCTAACTCATATATGGATGTGTTTGTGGTCTATAACCTTATCTTGATGAAGGTTGTCTTGTGGTGGTCTTTAAATCTTAATAAGATGATTAATTATGAGTTCTTAACTAAGAATATATTATGTATCTATCTAAGTATTTGAAATATTTAACCTTAAAAATCTCTTGAAAATATCTACTTGACCTAAGTGGGACATTGATTCTCAATGGGTCCATTCTAATGTAAGTATTTCTAATGTTACTCTGTTTCTTTTATTTACTTGGTCGATAGATGTTACTTTTGGATTACTTCATGATTTTATGTGTATCCATGTCTAGTTTCTCTCTACATCGAATAATTTTTTGTCATTATAGGATTTATTGGATATCCCATATTCCATTTTAGGTTGGCCTAGAACCCCATTTGGTTGGCCATGTCATCTTGTCATTAATGATCATTATAACCCTTCCTTTTAGTTTACTTTACTTGTCTAATTACAATTATTTACATTAATTTCATGGAGGTATAGTGAGAGATACTTCCTTGTGTCATAGGATTAGCCTTTGGAACCCTTTTATCTTGGCATTTATGATGTAGGAAAACCTTTACTATATCTATAGAATTCATTGGTCATTGCCTAAAAAACTAAGTATCAGAGGGTATATTTAGTTAGCATTATTAAAATTTGAGTATATAAAGATAGGATAGTTGTTAGTTATCACTATCATGTGCATAGATTCTAGTGAACCTGACATGAATATTATTCCACCTTTGATTGGATCAAATTCATGTCTATTTTTATAGCTTCTTAGCAAAAAAATATCTTAAAACCTCATTAAATTATATTGGTTAGCTAGATTATTTTTATATATCAATGTTTATTGGACAAAATGGTACCATTCTATGTCTTTCCAACTGCATTGGCCTAATTGATACAATTATTATTTTTTTAGTTACCACTAGTGCCACATTTTCTTCCAAACTATATTGGGCCAGTCAATATAATTTTTTTAAGTCTCAATAACTAACTATATAATTCAAGCTATTATTGTAAATTTCCTATAGACAATATTTTTCACATCATATTTTCTCAACCACAATTGGAGGAAACTCCTCATGGTGTAATTATCCTATACATTTTATCATGGCTACATATCCCAATTAGACTCTTACAGATTATGGTGATAATTTTAGTGAGATAAAATATGATAAATATGTTCCTCCCATTTATGATGAATATTCCTATGAGGATCCTATTGACATCACTATTTACACTTATTTCATTGATGAAGATCCCCATGATGATAGTCCCATTTATGACCGTGATGATCCTAATTACCTAGGTGAAACTCCCAATTTTTATACTTATGGTCGTCCTCTTGGTGAAGATCCCTATGATAATCTTCCCATTATGATCCTAAAAATCCATACACTTATAGTTCCTTTCCTACTCATGATTCTTTTATTTATCCCACCTTCACCATTTCTCGCATGGTTCAATATCAATATCATTATTTTACAACCAATGATAATGACTCTGATGGATGTGAATAATCTAACATGATAGTAGATACTCTAATTGATGACATTTATCACATGGATAAAAAATCTTTATTTTGATTTTCCCATATTTACTTATAAATATAGAAACTATAAGCATGGATTCTTTGTTATCTACCCACCCTATATCTCTCCCTCATAAAGATTTATAAGGTTATGTCATTAAAACTCAACTCAAATTCAACTAATTTATTTCAATTTTTTATTTTATGAAGGCTTAATCCAAACACCTGCCATTTTTCACTCTATAAGTGATTATAATTATCAAGACTATATAAACATTCATAAATATCATAGTTAAACATCTCCCAAATCACCATGAAGAATAACTTATTTCCTTTGGTATTGACTGACCCAATAATATTCAATTTCACCCACCTGTAGCCAACTACAATAACCATAACCCATAATGTGTAATTAATGCTTTTTTCTCTAGCCAATTGCACTAGACATAACCCATAATGTGTCAATACAATTACTTTTCATTCAACTCTATTGGCCATGAGCAAGAATGTGTCAATCTAATTCAATTTATTTTACCAAATTATATCGACCTCACTAATACAATGAAATTCTATCATATATTATCATTATATTATGTTGACATGGTTAATACAGCTAATTTTAGTCATATTATGTCAATATAACTTATAGACCTAGCTAATACAATTCCTTATTTTATCAGACTATTCAACATGGTTGGTAAATTTATTTTTAGTCCGATTTTATTAGATTTCATCAACTTAGATAGTATAGTTAATTTTAGTCATGTTTTATTATACTATATTGACCTAACTAATGTAATTTATTTTAGTCTTGTTTCATTAGATTATGTCTACCTCACCAACACATTTTATTTTAAACATGTTTTTCTAGACTATATCAAACTAGATGATGCCATACATTACAAACTTTTATCACCTCCCACAAATCTTGGCATTCCATTAGATGCCACATTTCCTCTTGTAACATTGATTTACACATTTTGACATCATTGTATTGTCACAAATTTTGAAAATGCCAAAAAATGGTGGAAAAATCATTTTTTAAATGATCAACTTTTTTGTTTATTTTACCCAAAAATGTCAAAATCTTGAAAAAATCAAAAATTTTAATTAATAACTAAAAAAATTGATTAATTAAAAATTTACATCTTTTTCTATTTTTATCTCAAAGAGTTTTAAAACCCATTTGAACCCTATGTGTAGAAATCTTCTTATGCTCCCTAGAATTTGTAAAAATCATTTCATTTTTTGTGAGTTTGTGAACACACTTCCTTTTTCACAAGTTGTGAAAATTAAAAAAATATTTTTGGTCTCCATGAAGTTTTCAAAATATTTTTTGGCTTTGATGTGATTTACAATTTTGTTTTGGGTTCCTGTGCAAATTGCAAAAAAGTTTTTGGTTCCTGTTAATTTGTAAAAATATTTTTAATTTTCATGTAATTTGAAAAAATGTTTTTAAATTTTTTGTAATATACAAAAATATTTTAATTTTCCATGCAACTCAAAGTCATGCTTCCTTTAATTTTGCAAATACAAATTACATTTTAAAATCCATGTTAATCCAAACTTCCAAATTGCATTCTTCTTGTGCAAATTTATCATTGCAAATTGAAACTTCTTTTCAAACTTGCATGCAAACTCAAAATGTTTTATGTCCATCATGAAAATAAAACTAATTATTGAATTAATTTAAAAAAAATAAGTTTATCTTTGTTCTAAGTTATCTTTTAGTTCACATGTTAAATCTGATAATTTTTAAACATTTTAAAAGTTGATTTTACATCCGTGTTTTAGCTAGTGACTATTGGGAGAAAATTTCTCAAATTCACCGAATGAAATTAGATTGAATAAAAAGAATATATATTTTTCCAAAGGGTTGACAAAAAATGTTAAAATATTTTCCAAGAGACAGCTGGGTGTTACATCAAGTTTTCTTTTGAAGGGACCAAAGGAGAAAGAACATGTGATGTATTTTTATAAATGTTTTGATGGTTTCCTCTACCAATAAAGGCACCATTCCAATTGTATAAACTCAAAAGGAAGTAATAGTAAATTTTCATTTTAATCCTCAACTAATCAAGGTTGCATAAATTCTAACAAGTAGATTTCACATTATTATCTCTTTTCCCCTAGCCATACAATCTACAGTGTCACTTCAATATGGAAATTATTTGTTTTGGTTTTTTCCAGTAAAGAGTCACATATAATCCATATGTGACTCCCAAAAAGTTAGTTTTCTACTAAATCTTTTAATTTTTTCTAGCTTCAAGCCAAGTTATACTACCTCATGTGAGTAGATTGGATCAAAATATTTCAAAAAAATTAACTTTTCTTCTACCTCCACCAAATCATATGGCCTTTGTATGAGTAGATTTGAATAGAAATTTTTGAAAAAATTGATTTTCTTCTTTTTCACCAAACTATGCAGCCACGTGTAACCAACCTTAAGAAAAATTTAGTGATTTCTTTAAAAAAACTCTCCTTCAAAATGAAATTCATAGGGATGCATGTATAAGTGGTTTGAAGAGAATTTTTAAATATTTTTTTCTTGAAAGCATACAAATCATATGGCTTATTCATGGAACATCTTCTATCAATTTTTCTTTTAATTTTTACTTCTTCCTCTAAGGCAAGTTGTAATGCCCATGAATGAGATGGTTTGAGCAAGGTTTTTCAAAAAAGAAAAACCCTTCCAGTGCCAACTATATGATAGTTTGTATGCTTAGGTGGAAAGTCAAAAATAATAATAATGAAAAAGGGTTGAGTAGTAAAATAAAAAAGGGGAAGAAGAAAATGGATGAAATTTGGAATGGAATAAAAAAATATTTTTTTAAGTGGAGGAAAGAAATAATACAAATTTCCAAGTGGAGGGAAAATAAAAAATAAAAATTTCCAAGTGGAGGGAAAATAAAAAATAATAAAATTTGATGGGAAAAGAAAAGGGAAAAGTTGAATGTGTAAATTTTGGGCATGATAATTGCTATTTTTCAAATTTCCTAAAACTTTAATTTGTACATTTTTGAGTTTGTGAATTTCCATCTTTGAGGAAGATGTTGGAAAGATTGATGGGATTCCTTAATTTTTTAAAAAATTATAAATTTCTTAAAAAGTTAGAGGGAACAGGGGAATAGCTTTAAATATATTTTTTTAAAAGTTATTTTTATAGTTTATTCCATTCATTTATGTTAGTAGGAAATGTTTGTGAAAAAATTCACAAAGGAATTTTAACACGCGCATTTGAAAACAAAAAACTTTGATCAAAGAGAAAATTGAAATTCATATAAGGAACATTAAAAATATGGTAGAGTAATTTGCACAATCGATTTGTGAGTACAACATTTATATTTCCATCATTATTTTCACAAATTAGGTGTTTTTTTGCAAATTTGCAAATTTGTTAATTTTATTATCAAATTTATGTCTTCATCTCATACTTAAGAAAAGAAGATTCTAAGTAAAGTTAAATAAATCATGAAGTACCAATTTCAAGGCATTACACTTCCTTTGCCACTGAAGTGCAATGTTGGAAATATCACTAACATTGATCTAAGCCACATCAACTTGCATGAGTTTTGGGAAAGAATGAATGTAGTACATAAATTGGATTTTAGCAAGAGCATTTATGATAGTGGTTTAGCATAGGAGGCAACATTCCTAATGTCATTATAGTCTCCTGAGTTAGTTTTGATTATAACAAATAATTACAATTCAGAGATGTACGAGGTAAGAGATCCATAAGGGGAGTTGGTAGTGAGTTTTATTCCTGAGCAAATTGATAGCATTTTTTGCCTTCCAGATTATGAAGCATTTGTGCACATAATGCCTCAGTCTTTTGAAATATTTTGGGATGAAAATGTTATAGCATGTTATAAACAAGTCAATAAATCTTGATTGACTAAGATGAAGCATTCCTCTAGATGACTTCCAAAAAATTGTGTGAGATCAGATTTCAAAGATGAGATAAGTGACATGATAATTTTGTTGCATAGGATAGTGGGAAATTAAAAGGAAAATAGTTTTTAGACATGGATGTATATATTCCTTTGGATCATCATTCAAAATAATCAATAAATCAATTGGGTTGAATTAATTATCAATTACATTCATAAGCAACTCATGGAAGTAAAGGACATGCCAAAATTCTACATGACTTTGTACCTTGTTTATGTTGTAGTAAGTCGAAGGTATTTTTATGGATTAAATAGTGAGATATTTTTGGAAAGTAATAGTGTATGAATTCTATCCCAAACTAACATTGAAGGAAAGAACCTATCACTTCAAAAGAGTTAATGATTATTTTTTTCATTTCATCTTCCAGCTGTTTGAGAAGGAACTCTTCAACACAAGAATATCAATTAACACCACTATATAAATAGAAAGGCGGGGAGATTGGTTTATATAATTCTTAAAATTTAGTTATTTGATAATCAATGGCTATAAAATATCTCCTTACATGCTCCGATGATAAGTCACTATCAAATGGGAATTGATGGAATTGGTGAGACAACTTATTGAAAAACACAAGTTCCTGATAATTTGATACCAATTGGGGATCAAGTTTCCAATATATATTGGTAGTTATACCTTTTATACCTATTTTAAACTCTATCTCATTTCCTTATGGATGAAAACTTCAAATTAGTTGTCTGTAGTAGTGAAAAGAATGAGAAGAATTTTGAATAAAAAGAGATAGATTTTAGAACCTTGACAATGTCTTTCTCAAAGAGGCTAAAGAAATCTAGGATATTTTCATGAATGATGATAGATTAAAATGTACAAAAACATACTTAAGTGTCCATTCTTATTGTTGAAATTGATAAGTCAAAATTTAGGGTTGAAGACTACCATATATCCAGGGTACATTTAGGAAAATCAACTAGAGAAGGAATTAAAGGAGATGTTCAGTTGGTGATTGAAATCATCTTTGAATGAATGGAAAAGGACAAGATGAAAAAAGAGGAATTGAAAGAGAAGGTGGAATAATTGAATTCAATAATACATAGATTGATTGGGCTATTTCAACTAGCTATCACTTCATCGAGTCTTCATGTTGAGACACTAGAAAGAGTGAGAGAAGTGGACCAAATGGGTAATACAATGAAATATTTGATTAAAAAAGTTTTAGATCAAGGGGACTCAAAAATTATCATCATAACAACAATGTTCTCTAATATTCAATCATAATATGAACAACTAGAAACAAAGGAAAATGGATACACTCAAGAGAAAAAAGATTGGGAGGGACTCATGTTTTGGTTAGTTGAATTCTTGAAATTTCCTTTTGTTGATCTTATTAAAATAGGGGTAATCAATAAAAATGTAATTATCTATTAGATTTAATTTATTATTTGGGCCACCAAATTTATAATTCAGTCCCTTCACGAATATGTTTAGAAATTCAGTAATGCAAGGTCACTAGGAAGTGACATAATGATGGAGATCGAAACTGAAGTCAAGAAGTTGTATTGTGATTTTATCAATGATATAGATCAAGAAGGAAATATAGTTTCAATTGAAACCATAATTAGAAAAATCAAGGAATGGACTTAGAACATTACCACTACATTTTCATTTGGTTATGAATAACTTCATCAATTATCCAAGTGCCAAGTGAATGTGGATAATTTGGATATGAAAATAAACAGTCTCTGAGGTGAGCATCAAGAAATAAAAGAGTTAGATTACTTAGAAGACATTACCTATAGGTACACGGATGGACCAAATGAAAACTTAATTAAGGTAATTCTCTAGATATTTGATGACTTATTAAAAGGGAAAGATTTATCAATATAGCATTAAGAAGAGGGAATAATTGATTTTAGTGTTCCTACATTAACTTCTCTTGTTTCTTTGTACCTAACTTGCATTATTTTACTCTTTTCCCATTGTAAATGTGCATTGTCTTTTTGAAAATTATGTTTTCAATTTTACCAACTTGCTTTCTCAAGTTGTGCAATTTGATGATGTGCTTTTTCAAGTAGTGAAAAAATCCTAATTGTTTTCTCAAGTGGTGTTAATTGCTTAAAGAGTTTTTTCACCATTTAAAATTTGTAGTTTCTCATTGGTGATATAGCACTTCTATAAAAAGGAAAATTAGGTGGGTTTACACCATAACCACCCATTTTAACCTATAAATACATGTTAGGGATTTGTGAAAAGGTTCAAAATAGATAAATGTTTTTGGCAAAGCATTGTAAAAGGAGATCAATCTTTTTACTCTTCAAAATCAATAAAATAAAGGTGTTTCTAAACTTTGCATTATTTATATATTTTTAATTAATGTTTTTTTATTAATTCATTGGATCTAATTTTCATTATAATTATTATAAATTTCAAACTAATTGAGAATAGGAGATTATATTACAAAGTTTCTATATAGGGTTATAGTTTACATTTACAACACATGGGAAAATCTCAGTGGGAATAGAGGCAGTGCCTTAGTTGTTTCTATTAGATAATACAAAAGGTTATTAGTTTCTATTATTAGGGTTAAATAGTATTTTGGTGTATGTTTCATATCCTTAACACTATGATTATATATTTTTTACCCATTAAATGAAAGATATTTTCATCTTTCTAAAGTTAAAATTTTCTCTCAATATTTTTGTCTAGTATCAAGTTTCTAACTTGATGAGTTTGTTTCTCAAACAACTTATCCCCTCTCTCTCTTATACATATTTATTTCTCAAAGCCCCTTTTTTTACTTTTAAGTTAAAAGTAATACCCATGATTTGCATTCCATTATTTGTAAATATTCCCTACTTTCCTGTTTTGGATTTCAGTTAAGTTAACTTTGTCTGCTAATAAGATAGGGACTTTTTTCCCCACACCATTGATGTGAAGTCACTGATTTGTCCTCCTAACAAATTTTCATGCCAATATCTTTTGGCACCCACTGTGGGGAACCTTTTTTGTAACTTTTGTGCCTCCCATATTATACTAGTCCACATGACTTTGTCATAATCTCAAGGACCACTCCAATATCCTAAGTTAGACTTAGAATAATATACTCAGTTAGATATCATGCTAAACCTCAGACAAATCTTTTAGGATTTTGATGAAATCTTTGAAACTCAATTTCAAGTCATCTTAGATATTCTAAATGAAGATTTAGACTATAATGAAAGAGAAGATAGATCCTATGCATGAAGAGAATCCTATAGAGTTCATATAGTAAGCTAGAATTAGTAAAATCACATATGACCATTTTAGGAATTTAGAATCCAAATCATCAACCTAGTTTGAATTGGGATGAAGCCTCATAAGAAGACATAGTTTCAAGATTTTGATTGTTTGATTTTAATAATAAAATAAGTAACACTCAATTTGACACCATTAGGATAGGGCTAGATATAGAATAAACACATGCTACCATTACTCAAAGAAAACTTGAGATTACCTCAAGAAGACAAGCGAGGAAACAAAAATGAAGAGTAGTTCATATAGCTAATAAAATACCTTCTACAACTAGAGTTTATTCTCATGATAATTCAAGCTCCTTAAACTTTAGTTTTTCAACCTAACATCAATTAGATAACACAAAATCAAGATGATATTTCATTATATTTGAGAACATTCACTTGGGATAATCGAATGAGTCCTACACATTTTCATAGAGCAGTTGGAAAATTGGAAGAAGAAGAAGATTGAGTAGATTTATCATAAAGATCAGAAACATTGGTTGTACATAGAATATAAAAAATAAGGTTATCTTAGAGAGATATTCAACTTTAACCTGCACCTCAATGCTAGTAACATTTTTCCAAAATTCTAGAAAAGAGATTCACTAGAGCTAGTAAGTCAAAATGTGAAGTTGACCCTTTATATCATTTATAAGAACATTCTAGCTTCAAGTTGAGTCCTGAACATCAAAAAAAGGTCAAAATAATAACTATCCTTCCCTTGACCTCTAAGAAGAATAAATAACCTAAAATAGGAACTTTGACAATTCAATCTCTTATCTTATTAGGAAACTTTTATTCCTTTACAAGTAATTTTTCAAATTATGGCATTACCATGAGGAGATGTGATTGGTCTATTAGCTCTTTAAAAATTAAACTACCTTCTAAAAGGGTCAAGAAAAAACGTTCTAATATTTCATGAAAATAAAAAATAACACCCATACTAACACCTTGTAGCATTTAATGTTACATGTGGCATTATAAGTGTTGAGCATGAAGATGTTGCCATTAGGTTATTCATCAAAATGCTACATGATGGGGATACAGACTGGTTTTAACATCTCACTCTAGGATCTATTACTAAATAGAATACCATTAAAACTAAATTTGAGAATAGATTTTAACCATCTAAAAATTCCCATGGTTTGATTTCTCAGCTTACACAAATGAAAAATGAGGTCTATGAGCCAATGATAAAGTTTGTTGACAAATTCAACAGGTTACTAAATAAGATACTAGCTAATGCATGATCTACAAAGGAAAATAAAAAATGTTTCTTTATCAACTCTTAGTTACCTAAAGTAAGTTATCAATTGAGAAGAGATAGGGTAGCAAATTCAGAAGCATCCAAATAATTAGCTATTGATGTCAAAGATGACATGATAATGTGTAGGAAAATAAGGAAAGAATGTTCAAAGAGTAATGATCAAATTTAGGATAATCTTAAATAAAAAAAATCTTGTAGAAAATTGATAATGATATAATATCCCTAAAAATAAAATACCTTAGAAGGCCATTACATATATGTACCAAGATATTCCAAGAAGAAACTATGCCCCTTTTCAAAGAGATCATCTTAGACTATAAGGACATAAACCAAAACTCACACTTGAGGTCCCTCCATAACAAAACACTAGTGTATCAATGAATTTAATCTTGAAAACCAAGGAAATATTTGGATAAGAAGAAGTTGAAGAAGAAAATAAATCAAAAAATCCATAACCTTAAGAATGTGAAATTGAAGAACCTAGTGGAGACTCTATAAACACATTATTGGAATATAATTTTGATGAAGATGACTATGAAGAGAGTGTTGGGGATATGAATGTTTAATACTTTTCAATTTTCAATAGAATTGAAAATCAATAAAATTAGTCTAATGATTCATAAGAGGAAACTCCAAAGATTATCCTCCCATGAGGAACTGTCCACTTATGCAAATAAAAAGGAGGCAACCACTGATAGGTAGTTTTTTTTATGCCAATATTTATCAACCTATTGAGATACCTTTTAGTAATTTACCAAATTTTGGCATAATTAATCATGTCAACAAAACTATGATTTAGATGTCACAAGCCAAATACTTTAGAGCATATCCAGATTAGTTGGATAGGGTAGTTGATTTCATCAAAGGCAAAATTCAAATACTAAAAATTCCAATTTCAAGGGAATCCTAACTAACCCTATTGATTCCAATCAAGTCAACTCTATGGACACAACCACTTTCAAATATAATAAAATTGACCAATTTTACATTTACCTATCCCTCAAGGGATGCAAAGTTAGTAATTGTATTATTGACATAGGAGCCTCAAATAATGTAATACCTACCAAAGTTGTTCATGCTCTTGGCCTAACTTGCACTAAGAAATTTGGGTGTTGGTATTACATGAAGGAAAAACAAGTTCCTCTTATTGGATATATTAAGGATGATAAAGTGGCTTTGGCATCTTTTCCCCAAAAGTGAAACAAAATCAATATTTTAGTCATAAATATTCTAGTAACTTACAACATTCTTTTGGGTAGAATTTTTTTTATAAATAATTAGGAGGCAAATCTCAATTGGATTTATCACATGACATGATTCTAATCAAAATATTGAAATAATGTCTATATCTTGAATTGAAGATGAAGTACATAGTCTAAAAGGTTGATGATCCTAGAGCTAATATTTTGTATGAAGATGTTAGAATTGGTAACTATTTTCTAATGATAGAGAAAGACATAGAGTTACCAAAAATCATGAAATCATATCCAAATGATTTTTGGATGATGGAGTTTGATAGTCTTTTTTCATCAATGGGTTCAAGTGTAGTAGTAATATTGATATCTACATCTAAGAAAAATTTTCCTTTTTCCTATACGTTGAAGTTTGACTATACCAATAATATAGCTGAATACGAAACACTTTTACAAGGTTTGAATGCAATAGAAAAATGTGAATAAATAATTTGAAATTTTTGGGGATGTTGAACTCATTATGAAACAAGTAAAATGTCAATACTAGGTGAAAAATGATCATCTAAAACACTATAGGATAAAAGTCTAGGATAGCATTGAAATATTTGATGCTTTCTCTATCAATATAATTCTTAGAGAACATAAATCTAAAGTTGATTCTTTGTTAGTATCATCCTATTTAATAATTACCTATGTAGATATTGATATATCAAAATACACGATTGAAATAATATACAAACCAAGCCTCCCAAACAATGTAGACAATTGGTATGTTTTTAATGATAATCAACAGATCATCTCTTTCCTTGAGAAAGCAAACATTTTCAAAAATTTGTACTTTGAAGGTAGTGACTCCTCATACAGAGAACCTTCAATTCAATCATCAAAAAATGGAATCATAAATGAACAAGATGAAGAAGGTGTCATAAAGTTTAAAGGAAAAAAAATTCCTAAAGGTCTAGTCTCTTTAGAATTTTTTTTTCATAAACATGATAGATTTTTAAAAATTAAAATCTAAAAATGAAATCTTGATTATGATGACTATGAAAAAGTAAACATTGGTTTAGAGGAACATCGTAGGTTCATCAATATTGTTTAATGTTGCTCACCTAAATAGAAAGGGAAGTTTTTTAGCCTTCTTTATAAGTATATTGACATAGTCACATATTCATATATAGACCTTAAGTCATTTATTCCTAAAGAGATGAAACATACAGTTCCTTTACAACTTGATGCAAAAACTTTCAATAAAAAATGAGACAATACAATCCTAAGATCATAGGAATGATTCTTACTGAAGTACAAAATATGCTTGATGCTGGCATCATTTTCCCTATCCACCATTCAACTTGGGTAGTTAACATAGAAATAATTCATGAGAAGAATGGTGAGATTAGAATATGTGTTAATTTTAGGAACCTCAACCAAGCATCACTCAAAGATAATTATCCATTGTCAGTCATGGATGAAGTTCTCTAAGTGGTAAAATTTGTTGAAATGCTTTCAATGCTTGAAGGTTTCTCAAGATATAATTAGATCAACATCGATAGGGAAGCTAAAATAAAAAGGCTTTCATAACACCTTGGGACACTTTTACATATAGATGAATGCCATTTTGATTAATTAATGTAGGAGCTACTTTTTAGAGGGAAATGGATTTGGTGTTTAGAGATTTGAAAAATGAAATCATTATGGTGTATATTGATGACCTAATAGTTTTCTCAAAAAATTGATAGGATCACTATGCACATTAAGATATAATCTTTGAAAAGTGTCATTTTCATGTAATTTATTTAAACCCTAAGAAATCCATATTTAGAGTGACTAAAGGTAAACTCCTAAGTCATATTATTTCAAAGAAAGGAATACATATTGATCCAAAAAGGGTTTAAGTGATCCAAAAACTTTCCTTGCCTACTAGTAAATTAAGAGTAAATTACTTCTCTAGAAAAGTAACATTTTTGAGAAGATTCATTCCTAATTTTTCTAAGCTCATAAGACATATTATAGACCTGATGAAAAGAAAACCATCTTTTAAATGGAACAATTAAGGTAAAGAGGCCTTTTAAAAGATAAAGACTATTATTGCTCATGTATTGACATTAGTAAGTCATGATTTTAAGCAAGAGTTCATTATTATTGCTATGCTTTAGAGCATACACTCTCAATATTTTTGATTTAGAAAAATAATGAGGGTATCAAATACATAATTGAATTCATAAGTTATAATATCAAAGATTATGATTTGAAATATTCTCTTGAAGAAAAGCATGCTTATGTAGTTGTGAAAGAAATCAAATAATTTAGGTATTACCTATTGCATTCACATTTTATGGTAATGGTACAAAGTAAAATAGCCAAAAATATTTTGACTCAACAAGAACCTAGTTCTAAATGAGGGAATTGGATAACTAAAGTACAAGAATATGATCTAGAAATAAAACCTACAAAACTAGTCTGAAGAAAGGGACTATGTCAACTCATGGTAGAACAAGGAGATATTCAAACAAAATATTCCCAATTTTAGGTGAATAGAATAATCAAGAACTTCATTTATTATTTTTTTATTGATTCTACTAATGAATGATTTTCTAACATTGATTTCTATCTGACATATGAATAATTTCCTCCATACTTAGATGCTAAATAGTGCAAAATAGTCAAATTACTAGCTAATAAGTATATCATATGGGATGATACTCTTTTCAAGGAAAGAATTAATGGATTTTTATTAAGGTGCATGGATAAGGAATAATAGAAAAAAATATTGTTTCATTTTCATGATTAGGCTTATGGAGGGTGTTAGTGCCCAAATTTAAACTAGGCAATTTGTGCCCTTCCTGAGATAACAATGTCTAAAGGTATAACTATTGCCCTTTGAGATAAATCTAGCAAGTGTTCACCTAAAAAAAAATTTAATTTTGAAGTCATATTTTTCAAACCCCATAAGATATTATTTCACTAATGCTTAAATATTTTCATTTGTTGTAGAACATTTCAATTTTCAAGGTCCATCATGGAATTGAGATGGGAAGATTCAAAATGTGACTAAGTATTACAAATACAAAGTCTATCATTTTCATTGTAAAGGGAGATCCAAAGTCCATAGAGATCTATAAGGAAAATTCAACATTACATCTTTAATATTGAATATGTAAATTACATGAGAATATCCACCAAAAACAAGAAGCCTAAAATGTTTTAATGTCCACATGGGAGAATAAAAGAGAAGGTTTTAAACATCAAAACATAATATTGTTAAGCATATGATATACTGAGAGGGGGGGGGGGATGAATCAGTATATAATATATCTTTAAAACATTCCCTTTATTAAAATCCACTTAATCAAACATTCAAGATATGTAATAAAAATCAAACAATAAACATCACACAAGATAGAGAGAGACACCAGATATAATGTGGAAAACCAATGGGGGAAAAACCATAGAGAATAATCTCAATTATATTCATGAGAACAAACTCACAGGAGCACCATACCCCTTTGCTAAGTACCAACCCAACTAAAATTCATGAGCACCAACCCACAAGAGCTTCAAACCCCATTGCCAAGTACCAACCCAGCTACAATTCATGAGCACCAACCCATAGGAGTTTCAAACCCCTTTGCTGAGCACCAACCCAACAACTATTCATGAGCACCAACCCACAGGAGCACCAACCTCTTTGCCGAGCACCAACCCAACAACTATTCGTGAGCACCAACCCATAGGAGCACCAACCCCTTTGTGTATACCACACACCTATCTCTCAATGTTGCTATCTCAACAAATGATAGTTTAATACAACATCTCTTTCCTCTCTCTCACCTTTGCTCTTCTAAGCTAGATATAAAAAATACAAATCATATTCATCTCTCACAATTGCTCTTCTAAGCTAGATATTACAATATCAAATCAACCTCTCACTTCCATATTACAAATGGATTCTCAAGCCTTTATTTATAGCTTTCCAAATGACCTTTGGCCCTCCCCCTTTGTGACCCTTCAATCCTCATGGAAAATGGCACCAAACTTGTATGACCCTTCATATTATTGCCTTTGAAAAGTCATATGGTGACCCTTCATGACCAAAAATGCCCTTCCATCTTTTGTCCTCATCTTCGTGGCTTTTCGTATTCCTTAAAGTGTCCCTATATGAGAAATTGTGCCCTTACTCTTTTGTCTTCACTTGGTAACTCTTGGAATTCCCCAAGATGACTCTTCATGGGAAAATGCATCCCATCCTTCTTTTGTCTTTACCTCATGGCTCTTTGACTTCTCCATGGGTCCTTCTTTTATCTCATATTTAACAAAAAATATATTCGTTAATATTATAAAAATATTAACTCACATTAGCTAGAATATATCTATTACAAAAAAATTAAATGTAATGAAGCCTTTATCACCAATAATACTAGACCTTTGACATCAATGACAATATTTCCAACAATCTCCCCTTTTGTCATTGATGGCAACCTCAATCCTTAAACTACCACAACCTATCACCTACACATACTGTCATATGAAAATATACATCAACTCCCCCTTACTGTAACATGCAGTTATTCCCTGTACCTATTTTTGCACCTATACATGTACCTACTATTCTCCCCCTTTGAAATCAATGGCAAAGGGCCTACTTGGAGCTAACACTTAACTCCCCCTCAACTGATGATGCACATCAATGACTAGAAGTAATAGAAATTACTCCCAACTCCTCTCACTAATCTTTGAATGTGTCCTTTGATCATGCCTTCAAGAAGATATCTGACAATACATATACATTGTTCCCTATCATTTGAGTATCTACAATCAACTCATTTGAATCTTTTCTAATAATTTCACAACCTTTATCATGAAACCTTAATGTGTATCCTTGATCACAAATTTTACTAACACTCAATAGATTATGCTTAAGACCTTTTACATACAAAACATTCTTAGTCTTAGTTCTACCATAATCCAAACTCAAAGTACCTTTTTTCAGCTATCTTGGCAGTGGTTTTATCTCTGAATCTCACTATACCACCATTGATCTTCTTTAGAGATATGAACTTACTTTTATCTCCTGTCATATGCCTTGAACATCTGCTATCAATTAACCATGGCTGATCTTTACTTCTTACATGCAGAGCTGTTTGCACCAACATAGAATCTTTAAGTTGTTTCTTCTGCCATGAACATGTTTGAACCTTCTTCTTGATGAATGGAGCTTTGAAACTCTAATCCTTCTTCTTGATGAATGGAGCTTTAAAACTCTGATCCTTCTGAACTAACTCAAACATGCTTCTGTAATACTGAGCTATGTGTCCAAAGTTATTGCACTTGTAACACACTATGGTCTCTTCATCAAAGCTTGATAGAGGAGCAAAAGAGTTGTGACTTCTGCTTGAATCTACTTGACTTTCCTTCTCCTTATTTCTAAAATTTTTAGCTCTTTTTCTACATTCTAATTTCTTGTGACCATATTCATTATAATAAAAATAATAGCCATAAAAATAAGACTTGTCTGTATATCTCTGACTTGATTTCCTTTTGTAGCTTTGTTCTCTCCATCCTTCTCTATCTGGAATGTCCTCTGTATTCTTTACTTCTCCCCTTTTTGTTTCCTCTTTTGTAAGAGCTTCAGCATATCTCTTTTTCTTTTCAAATCTGATCCCTATCTTATTTGAATTTGCTTTTTGACTTTCCAATATCTTATTCAACATGTTAGTGCTATCCTCAAATTTGAATCACTCACTACTTTATCATTGACTACTTTCTTAATATCTTATTTTAAAGAGGCAATTTCAATAACATACCTTTCAGATTATTTTCTTGTTATTTCCAACTGTGCTGTGAGATCTTCTTCATTCTTCTTGGCTTCTTCAAAGTGTGCTTGTAGATATTCAATCATTTCCTTTGAATCCTGTTCATTTTTCTTGATCTAGCACTTTAATATTTGATTCTTCTTCTCAACAGCTTTTAACTCTTCTAGGGCACAAATGAGTTTTCCTTCCATATTCACTTCAGCTTTTTCCTCTTCTTCTTGATCATCTTCATGTATGGCCATGAATAGAATCTTTTCTTCTTTTGAATCACTGACTCCACTATCTTTGACTGAGATAGGATCCTTAGAATATAGGCTCTTCTTCTCAAATCCCTTCTTGGATTTTCCTTTGAAATTCTTCTTGTTTGTAGGCTTTTCTTCTTCATCATCATTAACCTTATCTAGGCATCTAGCTATAAAATTTCCAATTTTTCCACAATTAAAACATTTAAAAGGTAATTTTCCTTGATATTTACATGTTCCTCTTTTTGACCTATGAATGAAAAGTGCTCCGTTGTCATCTTTATCATCATTAGAACTATCACTTGATTCTTGAATCTTAGCTTTCTCCTTCTTTGATGTCTTGAAAGTTGCTTCTCTCTTTGAGGGTTTATCTTGTTCTGTCTACATCTCATATGCCATGAGAATACCATGAAGCTCATCCATCTTTAGCTTGGCTAAATTCTTCATTTCCTCAATTGCTGAAACCTTTGCATCATATCTCATTGGTAGAGATCTCAAAACCTTTTGCACCACCATTGACTCTTCTAATGTTTCTCCAAGACCTTGAATATGATTTATTATCTGATCAACTCGCAAGAGATAACTTGCTATATCTTCTTCTTCTTCCATCTTCAAACTTTCAAATTGCCTTCTAAAAGTCTGCAGCTTAGCTTGCTGAACCTTTCCATCACCTTTGTAAATATTCTCAAGTTTTACCCAAGTTTCATGAGAATATTTACATTTCATAACTTTAACAAATTTAGATTCACATAAACCACATAAAATAGCATTTAAATATTTAGCATTACATTCACTTGCCTTCTTTTCTACTTGAGTAATTGTAGGTATCTGTGGCTCTTCATATTCCTCCACCACTACTTTCCATATGTCAAATCCAAGGACCATCAAATAAAACTTCATTCTCATGCTCCAAAAAGAATAATTCATCCCATCAAACAAAGGTGCCTTATTTGTAGAAAATCCTTCCTATGACCTAGCCATCATGCTTTCCCGATCTACCTTCAAGCTATAAAACTTTTCAAAAAAGGAACCTGCTCTGATACCAATTGTTAAGCACATGATATACTGAGAGGAGGGTGAATCAATATATCATATATATTTAAAACTTTCCCTTTATTAAATTCCACTTAATCAAACATTCAAGATATGCAATAAAAATCAAACAATAAACATTACACAAGATAGAGAGAGATGCCAGATATAACGTGGAAACCCAATGTGGGAAAAATCATGGAGAATAATCTCAAGTATATTTGTGAGAAAAAACCCATAGGAGCACCATACCCCTTTACCGAGTACTAACCCAGCTACAATTCATGAGCACCAACCCACATGAGCTTCAAACCCCTTTGCTGGGTACCAACCCAGCTACAATTCATGAGCACCAACCCATAGGAGCTTCAAACCCCTTTTCCGAGCACCAACCCATAGGAGCACCAACCCCTTTGACGAGCACCAACCCAACAACTATTCGTGAGCACCAACCCCTTTGTGTATACCACACACCTATCTCTCAATGTTGTTATCTCAACAAATGATAGTTCAATACATCTCTTTCCTCTCTCTCACATTTGCTCTTCTAAGCTAGATATAACAAATACAAATCATATTCATCTCTCACAATTGCTCTTCTAAGCTAGATATTACAATATCAAATCAACCTCTCACTTACATATTACAAATGGCTTCTCAAGCCTTTATTTATAGCTTTCCAAATGACCTTTGGCCTTCCCTCTTTATGACCCTTCAATCCTCATGGAAAATGGTGCCAAACTTGTATGACCCTTCACATTCTTGCCTTTGAAAAGTCATGTGGTGACCCTTCATGACCAAAAATGCCCTTCCATCTTTTGTCCTCATCTTGGTGACTTTTTGTATTCCTTAAAGTTTCCCTTCATGAGAAATTGTGCCCTTACTCTTTTGTCTTCACTTGGTGAGTCTTGGAATTCCCCAAGATGACTCTTCATGGGAAAATGCATCCCATCCTTCTTTTGTCTTTACCCCGTGGCTCTTTGACTTCTCTATGGGCCCTTCTTTTGTCTCATATGCAACCAAAAATATATTCATTAATATTAAATAAATATTAACTCACATTAGCCAAGATATATCTATTAAAAATAACATTAAATGCAATGGGGCCTTTATCACCAATAATACTAGACCTTTGACATCAATGACAATATTTTCAACAAATAAAACTTCTCAATAGAGGTGTCAATTTAAATGTCAGGTTAACAAAAAGTTTTGGAAAAAAACAACAACTTTGATATGCAAATGTGCAATCTACAAATTGCACTCCAAATTTTCCCACCTACTATGATGTGTCACTCAAGTTTTAACGTCCCATGTGAAAGTTTTAAGGACAAATCAAATGCCAAAGTCCACGGTCAAAGGGAGTCACAAAAAGTTTTAAACAAAAATCATAGTGGACATATTTGGTAGAGATGCAATGTCACATTACAATTTCACCTTAAATTTTTCAAATTGAAATTAGGATCCTAAACTCCACAGTGGACAACTCACAAAGCAAAATTTTCAAAAGCATCAACTTAGTAAGTTAAAGTGGAGCTTTGGGTAGTAAAAACAACATCAAAATGCAAATCTAAATTTTGAATATAAAAAGTGCTAGTTAAAGCACACATAGTAACTTTCAAATTAAAAAAAGTGTGGAATTAAATGTTAAGTCTATGGAGATTCACAATGAAAAAATAATGTCACTTTTGAAATTTTTAAAATTGTAATTTACAAAATGCATGTGAATGTCTGCCACCCATTGTATGTGCCAACAAAGAGATGTCTTAAAGGCAAAGTGGGGATTTTTAGTAGAAATACAATATCACATTAAAAGTTTAACTTGCAATTTGAAAATTACTAAGAGAGGCCTGAAGCTTGAAACATTGTAAAGTGTGCCTGCAGAGGTATGAAATCCCATTGGAGGGATTTTAACAACGTATCTTCCAAGGACAAAAATTGATATTTTTGGTATGAAGACATTTCTAGAAAAGCCATATGGTGCAACCCCAATATTCTGATGGCTATATTCCTTTATGGAATCATGTAGTGTGTATTCTAATGAAACAAAGGCATATTGTACTCTTATTTCAATACTATGACAAATTTCTTGACATAATATATTCGATGGTGATATTTTCAGTATAAGTGAACATCATACATGATGATGATATCACAAAAATGAAGAAATAGAAAGTTTACAATATATAAATCAATAACTAATGAATAAGGAGTGCCAAACAAATGATGAATGAAAAGATGATGAAAAATGGTTATTTAGATAGTGATGTAAAATGGTACAGTAGTTAATAGCAAAGCTATTGTGAACATGATGATCTTGTATGAGCATTAGTATTACCATTGGGAAGCACAGATTATTCATCAACAAAGGATATGGATAGAGATCAAAGGGTCATAGAGGAAGATCATATTGGTAAGATAAATTATAATAGTAATTCCTAAGCCCCCAACTCTTGTGCTCAACAAATAGACAAATATGTCTTACTTATTTTTTAAGTACCTGACTGAGTCACGATGGTCCATCATGGTTGAATATCCATTCAGGTGTGGATATATGTATTTAATACAAATCATATAGTCCTCAAAGATATTATTTTTTTTCATTTACTATAAAAAAATATTTAATTATTTTCAACACAAAGGCACTTTAACAAAATACCAAACATTTGTAGCTTTCCAAAATTCATAGGCATTTTTGCAAGATCAAAGATTTGCAAGGGAGGAAAGCTTTTGAATACTCTATTGGTTATCTAAAATATAGGATACTAGACAAAGAAGTATTTTTTTGAAAAGGAAAGAATGGCAGAAGGTAAGATCGCTATGCTTTGAAGGTCTATGGTCTAAAGTGCAGTGGACATTCTAAAGGAGAATGCAATATTACATTTGCAATTTTGACTTGCAATTTACAAATTGTAAATAGAGGTCCAAAGTCCATGGAGATACATGAGGAGATTGAAACATTGATGTGTAAATTTAAACTTGTAAATTATAAATTATAACCAAAACTCCACTGATCCTTAATGTTTTAAAAGCCCATGTTAATGTCTAAGGTCAATGTGCCCATGAAAGTCAAAGGCTCATTTTTCAAAGTAAGAGAGATAAATGTGATGGGTGGGGGAAAATTATGACATTAAATTACAAATTTCTCTTGTAGATTATAAAGTATAATAAAAGTTTTGAAGCCTGTGGTAGGTTCACAAAGGAAAAGCAAAGTAGAGATCCCAATGGGGAATTCAATATGAAAATGTAACTTTTGACTTGCAAATTGTAACTTGAAATTAAAAGTCCAAACCCTAACTCTCGTTAAATGCTAAAATATTATGTTACAGTACATGTGTAAATACAAGGACTAAATTTCAAAAAAGTAACTTGTCAAAAGGGCATCAAAACAATAAATCCATGCAAATTTTCAAAGGAGAAGAGGTTCTAAGTGGGAAAGCAACATCATAATTCAAAGTTTGTTTTTTTAATTTTCAAGGTGCAGTTAGATTCCCAAAGCATGTGGACATGAAAATCATCACCTAAGATCTAAAATCTTGCTAAAGATAGAAAAGTGTAAAATTTCACATGGGGTCTGAAATCATACCAAGTACAAAAGTGCAAGAGAATACCAAAATCCTACATAAGGTAAAATATGTCACATATCATTATTAGGTTAAGGCCTCCAAAGTGGAAAATGAAGAATAGGTTAAGTGTCATGGTTGATACAAATATTTGAACAAAGTCAAAAGAACTTTATAGATGAAGATAATGGATACAAGGATTTTGAGGCAGAAATGGGCCATTAGAAGCATGTTATGAGGGGAAGTTCTTTTGTTCTCCACATGATTCAAATGGCCATGGATCCCACACTACCTCCATTATAGTTGGAGTAGTCATGAAATAATTCAAGTGCATTTTATGCTATCATGACAAAGCTAAAGGCATTCTTTGGATTGCACAAGGAGGTGGTCAACCATCATGTAGACCTTGAGTGGGAAAATTATTAGTTGGAAAGCAAGGAAAAATGGTTGCATAAGAAGATATAGTTTATTTTTCACCTAGAAGGAATATTCTCTCTCAATCTCAATTGCATCAAATATCTAGCCAAGCATATCAAAATTTGTTGGCAATCTCATGATTACATGGACTACCAAATCACTAGAATGATCACCTTGTAAAGAGTGAGATTTTCCAAGCATGTTAAAATAAATATTCTATATGGATCATCTTCTAAGAATATTCTATGCAAAATTTTTGTAGAAGTAACGAGGGCTTGCCCTCTATATAGGGGGTTGTTATAGGTTGGCTTTCTAGGGTTAGGCTATTTAACTCTAATAAATATCATCCTTATAGTTTGATGAATTTTTTATTTTTGAATTTATGCTATGTGTTTTATTCTATGTTGTTAATGTGATTGCATTTGTACAGTCATTAGAAAACTTTGAGAGCATTTTGTATATGTCTCCCTTATTTTAGAGCAAATCCATCATGTTTTTTACCATTATTATGCATTATAAACATTATGGACATTGATCTACTTTCAATTTAATTTAAAAAAACTATGATTTCTTCACTTTCTTATCATTGAAGTGCAAAGACACATTCTTCATGCACTGTTGATTGGGTATTTGGATTTATGGTTCCTAATGGTTGTCATTCTAGCATAAACTTAGATTGTAAATTCCTCTCTACATTATGATTTGGGAATGTCTTTTTGATAAATTTTTAAGGATACCTAGATTTATGGAGTTGATAGGAGAAAGTGCTTGAGTATTTTCTTACAGTGTATGCTTTGGAGATTTTAAGGATCATTTAAATGTTTGCATTAGATTGGCATCAATGAATGCAAACCATTTTGATAGTTTTTTTTTTTTACATTTTTTGTTGGTCCTTTACATCCTGGAATGAATGAAAACATGGTCACTTAAGGAATTCCCTATTTTGAAATCAACCACAACCTTTTCACATTTACCTAACTCATCTTACATGTCCTACCTCTGTAAGTAATACATGCTAAATACTCTGAATGGTATTTACTCACATATGCATAAATGTTGCATATCTAAAATGTGTCTTTTATTGTTCCTTGAAGAATAACATTGTAATTTTTTATTTAGACCTTAATTTTCAATAGTTTCTTTATAAATGAAGATTAGATTCACATTTCCATCCATCTTTATTATATTTTGTATGATTTAGAATCATTAGCCCATTTTGTGTGACAACTCTTCTCAAATGGACTATGTAAGATTAGTTATGCTCTAATCAAACCTCTTTGTGTGATAATAATTCTCTAAAGATTAAAATATAGTATCCCTCCTTGTGATAAAGCTGCCCCATAATTCATCTCACCTTGGTTTAGGTAGAGCTAGAAGTAGCAAGGAACTAACCATACCATTTGTCAGTGTCTTCCTCTCATTATCTACATTTAGTTCATCTTGATGTTAAACCATTACCATCTATAAAAAAATAAATATGGTTTATCATTTATGATTACCATATTTTCAAGTTTTTAGGGATAAATTATAGTGGTGTACAACTAGGAACCAACACTTGATTGGTGCCTTTGTTAAGGACTAATCCTTGGCCTTTGTGTTGTTAGGGATTGATGGATTTGATCAATTAACCTTTGTTGTGTAATTCAAAGTAGTGTTTAATCATATTATCTCATGTGTTTGATATTTGAGGTTGTTTGAGTCTTATTTGCTACTTTGGGCCATTAAGTATGAAACTATGCTAGCATCATCATTGGGGAAAATCCTTAGCACTTGTGTTTCTAGGAACTCTTACTAAGAATTATTATTGTTTCATGTTTTAAAGTTATTTTATCTTTTGAATGTTAGTCTAAATTTTTAGTGTATTTGTTGTTATATCTCATCACCAATTATAATAAAGTTTAATTTTAGAATGTATCACTATCTATTTATGATCTGTTCTATTCTAGAAGATTTCTTCTAGTGGTGACTCTAATATTTTATCTAGATTTGAAAGATCAGTGCCTATTATAATTAATTCAATTTTGATTGTTCTCTTATTTTCAAAATTTGAAGGACTAATATCATACTTTAAAGGTGACTCATAAAATTATCTTGTTTCTAAGTTAGGTGTTTATCATAGAAAAAGAAGATAATTTTGGAGGCCAATTGAAGGACAAAGTTCTATAGGAAAGGAGTATTAAAACCATCATAATTTTGGTATAACTAAACTTATTTTTGTTTAACTTACTTTAGTTAAATAATATCATAGTTATCTTGATAACTTAGAGCCTTATAATCTTGTTTATTACCCAACACCTTCTCAACAAGTTGAATCTCCTCTTAGGTTTAAAACCCCAAGTCCACCTCACTCACCCCCTCATAGCCCTTTACTATATGATCTTGAGGCCACCACAGAACCAATCATGAAGCATAGAGATTAGGATGAGAATGAACATCTTAAATTTAATATTATTAGATTCATACCTATTAATTTTTATGAAAGAGAGGGTTACCCCAATGAAGTTCCAAATGAGGTAAGAAATTGACTCCCTAAGTTTTAGGGAAATAATGTAATGACTAGAGAGAAACATTTGAAGGCTTTTCACATTATAATTGAAGATTTATAGGTTAAACATGAGGAAGTATGTATTAAGATTTTTATGCACACACTAGAAGAAGATGCACATGAGTGGTTCAATGCCCTTCCCTGTGGATGCATAGATTCATGGGAATAAATGAAGAATGTTTTCAAAATATAGTATGGTGATAGAATTAATCCTTGGTTTCTTCTAGTAGAATTTGAAAACATAAATAAGAACCCTAATGAGTGTGTAAAATATTTTAATACAATGTTTAATAAGACTATGATGAGGTTTCCTAATAATATTAGTCCAAGTGATACCTCTTGTTTGATCAAATACAATGATACATATGATAATAAATCAACATACTACTTGATAGATAAGGCTCCCATAAATATGAGATTGAAATTTAACATGACTATCCAAACTAAAAATAATATAGAGGCTATGGGGGAACCTTTTAACAAAAGAGCTGATGTAAAGTTGACCAATACTAAAAAGTCTTAGTCTAATAAGACTTCAAACCTTGAGGAAACTATGAAAACCTTGCCAATTGTTGTCAAGGATATTTCATACAAGTTGGATATAACTGAGAAGGAGATTTCTCATGGATCTTATAATCAGGGGAGATCTCAAAAATAGAATCAAGGACAAGGGATATCCTCTTTCCACATTATAGATAATGATAGAGGGAATAAGCCTGCTCGAGATGAGAGAAATAATAGAAATTAGAATAGAAGAGCTAGGAAGGAGGTTCTTGATCCATTGAATGCCAAGGTCAATGTTGTAGGCTATGATCTTGATATTGATTAGCATGATAAATTTTTCCTCCACCATCCTCCTTATGATGATACTAAATTAATAGATGAAGATACAAATGAACATAAGTCTGTATCCAAAAATGATGAGATTATGATGTTTGATTGTCAAATCCTTTGAAGTAAAATGTCTACCTCCATAGAATTTTTGAGTGCTACTACCTTTGATAAATTTTGGAGTACAATGAAAGTAGTATGTGTCTCAAATCTTGAATTTTTTCATGATATAACCATGACATAATAATATGAGTTACCCAATCATGAATTTTATTTTTTAATATCTACGATGATTAAAAAGTATGAAGGGAGAATTTATTTAGTTGAGGACAAACAACTGCTAATTAATGTTGTAGTTTCCCAAGAAAAAGAATATAGTCTGAGAAGTAACAAACAAGGTTACTCTCCTCAAGAGACCACCCCTGTAGATCCAAGGGTAGGGATAAAATTAAATAAGATAATAAAACTAAAGAAGTCCCTATTTTTTCCAAATTAGTTCCTACTTACCAAACTCTCAAACAAAAAGCTACTCTAGAAAAGAATATACAACCTTTTTTATCCCATATTCCTAAGGGTATAAATGATGTAAGATGAAACCCACCCTTGAAAATTGTTGTTAAGAATGCTAAATCATCTCATCTTATTCCAGCTATGACTTTAAATGATTGTATTCCCATTGAAAGTGTTGTCACCCTTCCTTCAAATACTCCCCTTCCTCAATACAATGTGTGTGATATGGCCCAAGTATTGAGTCAATTAAAATTCATTGTACCACTTGTTGAGCTATTAAGAATACCAAAACATAAAATAAGGGAATCTAAATATTTAAATTTTAATGATAATATAACTACCAATGAGATTACATCACCCCTAACACTCCTGGATGGCAATCAAGTGTAACATGAGGTTATTGAATCATACCCAAAGGTTTATTTGGGGACTAAATTGATAGAGAGTCGACTGGATGTTGACCCTTTTTACACTATACTATTTATTAATTGTTTAATTATTGTAAAATTTATGTTTGATTTTAGAGCCTCTTATAATGTGATTCCCTCAAGTGTCCTTAATGATCTTGGATTAAAAACAACATATACTTTTGGCAACTGTTATGCCATGAAATCAAGAGAGGTACTAGTTGTTGGATAATTTAAGGGATTGGTAGTGCTATTGGTGGTCTATGTAAGTTTTTGAACATGGATGTGGTAGATGTGGATTGTCCTCCCAAGTGGGTTATGCTGTTATCAATAAATTGGGATTCTAGCATGGGTAGAACTATTAATATGGACCTTTATTATGTCATAATACCTTTGGAGGGTAAGATGGTGAAACTTCATAGACAACCTAGAATTTTACATGGACTTGAAGATCCAAAACATGCTCTAAATGAGTTTCTATACACTGATATGGAGCTAGGAAACATTTTTGGAAATGTAGATGTGTTAAACAATCTACAATTCTTGATTCTAGATATAATGAAGAAAATAATGATGTTTGGAGAATGTATTTTGATGGGGATTACTCCAATCTTGGAAAAGGAGCTGGGGTTGTCTTTTATGCACCCAATAGGAAATATTTTAAGTTTTATTTCAAGCTATCCTTTGAGTGCACTAACAACATTGTATAATATGAGGCAGTCTTGCTTGGTTAAGGATCACTTGAGAATATGGAATTACAATTCTAATTGTAAAGGGAAATTATGAGTAAGTGGTTAAGCATGTCTGAAATGCTTATGCCAAAATAAATAAAATCTTGAAACAATATAGAAATATTGTATGGGATTTGTTATTATTCCTTGATGCTTTCAATATTTGTTATCATCATATAATTTTCAATGAATATGCTAACAAACTTGTAGGGTTGGGTTCTTAGTCTAAAAATGTGAATATGAACTCTCGCTAGTAGTAATAAGTGGAGGTACTTGTTAGACCTTTAGTCCTAGAAAACATTCATCATTGGAAAAATTTTCATGATGGTGATAATATTAAAAGGTTTGTCAACTATGAATCATGATTTCAAGATTAGATCATAGACTTGGAATCCATGGTCTGAATTAATGATGGAAAATAAACCTTGTTTGGGAAGGATATCATTCAGTGGAAGGAAAACACTATTGCAAAAGGATTGATGAGTATAGAGGCATCTTTTGATAAAATAGATAGAATTAAAACTCGAGTATCTTTATCTCAAAATATGTGACTGAATGCAATTTGGGCTCTATAGAAAATCTAAGAAAGGTCTAGATTAGTACTCAATTAAGTACAGAAGAGAACCAAGATTACATGTAATTGTTAAATAAGTACTAGGATTGCTTGGCTTGGTCTTATTCTAGATTGAAATCATATAGATAAGATCTATTTCGACATGTCATCCCATTGCATATTGATAGTAAAACTTTCAGGCAAAAGTAGAGACCTACCAACCCCATCTTGACTACCAATATGTGAGAAGAGTTAAAGAAATTAAGGGATGACGGGATTATTCATCCCATCAAGTATTCATCATGGGTGGTAAACATAGTCCTTGTAATAAATAAGAATGTTGACATCCCCTTGTGTGTGGATTTTAAAATTTTGAATAAATTTTATTTGAAGGATAACTACCCCTTACCTAATATGGATAACCTGTTATAGAGTGTTACATGATTGGATATGTTATCCTTATTAGATGGTTTTTAGGATATAACCAAGATGTGGTAAAAGAATTAGAGAGACCCAAAACTACATTTACAATGCGTTGGGGTACTTATGTCTACATGAGGATGCCTTTTGGTTTGATGAATGTCGGTGCAAAATTTTAGAGAGATATGAATGTTGATTTTACATGGGTAATTAATAAGTTTATTATTGTGTATCAAAATGATATTATAGTGTACTCCAAAAATAGAAAAGAGCATCTAGAACATCTAGATAAAGTGTTCCTTAGATGTAGGGAATTTGGTATTTCCCTTAATCTGAAGAAATGTCACTTCTAAGTATAAAAGGCCAAGTTATTGGGACATTTAGTTTCAAATGATTGATCTATAGTGAGTGGAAGCCATTATTAAAGTTCTTATCCCACAATATAAAAAAGGAATTCATTCTTTGTTTGGACAAATCAACTTTGTAAGAATATTTGTGTCTAATTTTGTAGAGATCACTTGGCCTATTACTTATATTTAAAAAAATACCAAACCATCAAGTAAGAGGAGAAGGCCATACAATATTTTAATGACATCAAAGGAGCCTTGATGTCTACCCCTATCCTAGCTAGTCCTCATTACACTATGGAGCTTTAGGTATTATCTTTTCCATCACAGAGTACCGTAACTATTATTTTATTGTAAAATAATGATGATGGTCAATATTAACTCATAAATTTATTTAGTAAAGATATGCAGGGACCTAAAATGAATTATACTATTATGTAAAAATAAAACTTCATGCTCTTGATGTAAATAAATTACTTATATGTTTGCATAGAATAATTATATATCACATAGAATAATCAAAGATAAGGGATACCATAATAATAATTGACAATAGAGAAGAATAATGGATAATATAGTAGATCCACTTCAAGGGGAAAACCTCCACAATAATGCAATAAGAGAGGAATACTTAATATGATGATCAAAGACTAACCACTACCTCCTATATAATATATACTTAACCATGATTATTCCATAGGCCAACCTAACTAAGAACATAGTGAAATGTAAGAAGAATATAAAAGAGGTATGTAAACCACAAGTCAGACACATACATCCTTAGACACATTAAAGTTTAAGGGTGTAGCATGCCCCTCCATTTCAAAACAACATTGTTTTTAATGTTGAAGCAACTCTAGATCTTGTTGCACAAAGGATTCATCCTCCCAGGTGGCATCTTCATATGGCAGATTCTTACATTTTAATTAGGTACTCCTTAAATGCTTTAGACCATAGCTACTTAATTCACATTTAAAGGATTTCATTAGGATAAAGAATAAATCTCCCTTCCTCATCTAATTTTGGTATCTCGGTTTGAGTAGTAACTTTTTTTCCAATGACTTTCTTTAGGCATGATATATGAAATAATCGATGTATGCTAGTGGATGAAGAAAACTCTAACTTATAGTCCACACTAACAATTTTATGCAAGATCTAATAACACTAATAATACTTAGGGGACAACTTATTATCCTTTTTTTTCTAACTTTAAGGACATCTAGATATGTGGATGCAAGTGAAAAAAGACCCAATCACCAATGCCAAAATGCCTCTCACTCTTGTGTTGATCTACTTACTGCTTCAAGTGATTCTAGGCCATGGGTAAATTTTCACACAAAATTGCAAGGGCCTCATGTTGATGGTGAATGTGTTCCTCAACTTCATGAACCTTAGGGTGGACCTTCAAGGTTGAAGTGATGGATGGAGGGTGGTATCCATACAAATCCATAAAGGGAGACATTTTATAATAACTATGAACATAAGTATTATACTACCATTTAGTAAGTGGCAACCAATGAACCCATTAACCCTATTTATTAGAAATAAAACAATGAATATATCCTTCCAAACATTTGTTTAATACCTTAGTTTTTCCATCTAATTAAGGATCCTAGGATGAGTTATGAGCCAACTTAGTGCCTAAACATGCAAATAATTCAGTCCATAAATTACTAGTGAAAATGGGATATCTATAACTGATAATGATCTTAGGAGTACCATGTAGTTTCTGAAATGTATTAAGAAAAGCAAAAGTTAATAAAATATCAACAAAAGGCTATGATAAAGAACATAAATGAGCATATTTACAAAGATGATCCACAACAACCATGATTAACATTTTGACCATCAGATCTCAATAACCCTATAATGAAATGCTTATACACCTCTTCCCAATACTATCTAGGGATGGATAAAGGTTATAAAAGACATAGGGTTTTGATGGTTTCACCTTTTCTTTATTGATATATCATACATTCAATCACATATTTCTATATATACACCTTGAGTCCTTCCCAAAAAAAATCCTACTTGATTCTATGATAGGTTTTTAAAAATCTTAAATGACCCCCAAGTGGAGTTGCATGAAGTTCTTGAAGGATTTTTTGTTTGAGAAGAGAATTATTACATAGGTATAATCTATCTTTATACAATAATTCATTACCCTTCCATGTGATGTTTTCAAATCCACCCAAACCCTACTGAAGATTTTGATTTAAATCATGGGTAGCACTATCATTTTACCATTTTGATCTTGCTTCCTCTAGCCAATCTACCTGTCAAATGGTCATGACACATAGAAATTCCTCAACTGATTCATCCCACCTAGATAGTGCATCTACCATCACATTTTCCTTTCCTTTCTTTTAGACTATTTCAAAATCATATCCTAACATTTTATTTACCCATTTTTGTTGTTCTTATGATGACAATCATTGTTCCAAAAATATCTGGGACTATCATGATTAGTATTTACTTGAAAGTGATGACCCATCAAATAAGGTCTCCATTATTTGACTACATGCAAAATGGCCATCATTTCCTTCTCATATATGGACTTGAGCCAATTTTTAGTCTTTAGTTGGCAACTTTCAAATGCAAGTGGTCTAAATTTTTGCATGAGCACACCACCCATACATATTTAGATGCATCACATTTAACCAAAAAAGTCTTAGAAAAGACAGTAGTGGCCAACCCTAGAGTGGTGTACATAGATAATTTCAATTGTTCAAATGCCCTAGTAGTTGTATCAATCTACTAAAAGGACTCTTTCTTCAATAAAGAGGTGAGTGGGGTTGAAATGCTACCATAATTTTTGGCAAACCATTAATATTAATCAGTTAGCTCCATAAATCCCCTTAGTTGCTTGAGTGTCTTAGGAATTGGCCAATCCACCATTGCTTGGATTTTTTTACGATCCACTTGCACTCTATGTGAAACCATATGACCCAAATTCTCAACCTCACAAGCTTCAAAAGTACATTTGGAAGGTTTGGCATATAAATGATGTTATTCCAGAATTGAGAGTACTTACTTCACATGATGCAAATGGTCTTCCCAAATTTTATTGTAAATGAGGATAATGTAAAAAAACACTAGACCAAATTTACTCAAAATGGCCTAAAAATAGCATTAATCAAACTCTAAAAGGTAGATGGTGCATTTTTTAGACCAAAAGGCATAAACATAAACTCATAATGGCCCTCATGAGTTCTAAAAGCTATTTTGGGTATGTATTTAACACAGATCTTGATTTAATGATACCTAGAACATAAATTTAACTTGGTAAAATAAAAAACACAATTCAATTCATCTAAAAAGTCATCAATTAGAGGAATAGGAAACTTATCTTTGATCATGTACTTGTTGATATCTTTATAGTTGGGGCACATCCTCCAAGTGTCATATTTCTTTCTCACCATGACAAATAGTAAAGAATATTCACTTTGGCTATGGTGAATGATTCATGTGTCCAACATCTCCTATGTCATATTTTCAAATTCAATTTTATAGGCACAAAGATACTTGTATGGCTCAATGTTGGGTGGTGTACTACTAGGAATAAGTCTAATGGCATGATCATGTATGAGGATAGGTGGAATTCCTTTTGACATGTCACCAAAAATAATAGAATGGGTGTCAATTGTTGTATATCAAGAGGTGTAGATGGTTGAGTTGGCTAGACTTCAATGGCAAACAAGCGAGCCATGAATCCTTTAGTACCCTTTCAAATAATCTTGGTCATTTGATGGGAGCTAATAAGTTTTATAGATTTAGCCCTTAATCCCCTTAGTTTAAATTTCCTTCCATTAGAAAGAAAGTACTTGAATAAATCCTATAAATTCATCTCAATAGTGCCCAAAGTGGTGAGCCATTGTACTCCCAAAACAATGTCATCTCCACCCATGGGAATAACAAACATAGAAAAATATAAAAGGTAGTCTCCTGTGACTAGTTTGAACTATAACAAAGTCATCCTTCCACACCAAACACTTTATGTCAACTTGAAGTTGAGAAATCATCAAATCTAAATTTTAAGATTCTATGTCATCCCTAGAAGAAATCTTAGGAGTTTATTACCTCCCTTTTTTCCTTGAGTAGTAGGACCCTCCATGGACAATCCCTAGGAGGGTTTTTGCCCCCAAAAAAGTGTACTAAGAGATGGTACTATTGTGATCATATTTCCAAGATGAATCCAATGATTGCTATTATGTACTAGGGTGAAAAATTTTGACATAAAAAATGTACCGATAGAATATACGATTGCAATCATCTCATTGAGATGAATCCAATGACTGGAAATGTGTAAATGAAATGTTTTTTCCCATATGTTTTTTAAATTTTTTTTTCAAAAACACATTTTGAACAATACTATGCTGATAGAAAAAATTAATTCTTCCTAAATTACAAGCTATGTTTTTTTGCTCTTTTCACTCATAGAAGTTGTCCCTCACTATATCCCAAAAAAAACACCATAGGAAACTTTACCAAATCAAATCTTCAATATCACTTGTAAGGAAATTAATTGAATGTTTGCATATAATAATTATATATTACAAAGAATATTCAAAGATAAGACATCACACAATAATAATTAACATCAGAGCAAAATACCAGATAATATAGTAGAGCCACTTCAAGGGACCAACATCTACAACAATGTAATAAGAGAATAATACTTAATATGATGATCAAATACTAACCATTACCTCTTATATATTGTTTACTCAGTTGTGATTATTTCATAGGCTAATCTAACTAAGAACATAGAGAAATGTAACAAGAATATAAAAGAGGTATGTATCCACAAGTCAGTCACACATATCCCTAGACATGCCAAAGGTTAAGGGAAAAAAACTTGAAGGATATTAAAATGTTTAGACCTTACAATCTCAGTTCAAAGATTATTACATGTCATGAATACAATAACAAAAGACATCTTGACTCAGATTGAAATATCAATTAAGAGATATATGTGGATCAATAATTTATAAGAGTATAACATAAATATCTAAGCCACCAAGTTAGTGAGAGGGATTGGCCTATCCAAGCTCATGGTTGAGACCAATTTACAATATATAAAGGTAAACACCATTATTTTCAATATTGATGATTCTTTGAGTCATATTAACATATCTCCATGGTATAAGGACATTGTTTACTACTTACAAAGTTTAAATTGTCACCTGACTTGGATAAGAATCAAATAGAAACTCTTAATCTTGTATCCCAAAAATATACATTGCATAAAAATGGACTCAAATGGAAGAATCCATATGGGGTTCTCTTAAGATGCCTAGTAGAAGAAGAAACTATTGATTTAATTAAAGGATTCCATAGTGGAATATGTGGTGGTAACTTTGCACCTAAATTCATAGCTCATAAGCTTCTAAGAGTTGGTTATTTGTGGATTTCACTATTCAAGTATGTTGCACAAAAAGTAAGAAAATGTGAGAAATGTTAGTGCTTTGTTGGAAGGTTGAAAGCTTTTGGTTCACTCCTCCTATAACCTATGTTGGTTAAAGGCCAATTTAGATAATGGGGAAGATTTCATTTGGGATATCATTAATTCATCAAGCACTAGGCATAGGTGTATATTGATTTCAACTAAATACTTCACTAAATGGGTTGAGGCAGTCCCTATGAAGAAGGCTACATATTGGGTGATCATGGATTTTCTATTGAATCACATTATTTATATATTTGGTGTGCCTATAATGATAAATAATGATAATGCCATGAGTTTTAGATCTAATATTTTGGTGGAATTATGTAAAGAATATGGTATCACATTAACTTATGCTTCCAATTATAATTCTATGTGGAATGGGCAATCAAAATCTAGTAATAAGAACTTGCTCAAAATCATTAGAATAAATTTTGAAGCTAACAAGAAGAAGTGGGGTGAATCGCCAAAATTTTCTTTGTGAGCTCATAGGATTACACCTAAGAGAGATATAGGCAAGATCTCTTTCAATATTTTATAAAGAACTAAATCTATTTTACCTATGAACCTATAGTTGCCAACGTATCAGTTTATGCAATAACTAGAATAAGATGATGAAATTAACCACTATGAAATTAGAATGAACCAAATTATTAATCTTAATGAAACTAGATGAGAAGATCATAATAACAACATAAAGATCAAGGAAAGACTCAAAAATATATTTGACAAAAAGGTCAGTCTAAGAACTTCTTAGGTATGAGATATAGTTTTACTTTGGCACAATAGGCATGAGGAAAAAGGCAAACATGGAAATTTTGATGCTTTGTGGATGGGCCCTTATTCTATTAAATGTAGAATTGGGGGACACAACTTATTTTTAAGACATTTGGATGGTGAGATAATAGAACTGCTAGTTAATGGTAGACATTTGAATCACTTCCTTCTTTGAATGCACAATTGTATAAAAAAATGTACAATGTATAGTCCTATTTTTTTTTACTTTTATGTGTTTGGATTTGTTTGTATAATTATTTTTTTGTTTTTTAATTATTTATTCTTTCTCAGATCCTCCTAATCTATTTTTTTTGGTCTACCCTTGTTATATTAGGTCTCTAAAGGTGTTTGATAAGAAATTGTCAAAAGTTTGGCTCCATGTCCCAAAGAATAGGCACCTGATCATATTTTTTGGAGTTCTTTATACACCCACAAGTGGTGTACATCCCTAGGTGAGAGCTAGTGTTAGTGCCCAAATCTAAACTAAGAAATTTATGCCCTTCCTAAGATATGAATGTCTAAAGGTCTAACTATTTCCCTCTGAGAGGAATCCATCAAGTGTTCACATGAAACAATATTTGATTTCGAAGTCATATTATGTAAACTTGGTAAGACCCTATTTCATTAATGCTTAGATGTTTATATCCATTTCACATATTTTTATTTATAGGGTCCATGGTGGAATTACCCTGAGAAGATTCAAAATGTGACTAAGTATTAAAAATATAAAGTCTAACATTTTCATTGCAAAGGGAGGTCCAAAGTCCATGGAGATTCATAAGGAAAATGCAACATTATAGTTTAAATATGTAATATGTAAAATACATGAAAATTCTACCAGTATCACGAAGCCTCAAATGTTTTAATGCCTATATGAGAGAATAAAAGTGGAGGTTTTAAAGGCCAAAACACAATAAAACTTCTCAATAGAGGTGTTGATTAAAATGTCATGTGATTGGAAAGTTCTGGCGGCAAAACAACTTTGATATGCAAATGTGTAATTTGTAAATTACACTCCAAAGTCCACCACCCACTAAAACATGTCACTAAAGTTTTAAAGTCCCACATCAAAATTTTAAGCACAAATAAAATGCCAAGGCCCACGGTCAAAGGGAGTGGTGGAAAGTTTTAAACAAAAAGCATAATGGGCATTTTTGGTAGAGATGTAATGTCTCATTGCAATTTCAACTTGCAATTTTCAAATTGTAGTTAAGATCCCAAAGTTTGTGGTCGAAAACTCACAAATAATTTTTTTCAAAAGTGTCAACTTGGTAAGTTGAAGTGGAGCTTTGGAAAAAAAACATTAAAATGAAAATTTGAACTTACAATATATAAATTTTTAGTTAAAGCTCACATAACAAATTTCAAATAAACATCAACTTAAATGTTAAGTCTATAGAGATTCACAATGAAATAACAATGTCACATTTGAAATTTTTAAAATTGTAAACTGCAATATGCATGTGAATGTCTGCCACCCATTGTACATGCCAAAAAAGAGATGTGTTAAAGGCAAAGTGGGGATTTTTAGCATAAATACAATATCACATTATAGTTTTAACTTGGAATTTGAAAATCATAAAGAAAGGCTCAAAGCCTATAACATTGGAAAGTGTGCATGTAAAGGTATGAAATCCTACTGGATTCATTGGAACAATATGTAATCCAAGGATAAAAAAGGTTCTTTTTGGTATGGATATGTTTCCAAAAATGTCATATGGTGTAACTGATATATAAATCCCTTTCGAACCCTTCAAGTTTACTTTCATTTTATAATGGATACTCAATAATGGATTTTAAATAAATGATCATAAATTTATTTAAAGTGTTTAAAATTGGATTAAAATTGAATATGAATATCTATGTATCCATTCCTTCTAATTACAACTTCAAATGATCATTAACCATTTAATTGATTTCTATTAAATGTCGTGTTTGACTAAAACTTGCATCCACATTTTAATAATTGAATCAAATCTATGGAAAGAATTGAATGCAAAAAAATAGAAGCATAAACACTAGAATTATCCATGGAGTTCACCAAATCTGGGCTACATCTCTGGGTCTTGCTCAAAGGTGGAACCGATCGATTATTGATGAAAATTTATTTATACATGACCTTATACCTAGCAGGGTTATTGATCTTTAAATAAATTTTTTAATGTTACTAGTTCTGGCTCTGGCAACTAGCTCTGGTTCTAGCTCTCGACTCTTAGCTTTGGCTCTCAACTCTCAGCTCTACTCTTGGTTCTCATCTCTAGCTCTTAGCACTTAGCTTTAGATCTTATCTCTCAGATCTTCTTTAAGAATTCACCAAATTCTAATTGAAATCCCAATTATTTGAAATGCCCTTTTGACCCCTTTATATACTTGTTGTGGGTCCACATTTTTTGATTGGGATGATTATCCACAATCTATTTTTAATAAATTTTGTAATTATCCCGTACCCAATTTTAATGGGATTTTAAATTATCCATTTATTTTTAAAATGAGGTGATATTTATCCCCAAATATTTGATGGAATATTTTTATCCCCCTTTACTAAGGTGGGATTTACAAATATTAAAGGCATTATTATTTTAGCTTTTTCATGATTTACATGGTCTTTAATTAAACTTATTAAAAAGCATCAAATGCTTTATGTTTTAATGCTAATTTTTTTTAAAAACCATATTAAAATGGATTTTCATTTTCCACATAAATATCCCACCATTTAACACTCCATGTATTCATGGATATTAATCTTTTATAGCCTTACTAAGGCTTTTCCATTTTGGCATCGAAACATGCCATGTAAAGTGGGCATGTAATATCCCATCTTTGTGGGGTTTAAATATTATAATGGGATGAAATTTTTCAATCATTGATTGAATCACATTATTACATGTTTCTTTTTGTACTTACTATTCCACATCAGCATATTTCCATGTCACTTTATTGTCACATCATCATTTTTACCAGGTTTGAGCACAATTTTGATTGGTCATAACTTATACATATAGACTCCATTTTTTAAATCATAAAATGTGTTATAAATTTCTTTATGAGATATAAAGCATGGAAATAGTTCATAAATGTTTCATTACCATCAAATTTTATATTTTGACCATCTTTAACCACCTGTTAACCAAACTTTGACCAATGATAACTAGAGCATATGATGTCCATTTTTCACACTCCAATAGTTGACAAAAAGATCTTGATAAGATATACATAATGGACCATGGTTAAACAAAACCAAGGAACTTTTGAAAATATCATCTAAATCATGACTCCCCTCTAAGAAGGTTTTTTTCCACAAAAAGTTATTTTTTACTCACAAATGTTGTTAATCATCTTCCTACATATCAAAAACACACAAGATCCATAGAAATAGAATTATGGGTTAAATTAATATAAATTATTGATTAAATTGATCACAAAAAATTAATCATTAAAAATTAGACAATTGTTTTCTAGAATAGACAACTATCCCCTAATACTAGATGATGCAACTAATCTTTACAAATAGCTGTGAACCCAATGATTTGTCACTGCCATCATAAACAATCGATCAATTTATAAAATAAAAACTTGTTCACCCCAAGAAGCAAGTGTTCAATTGATATTATATGATAATACCAATCACTGTAGCTATAAAATTTCATTGAACTAGATCAATCTAAATTAGACAACTTTAAATACCAAACATAGGTGAGCATCCATGACCTTATGAAACTATAAAATTATGGGAAGAAGAAAAATGCCATTATATTTATCTAGATTGATCATAATCTCAAAATGTCTCCTTTACTGCTACATGGCCTCAAATAGCCTCTACATAGAACTGGAAACATGGAATGTGTGTTAGATGACCTCCTCTATTGTATGGCCTCAACGAGTCTCTACACATAAAATTTAGAATTGGCTTATAATTATCTCATCTATTGCATGGCCTCAAAGAACCTCTACATAGAACTAAGATTCATAACGCTTCCATCAACAACCTCCTCTGTTGCAGGCCTCAATGGGCCTCTACATAGAAATGAAGAATCAAACACCTCCATCCACATCCTCTTCTGCTACATGGCCTCAAACCTCTACACAAAAATGGAGCATTAGGAAACTCCATCAACATCTTCTTCCTCTACATAGCCTCAAACCTATACATAGAATGGTGTGTTAAAAAATGCCTCCAAGTCATGTCTATAAGCTTAGAGGCTTATAAAAATGATCACCAAATAATAGCCCTAAAAAATCTAGTGAAGGTAAATTGTTTGTATAAATGTCACATCCTTAATTGGTGAAACTACCAATAACTACAAAAGATCACCAAGTGTAAATTGTAAAATATTTTTTTAGTGTAATAAACATGTTGATCATGCCCCATACAACCTGCATATATTGCATCAAATAAAATTAGAATTTATCTATAATAAATGTGAGAATATGATCTGAGTATGAAAAACTTGTCACTCAAATTTTCCCTACAGGTGACTCCACAAAAAACAAATTTCCTTATTTAAGGGGTCTTACAATGCATGTATATCTAGATTATAAATAGTTCCCATATGGGTATTTTGAATAATGTACAACAAAATCATAGATGTATATCAAAACATTTCTCGTATGGGTCTTATTCATACATTCTACCTAGCACATTATTCTGTTAGATTTATTAAAAATATCAGCATATAATAGATGGAAATATAAAAAATGCTAAAAATAACCTCTTTCAATAAGTTGACATATAACTATGCCAAAATTTTATTTCCACCTAATACTAATTACATGTAATGAAATCCTTGGTGTAGGCCTAGCTTCCTCAATGGTCACCCTACAGATCATTGGATGATCCTTTGTGTGACTCATCTTTTACATCAAGTTCATGATGGTCTCATAGTGTATACAAGTTGAAAGTATTGCTAAAATAGTTGTGACAAGGTTGAGTAACATGCCCTATCTTGAACTAAACTATTCAACCATGATCTAGATGAAGCTCTAAGCCATCTCTATCATCTATCATAAATGTCTATTAAATGGTGAGATAAAAATTCCCTAAGACAGCCTCGTCTATTTACAAAGTAATGACATCAAGGGTAACTATGTCTATGAATCATCTCCTGACCAAAAATATCAAGGTACAAAAACATGTTGCCATACCTTGGATAGTGCCATCCTACATACCAATTATTTTGACATTTGTTAGTGGCAAAGTTGGCAAGTCAAGTTGGCGTAACATGTTAGTTGTCACATAGATCACATTGATACAAACCCATCACTTAAGCTGGTCCCAAATAGCCTATAATTCTGTGTCAATGCACAAATAAAACATTACTAACACTATGTGTAAAAACTATTAGCAACAAGAAAGAACCACTTTGATACCAAAATTAATTTATAAACCCCTTTTGAACCCTTCAAGTTCACTTTCAATTTATAAAAAAAAAAATGAATAATGGATTTTAAATAAATGATCATAAATTGATTTAAATTGTTTAAAATTTTGATTACAATTGAATATGAATATCTATGTATTCATTCCTTCCAATTACACCTTCAAATGATCATTAACTATTTAATTGATTTTTATTAAATGTTGTGTTTGATTAAAAATTGCATCCACATTTTAATAATTGAATCAACTCTACAGAAAGAACTGCATGTAAAACAATATAAACACAAACACCAAAATTGTTAACAGAGTTCACCTGATGTAGTCTACATCTCTGGGTCCTTCTTAAAGGTGAAACTGATTAATTATTGATGCAAAATTTCTTTGTACATCACCTTATCCCCAATAAGAGTTTTTGATATGTAAATAAATGTTTTGATGCTATTGGTTCTAGCTTTGGCAACTAGATTTGGCTTTGGATCTTAACTATAGCTCTTGGCTCTTAGCTTTGTCTCTCAGCTTTGGCTATTGGATCTTAGTTCTATCTCTTAGCTCTCAACTCTAGTTCTTGACTTTGGCTCCCGACACTAGCTCTCAGTTCTCAGCTCTCAGCTCTTGGCTCTGGTTTTGGCTCTTGGTTCTTGAATCTTCTAAATGAATTAACTAAATTCCAATTATAATACAAATGATTTGAAATGATCATTTGACCTCTTTATATACTTGTTACATGTCCACTTTTTTTGATTGGGATGATTATCGACAATCTATTTTAATAAATTTTGTAATTATCCCATGCCTAATTTTAATGGGATTTTAAATTATCTATTCCTTTTAAAAATGAGGTGATATTTATCCCCCAATATTTAATGGACTATGCTTATCCCCATTTACTAAGGTGGGATTTACAAATATTAAAGGCATTATTATTTTAACCTTTTCATGATTTACATGGCTTTTAATAAAACATTATTAAAAAGCATAAAATGTTTTATGTTTTAATGCTCATGTTTTTTTAAAACCATATTAAAATAGATTTTCATTTTCTAATTAACTCTCCCACCATAAAACCTTCCATGTATTCATGGATATTAATCTTTTATAGCCTTATTAAGGATTTTCCTTTTTGGCATTGAAACATGTCATGTAAACTAGGCATGTAATATCCCATCTTTATGGGTTTTAAAGATTATAATGGGATGTCATTTTTCAATCATTGATGGATTCAAATTATTCCACATGTCAATTTTTACTTACTATGCCATGTCACTATATTACCATGTCACCTATTGTCACATCACTTTATTGCCATGTCATCATTTTTACCAGGTTTGACCACAATTTTGACTGGCTATAACTTGCACATATGGACTCTATTTTTTGAATTGTAAAATGCAATGGAAATATATTGACAATATATAAACCATGAAACTGATTTAGAGATATTCCATGACCATCAATTTTTCTAGTTTAACCATCTTTGAGCACCTGCTGACCAAACATTGACCAATGATAATTAGAGCATATGTGTCCATTTTTTTGCACTCTAATAGTTTCCAAAAAGATATTGATGAGATATACACAATGGAACACATTTAAATAAAACAAAATAAATTCTAAATATATCCTCCAAATCATGCCTCCCTACTACGAAGGCTTTTTTGTCCACAAAAAGTTATTTTTTACCCATAAATGTTTCTAATCATCTTCCTGCATATCACAAACACACAAGATCCATAAATATAGAATTATAGGTTAAATTACTACAAATTATTGATTAAATTGATCACAAAAATTAATAAGTAAAAATTAGATAATTATTCACCAAAATAAATAATTGTCCCCTAATATTCTGTGATGCTACCAATCTCTGTGAATAGTTTTGACCACAATGATATGTCACTGACATGATAAACATTTGATTAGTTTAAAAAAATATAAATTTATTCACCCCAAGAGGCAAGTGTTCAACTGATACTCTATGATAAGACCAATCACTCTAACTATAAAATTTCACTTTATTGGATCAATCTATATTAGACAAATTTAAATGCCAAACATAGGTGACCATCCATTGACCCTCTGAAACTACAAAATTTTGGGAAAATAACAATGCCATTATATTCTTATAGAATCATTACACTCTTGAAATTACTCCTCTACTATTGCATGACCTTAAATATAGTCTACACAGAATTGGGAACTTAGAATGTGGGTTGAATGACCTCTCCTGTTACACAGCCTCAATGAGCCTCTACATAGAAAAGTTGGAATTAAATTATAAAAATATCCTCTTATACACAACCTCAAATAACCTCTACACAAAACTGATATTCATAACACTTCCATCAACGTCCTCCTCTATTGTATGGCCTCAATGAGCCTCTACATAGAAATGGAGAATCAAGCACCTCCATCAATGTCCTCTTCTATTGCAGAACCTCTAACCTCTACACAAAAATAGAAAATTGGGCACCTCCATCAATGTCCTATTTTTCTTCATAGCCTCAAACCTATACATATAATGGCATGTGAAAATATGTCTCCAAATGGTGTCTATAAGCTTAGAAGTCTTATATAAATGATCACCAAATAATAGCCCTAAATAATCTAGTCAAGGTAAACTGTCTGCACAAATGTCACATATTTAATCACAAAAAATAATAATAATTGAAAAATATCAGCAAGATTAACTTGAAAACTAGCTTTTTTAGTGTAATAGACATGTTGATCATGCCCCATACAACTTGCATATAATGGTGTCAAATCAAAAAGGAATTTCTCTACCATAAAATTGAGAAGATGATCTGAATATGATAAACCTGTTACTCAAATATTCCCTATAGGTGCCTCCACACAAAATAAATTAACCTCTTTAAGGGGTCTTATGATGTATGCATATCTAGATTACAAATAGTTCCCATATGGGTCTTTTGACTAATGTGTAATAAAATAGTAGATGCATACCGAAACATTACCCGTATGGGTCTTATTCATACATTCTACCTAGCACATTATTCTATTGATTTTATTAAAAATATGAACATATAATAGATGGAGAAACCAAAAATGATAAAAAATACTTTTTCAATAAGTTGACATCTAACTATGCCAAAATTTTATTACCACTTAAGATTCCTTACCAACAATCGAATCCTCAATGTAGGCCTAGCTTCCTCAATGGTCACCCTAAAGATCATTGGATGATCCCTCATGTGAATCATCCTATATAGTAGGTTCATTGTATCCTAGTGTATACAAGTCATAAGTCTCACTAAAATAGTTATGACAAGGTCGAGTAACATGCCCTTTCTTGAACTGAACTATCTAGCTATGATTTAGATGAAGCTCTTTATCATCTCCATCATCCGTCACAAATGCCTACCGAGTAGTGAGATAGAAGTTCCATAAGACATCCTTGTCCATTTATAAAGGAATGACATTGAGGTTAACCATTTATATGAATCATCTCCTAACGACAAATCTCAAGGTATAAAAGCATGTTGCCATACCTTGGATAGTGCCATCCTATGTACCAACTGTCTTGGCATGAGGCAGTGGCAAAGTTGGCAAGCCAAGTCAGCGTACCACATTAGATATCACATATCTCACACTGATACAAATCCATCAGTTAATATGATCCCAAATAGCCTATACTTCTATGCCAATGCATAAATATAAGATTACTAACACAATGTAGAAAAACTATTAGTAACTGGCAAGAATTGCTTTGATACCAAAATTGATCTGTAGAACTCTTTCGAACCCTTCAAGTTCACTTTAAGTTTATAAAATATAATAAATAATGGATTTTAAATAAATTATCATAAATTGATTTAAAGTGTTTAAAAATTGTATTAAAATTGAATATGAATATCTATGTATTTATTCCTTCCAATTACACCTTCAAATGATCATTAGCCATTTAATTGATTTCTACTAAATGTTGTGTTTGATTAAAAATTGCATCCAAATTTGAATAATTGAATCAAATATATGGAAATAAATAAACATAAAATAATAATAACACAAACACAATAATTGTTAATGGATTTCACCTGATCTAGGCTATGTCTTTGAGTCTTGCTCAAAGCCAGAACCGATCGATTATTGATGTAAAATTTATTTGTACATCACCTTATCCCTAGTATGGGTTATTGATATATAAATAAATGATTTTACATTTTTTTTTGGCTCTATAAACTAGATTTGGCTCTTAGCTCCAAGCTTTGGCTCTCAGCTCTCAGCTTTGGCTCACGGCTCACGGCTCTTAGCTCTAGCTCTCAGCTTTCAACTCTTGTCTCTAGCTCTCGGCTCTTAGCTCTTAGATCTCAGCTCTTAGCTTTCAGAGCCTTTTGAATGAATTCAATGAAATTTAATTTCAATATTAATGATTTAAAATTCCCCTCTGACTCATTTATATACTTGTTACGGGTTTACTTTTTTTGATTGGGATGATTATCCATAATCTAGTTTTAATATATTTCAAAATTATCCCATACCTAATTTTAATGGGGTTTTGAATTATCCATTCCTTTTAAAAATGAGGAAATATCTATCCCCAAATATTTTATGGACTATGTTTATCCCCCTTTACTAAGGTGGGATTTACAAATATTAAAGACATTATTATTTTAGCCTTTTCATGATTTACATGGCCTTTAATAAAACATTATTAAAAAGCATCTAATACTTTATGTTTTAATGCTCATGTTTTTTAAAACCCATATTAAAATTACTTTTCATTTTCCACATAACTCTCCCACCATCAAACCTTCCATGTATTCATGGATATTAATCTTTTATAGCTTGATTAAGGATTTTCCTTTTTGGCATCGAAACATGCCATGTAAAATGGGCATGTAATATCCCATCCTTATGGGGCTTGAAGATTATAATCGGCTGCCATCTGTCAATCATTGATTGAATCACATTATTACATGTGTTATTTCTTACTTGTTTTTCCATGTCGCCATATTGCCATGTCACTTTATTGCCATGTCATCATTTTTACTAGGTTTGACCACAACTTTGACTAGCCATAACTTACACATATGGACTCCATTTTTCATACCATAAAATGTATTGAAAATGTCTCGATGATATATAATCCATAAAACTAGTTTAGAAACATTCCATGACTATCAATTTTTCTAGTTTGAATAGCTTTGAGTACCTATTGATCAAAATTTAACCAATGATAACTAGAGCTACGATGTCCATTTTTTGCACTCCAATAGTTTTCAAAAATATCTTGATTATATATATATATATATATATATATATATATATATATATATATATATATATATATATATATAGTGGACCACATTTAAATAAAACCAATGAAATTGTAAAAATATCCTCTAGATCACGCTTCCCCATTAAGAAGGATCTTCTACGATGTCCATTTTTTGTACTCCAATAGTTTTCAAAAATATCACGATGATATATATATATATATATATATATATATATATATATATATATATATATATATATATATATATATATATAATGGACCACAGTTAAATAAAACCAATTAAATTCTAAAAATATCCTCTAGATCACGCCTCCCCGTTAAGAAGGATCTTTTATCCATAAAAGGTTATTTTTCACCCACAAATGTTGCTAATCATCTTCCTGCATATCACAAACACAAGAGATCCATATAAATATTATTATGGATTAAATTAATATAAAATATTAATTTAATTGATCACAAAAAATCAATTAGTAAAAATTAAATAATTATTCACCAGAATAGACAATTGTCCCTTGATACTTTATGATGCTACCAATCTATGCAAGATGCAAGAAGTTATGAACCCAATGATCTATCACTACCATCACAAACAATCAATTAGTTTAAAAAAATAGACACCTATTCACCCAAAGAGGAAAGTTTTCAACTGATACTTTATGATAAGACCAATCACTATAACTACAAAATTTCACTAAACTAGATCAATCTAAATTAGACAACTTTAAAAGCCAAACATAGGTGAGTGTCCATTAACCCTATGAAACTACAAAATTTTAGGAATAATAACAATGCCACTATCATCCTATAGAGTGATCACACTCTCAAAATGACTCATCTACTATTTCATGACCTCAAATAGCCTCTACATAGAATTGGGAACTCAGAATGTGTGTCAGATAACCTCCTTTGTTGCATGGCCTCAATGATCCTCTACACAAATACATTGGAATTATACTATAATGATCACCTCTACTTCATGGCATTAAAGATCCTCTACATAAAACTATGATTTATAACACTTCCATCAACATGATACTCTACTTCATAGCCTTAATGAGCCTCTACATAGAAATAGAGAATTGAACACCTCCATAAACATCCTCTTTTGTTGTATGGCCTCAGACCTCTACACATAAATATAAAATTGGGAGCCTCCATCAATGCCCTCTTCTGTTGTGTGGACTCAAACCTATAAATAAATGATGTGTGAAAAAATGCCTCCAAATGGTGTCTATAATCTTAGAAGGCTTATACAAATGATCACCAAGTAATAGCCCTAAAAATATAGTGAAGGTAAACTATTTTCACAAATGTCACATCCTTAATTGGTGAAACTAATAATAAATGAAAAATATCACTAAGTATAACTTGAAAACTAGTTTTTTAGTGTAATATAAATGTTGATCATGCCCCATACAACCTAAATATATTGCTGTCAAATCAAAATGGAATTTCTCTACCATAAATGTGAGAAGATGATTTGAGTATGATAAACCTATCACTCAAATCTTTTGTATAGGTGACTCTATGCAAAACAAATTTCCCTCTTTAAGGGGTCTTACAATACATGTATATCTAGATTATAAATAGTTCCCATATGGGTCTTTTGACTAATATGCAAAAAAATAGTAGATGTATACCAAAACATTGCCCATATGGGTCTTATTCATACATTCTACCTAGCACCTTATTTTATTGGTTTTATTAAAAATATGAGCATATACCAGATGGAAAAAAATACCCAAAAATCCCTTTTTAATAATTTGATATCTAACTATGCCAAACTTTTATTACCACTTAAGATTTATTACTAGCAATCGAATCCTCAGTGTAGGCCTAGCTTCTTTAAAGGTCACCCTACGGATCATTGGATGATCCCTCATATGACTCATCATCTACATCAGGTTCATGAAGACTTAGGGTGATTCTCTAGATATTTGATGACTTATTAAAAGGGAAAGAAATGTCAATATAACATCAAGAAGAATGAAGAATTGCTTTTAGTGTTCCTGCATTTTCTTCTCGTGTTTCTTTGTACCTAAATTATGTTATTTTACTATTTTCCCCTTTTAAATGTGCATTGTATTTTGAAAATTATGTTTGAAATTTTACCAACTTGCTTTTTCAAGTTGTGCAAGTTGATGATGTGCATTTGCAAGTAGTGAAAAAATCCTAATTGTTTTCTCAAGTGTTAATTTCTTAAAGATTTTTTTCATCATTTAAAAATTGTAATTTCTCATTCGTGGTTTAACACTTCTATAAAAAGTCAAATTAGGTGGGTTTGCACCATAACCACCCATTTTAACCTATAAATACATGTTAGGGAATTCTTAATAAGGGTTCAAAATAGATAATTATTTTGGAAAAGCATTGTAAAAGGAGATCAATCTTTTTACTCTTCAAAATCAATAAAATAAAGGTGTTTATAAACTTTGTGTTAGTTATATTTTTGATATAACATTTTTTGATTAATTCATTGTATCTGATTTTCATTGCCATTACTATAAATTTCAAACTATTGAGAATAAGAGATTATATTACAAAGTTTATATATAAGGTTGTCATTTACATTTACAACACATGGAAAAATCTCTGTGGTAATATCTCAGTGGGAATAGAGGCAATGTCTTACTTGTTTCTATTAGAAAATACAAGAGGTTATTAGTTTCTATTATTAGGGTCAAATAGTATTTTGGTGTATGTTTCCTATCCTTAAAATTATGATCATGTCTTTTCAACCCTTTGAATGAAAGAGATTTTCCTCTTTCCAAATTTAAAATTTTCTATTAACATTTTTTTCTAGTCTCAAGTTTCTAACTTGATGAGTTTGTTTCTCAAACAACTTCTCCCCTCTCTCTCCTTCTATACATATTTCTTTTTCAACGCCCCTTTTTGTACTTTAAAGTTAAAATTAACAACCATAATTTACATTCCATTATCTATAAATATTCCTTGCTTTCCCATTTTGGCTTTCAATAAAGGTAACTTTGCCTAATAATAGAATAGGGATTTTGTTCCCCACACCATTGATGTGAAGTCACTGATTTGTCCTCCTGACAAATTTTTATGCCAATAGATTTTGGCACCCACTATGGGGCACATTTTATACAAATTTTGTGCCTCTCATATTATAATAGTCCACGTGACTTTTTCATAATCTAAAGGACCATTCTAATATCCTAATTTAGACTTGGAAAAATCTACTCAGTTAGATATCATGCTAAACCTCAAACAAATATTTTGGGATTTTGATGAAATCTTTGTAACTTAGTTTCAATTCATCCTAGATATCCTAAATAAAGAATTAGAATGTGATGTAAGAGAAGAAAGATCTTGTGCATGAATATAATCCCATAGATTTCATCTAGTAGCCTAGAATTAGTAAAATCACATATAACCATTTCAGGAATTTAGAATCCAAATCATCAACCTAGTTTGAATTGGGATGAAGCCTCATAAAAAGACCTAGTTTAAAGATTTTGATTATTTGATTTTGATAATAGAATAATTAACACTCGATTTGACACCATTAGGGTAGGGATAGATATAGATAATAAACACATGCTACCATTGCTCATAGAAATTTTGAGATTACCTCAAGAAGACAAGTGAGGAAATAAACACAAAGAGAAATTCATATAATTAATCAAATACTTTCTACAACTAGAGTTTCTTCTCATGATAATTCAAGATAATCAAGATTCAGTTCCTCAACCTAACATCAATTGGATAACACAAACTCAAGAGGATATTTCATCATATTTGAGAACTTTCACTTGGGATAATAGAATGAGTTCTACACATTTTTATAGAGCAGTTGGAATCTCGGAAGAAGAAGAAGAAGAAGAAGAAGAAGAAGAAGAAGATTGAGTAGCTTTATCTAAAAGATCAAAAACACTAATTATACATAGAATACAAAAAATAAGGCCAGCTCAAAGAGATATTCAAATTCAACCTACACCTCAATGCTAGTAACTTTCTTCCAAATTGGTAGAAAAGAGATTCACTAGAGCTAGTAAGTCAAAATATGAAGTTGACCCTTTTTATCATTTATAAGAACATTCTAGCTTTAAGTTGAGTCTTGAAAATTAAATAAAGGTCAAAATAATAACTATCCTTCCCTTAACCTCTATGAAGAATAAAAAACTTAAAGAGGAACTTTGACAAGTCGAGTTCTTATCTTGTTAGGAACTATTATTCCATTGTAAGCAATTTTTCAAACTATGGCATTACCATGGGGAAATGTGATTGATCCATGAGCTTTTGGAAAATTAAACTACCTTCCAAAATGGTCAAGAAAATACTTTCTAAGATTTAATGGATATGGAAGAAACACCCATATGAACACCTTGCAACATTCAATGTTACATGTGGCATTTTAGGTGTTAAACATGAAGATGTTTCCATTAGGCTATTCATCAAAATGCTACACGATGGGGATGTACACTGGTTTTACCATCTCACTCCAAGATTTATTACTAACTAGAATACCATTAAAACTAAATTTGAGAAAAAATTTTAACCATTTAAATATGGCCATTATTTTCTTTCTCAGCTTACACAAGTGAAAAATGAGATCTATGAGCCAATGTGAGAGTTTTTTGAGAAATTCAATAGGTTACTAAATAAAAATACTAGCTAATGCATGACCTATCGAGGAAAATAAAAAATGTTTCTTTATCCACACTAAATTACCTAAAGTAATTTATCAATTGAGAAGAGATAGGGTAATAGATCCAAAAGCATCCCAAAAATTGGCTATTAACATTGAAAATGACATGATAATGTCTGGGAAACTAAATAAAGAACCTTTAAAGAGTAAGGCTAAAATTTTAAGTCAATATTCAATAGGAAAACTCTTGAATAAATTGGATAATGATATAATAGCCCTAAAAATTAAATACTTCAGAAAGCCATTAAAATATGTACCAAGATATTCTAAGAAGAAACTATTTCCCTTTTTAAAGAGATCATCCTATACTATAAGGTCTGAAACCAAAATTCGCACTTGAGGCCCCTCCATAGCAAAACACTAATTCACAAATGAACAAAATCTTAGAAACCAAGGAAATATTTGTATACAAAGAAGTTAAAGAAGAAAATAAATTAAAAAAACCAAAACCTCAATAATGTGAAATTGAAGAACCTAGTGGAGACTCTATAAACATGTTATTGGAATATAATTTTGATGAAGACGACTATGAAGAGAGTGTTATGGATATGATGTTCAATACTTTGCAATTTTCACTAGAATTCAAAATCAAAAAAATTAGTCCAATGATTCATAAGAGGAAACTCTGAAGATTATCCTCCCATAAAGAACTACCCCATTAGTGTAAATAAAAGGGAAGCAACCACTGATAGGTAGTTTGTCTAATGCCAATGTTTCTCAACTTGATGAGATCCCTTTATAAGAAATTTACTATATTTTGACATAATTTATCATGCCAACAAAACTAATATTTAGATGCCACAAGCCAAATTCTTGAGAACATTTCCAGAGCAGTTGGATAGATTAGTTGATTTCATCAAAGACAAAAATTCAAATACTAAAAAGTCTAATTTTAAGAGAATCCTAAGTAACCCTGTTGATTCCAATCAAGTCAAATCTATGGCCACAACCACTTCCAAATATAATAAAGTTGACCATTTTTACATTTACTTATTCCCCAAGGGATGCAAAGTTAGTAATTGTATTATTGACCCAGGAGCCTCAGATAATGTAATATCTACCAAAGTTGCTCATGCTCTTGGCCTAACTTGCACTAAGACCTTTGGGTGTTGTTATTCCATGAAGGTAAAATAAGTTCATATAATTGGATAGATTAAGGATTAAAAAGTGTATTTGGCATAGTTTCCCCATAAGTGAATCAAAATCAATATTTTGGTCAAAGATATTCTAGTGGCTTACGACATTCTTTTGGGTAGATTTTTTACAAATAATTGGGAGGAAAAACCCAACTGGATTTATCAGATGGCATGATTTTGGTCAAAGGATTAAAATAATGTCTAGATATTTAATTGAAGATTAAGTACACATTCTAAAAGGTTGATGATCCTAGAACTAATATTTTGTATGAAGATGCTAGAATTGGTAACTATTTTCTAATGACAGAGAAAGACATAGAGTTACCATAAATCATGCAATCTGGTCAAAATGATGTTTGGATGATGGAGTTTTACAATATTTTTTCATCAATAGGTTTAAGTGTAGTATTAATATTGATATCTACATCTAAATAAATTTTTTCTTTTTCTTATAAGTTGAAGTTTGATTATACCCATAATACAACTAAATATGAAGCACTTTTGCAAGGTTTGAAAGCAACTAAAAAATGTGAATAAAGAATTTGAAAGTTTTGGGTGGATTTGAACTCATTATGAAACAAGAAAAAGGTCAATACTAGGTGAAATATTATCATCTAAGACACTATAGGATAAAGGTCTAGGATAGCATTGAAATCTTTGATGCTTTTTCTATCAATACAATTCTTGGAGTACAAAACTCTAAAGCTGACACTTTGTTAGTATTAGCCTATTTAATGATTTCCTATGCATATATTAATACATAAAAATATGTGATTGAAATAATATATAGACCAAGCATACCATACAATTTAGACAATTGGTAAGTTCTCAATGATGATCAACAGATCATCTCTTTCCTTGAGAAAGCAAACATTTTCAAAAATTTATACTTTGAAGGTAGTGACTCGTCATACAGAGAATATTTAATTCAATCATCAAAAAAGGGAATAATAGATAAACAAGATGAATAAGTTGACATAAATTTGAAAGGAAATAAAATTCCTAAAGGCCTAGTCTCTTTAGAAGAATTTTTTGATAAACATGGTAGATTTGTAAAAAGTAAAATCTAGAAAATGAAATCTTGATTATGCTGAATATGAAAAAGTAAAGATTGGTTTAGAGGAACATCCTAGGTTCATCAATGGTGGTAAATGTTATTCACATTAATATGTTGGAAATGTTGTCATTGATGTCAAAGGTCTAGTATTATTGGTGATAAAGGCCCCATTGCATTTGATGTTATTTGTAATAGATATATCTTGGCTAATGTGAGTTAATATTTATTTAATATTAATGAATATATTTTTGGTTGCATATGAGACAAAATAAGGGCCCATGGAGAAGTCAAAGAGCCACAGGGTAAAGACAAAAGAAGGATGGGACACATTTTCCCATGAAGAGTCATCTTGGGGAATTCCAAGAGTCACCAAGTGAAGACAAAAGAGTAAGGGCACACTTTATCATGAAGGGACACTTTAAGGAATACAAAAAGTCACCAAGATGAGGATAAAAGAGGGAAGGACATTTTTACTCATGAAGTTTCACCACATGACTTTTCAAAGGCAAGGATATGAAGGTTCACACAAGTTTCGCACCATTTTCCATGAGGATTGAAGGGTCACAAAAGGGGAAGGCCAAAGGTCATTTAGAAAGCTATAAATAAAGGCTTGAGAAGCCATTTGTAACATGGAAGTGTGAGGTTGATTTGATATTGTAATATCTAGCTTAGAAGAGTAATTGTGAGAGATGAATATGATTTGTATTTGTTATACCTAGCTTAGAAGAGCAAAGGTGAGAGAGAGGAAAGAGATGTTGTATTAAACTATCATTTGTTGAGATAGAAACATTGAGAGATACATGTGTGGTATACACAAAGGGGTTGGTGCTCACAAATTGTTACTGAGTTGGTGCTCGGCAAAGGGGTTGGTGCTTAGCAAAGGGGTCTGAAGCTCTTGTGGGTTGGTTCTCATGAATTGTAGTTGGGTTGGTGCTTGACAAAGGGGTATGGTGCTCCTGTGGGTTGGTTCTCATGAATATACTTGAGATTGTTCTCTGTGGTTTTTCCCACATTGAGTTTCCACGTTATATCTGGTGTCTCTCTCTATCTTGTGTGATGTTTATTGTTTGAGTTTTATTGCATATCTTGAATTTTTGATTAAGTGGAATTTGTTTGAGGTAAAGTTTTATAAGATATATGATATACTGATTCACCCCCTCTTAGTATATCCCATGCTTAACAAAATAAAAGGGGAAGTTTTTTTATCCTTCTTCATAATTATATTAACATACTCATGTATTTATATGCATATCTTAAGTCATTTCATCCTATAATGATGAAACATACAATTCCTCTAAATCTTGATGCAAAATCTTTCCATCATAAACTGAGACAATACAATCCTAAGATCATAAGAATGATTCTTACTGAATTATAAAAGATTATTGATCTTGGCATCATTTTACCTATGCACCATCAAACTTGGGTAGTTAACATATAAATAGTTTGTAAGAAGAATGGTGAGATCATAATATGTGTTGATTTTAGGAACCTCAACCAAGAATATGTGTTGAAATCCCACTAGAGGCATTTTGACAACGTATCTTCTAAGGATAGAAAATGTTATGTTTGGTATGAAGACATTTATAGAAAATACATATGGTGCAGCCCCAATATTTTGATGGATATGTGCCTTTTTGGAATCATGCAGGGTGTATTCTAATGAAACAAAGGCATATTATACTCTTATTTCAATACTATGACAAATTACTTGACATAATATCTTCAATGGTGTTATTTTTTGTATAGGTGAACATCATATATGATGATGATGTCACAAAAAAAGATTAAATATAAAGTTTAAAAGATATAAATTAATAACTGATGAATAAGGAGTTCCAAGCAGACGATGAACTAAAAGATGATGAAAAAATGGTTATTTAGATATCGATCCAAAATGGTGTAGTAGTCAATAGCAAAGTTATTATGAAGATGATGATCTTGCATGAGCATTGGCATTACCATTAGGAATCAAAGATTATTCATCAATGAAGGAGATGGATAAAGACCAAAGGGTAATAAAGGAAGATCATATTGGTAAGAGAAATTGTAAGATTAATTCCTAGGCCCCCAACTATTGGGCTCAACAAATAGATAAATATGTTTTACTTATTTTGGAATTACTTGATTGAGTCACGATGGTCCATCATGGTTGAATATCCATTTAGGTGTGGATATATATATATATATATATATATATATATATATTACAAATCATATAGTCCTCAAAGATATTAAACATTTTATTCATTTACTAAAAATAAAGTACGCAATGATTTTCAAGACAAAGGCTCTTCAAAAAAATACCAAACATTTGTAGTTTTCCAAAGTTTGTAGGCATTTTTTCAAGATCAAAGATTTGAAATGGAGGAAAGATTATCAATACTCGATTGGTTATCTAAAATATTAGCTATTAGACAAATACAAATTTTTTTGAAAATGAAATCATGGCAGAAGGTAGGATCGATATGCTTTGGAGGTCCGTGGTCTAAAGTGCAATGAACATTCTCAAGGAAAAACAATATTACATTTGCAATTTTGACTTGAAATTTTTAAATTATAAATGGAGTTCCAAAGTCCATGGAGATACATGAGGAGATTTCAACATTTATTTACAACTTTAAACTTGAAAATTGTAAATTACAACCAAAACTCCATCTCTCCTTAATGTTTTAAACACCCATGTTAATGTATTAGGTCAATGTGCTCATGAAAGTCAAAGGCTCATTTTTTAAAGTAAGATTCATAAATGTGATGGGTGGGGGAAAATTATGACATTACATCATAGATTTTTCTTGTAAATTATAATTATAATAAAAGGTCTAAAGCTTGTAGTAGGTTCACAAAGGAAAATCAATGAAAAAATCCTAGTGGGGAATACAATATCAAAACGCAACATTTGACTTATAAATTGTAACTTGAAATTAAAAGTCTAAACCCTAACTCTCATTAAATAATAAGTATTATGCCATGGTACACATGTAAAAATGAGGTATAAACTATAAAAAAGTGTCTTTTCAAAAGGGGCATCAAAGCACTAAGTCCATGCAAATTTTCAAAGGAGCAAAGGTTCCAAGCAAGAAAGCAACATCCTAATGTAACGCTTTTTTTTAATTTTCAAGGTGGATTTAGATTCTCGAAGCCTATGGATGTGCAAATATGCACCTAAGATATAAAATATTGCTAAGGATAAAAAAGTGTAAAATTACACATGGGGTCTAAAATCCTACCAAGTGCAAAAGTGCAATAGAAGACCAAAATCTTACATAATGTAAAATATGCGACATATAATTATTAGGTTAAGGCCTCTAAAGTGGAAAATAAAGAAGAGGCTAATTATCATGGTTGATACCAATATTTGACCAAAGTCAAAAGAACTTTATAGATGAAGATAATGGTTGCAAGGGTTTTGAGGCAAAAATGGGTCATTGGAACCATGTTATGAGAGGAAGTTCTTTTGTTCTCCACATGACTAAAATGGCCATGGATCCCACACTTCCTCCATGATAGCTATATTAGTCATGAAATAATTCAAGTACATCTGATGCTATCATGACAAAGCAAAAGGCATTCTTTGTATTTCACAGGGAGGTGGACAACCATCATGGAGACCTTGAGTGGGAAAATTATTAGCTGGAGAGTAAGGAAAAATGGTTGCATAAGAAGATAAAGTTTATTTTACACCTAGAAAGAATATCTCCCTCAATCTCAACTACATCAAGATTCTATCCAAGTAGATCAAAATTTGATATAAATCTCATAATTACATGGACAACCAAATCACTAGAATGATCACCTTTCAAAGCATGAGAGTTTCTAGGTATGTTCCAAGGAATATTCTATATGGAGCATCTTCTAATAACATTCTATGTAAAAAAATTGTATAAGTAAAGAGGGCTTGTCCTCTTTATAGGAGATTTTTGTGGGTTGGCTTTCTAGGGTTAGGCTATTTAATTCTAGTAAATCTCCCTCCTTATAGTTGGTTGAAGTTTTGATTTTTGAATTTATGTTTTTTGTTTTTGTCTTTGTTGGTAAGGTGATTATATTTGTACAATCATTAGCAAACTATCATAACATTTTATATATGTCTCGCCTATTTCAAAGCAAATCCATCATGTTTTATACCATTATTATGCATTCTAAACATTATGTACATTGATTTAATTTCAATTTAAAGAAAAAAATCTATTATTTCTACTCTTTATTATCAATCAAGTGAAAAGACACATTATTCATGTATTGTTGATTGGGTATTTGGTTTTATGCTTCTTAATGGTTGTCATTCTAGGCATAAACTTATATTGTAAATTCCTCTCTGCATTATGATTTGGGAATGTCTTGTTGATAATTTTTAATGATACCCTAGATTTATGGAGTTGACAAGAGAAAGTGCTTGAGTCTTTGCTTACAGTTTATGCTTTTGATATTTTAAGGATTATTTAAATATTTGCATTGTATTGGCACCAATGAATGCAAACCATTTTCATAGTTTTCTTTACCTTATTTACTAGTCCTTTACATCTTGGAATGAATGACAACATGGTAGCCTAAGGAATTACCTATTTTGAAGCAACCAAAACATTTTCACATGTACCTAACTCATCGTACATATCCTACCCCTACATGTAATACATGTTAAATATTATGAATGGTATCTGGTCACAGATGCATAAATGTTGCATATCTAAAATGTGTCTGTTATTGTTCCTTGAAGAGTAACATTATAATTTTCTATTTGGACCTTAGTTGTCAATAGTCTCTTTAGAAATGAATATTGAATTCACATTTCCATATATCTTTAGTAGATTTTGTATGATTTAGAATAATTTTCCTAATATGTGTGATAACTCTTCTCAAGTGGACTATGTAAGGTTGTGTATGCTATAATCAGACCTATGTGTGTGCTAATAATTCTCTATAGATTGAAATATAGTATCCCTCTTTGAGATAAAACTACCCCATAGGTCTTCTCACCTTATTTAAGGTAGAGCCAAAAGAAGTAGGGAACTAACCATACCCTCTATCGATGTCTTCCTCTCATTATCCGTATTCAATCCATCTTGATGTTAAACCGTTACCCATCTATAATTAAATAAATATGGTTTATCATATATGTTTTACATATTTTCAAGTGTGCAAGGATGAATTATAGTGGTGTAAAACTAGGAACCAACACTTGATTGGTGCCTTTATCAGGGACTAATCCTTGGCCCTTATGTTATTGAGGATTGAAGATTTGATCAATTAACCTCTATTGTGTAATTTCAAGTAGTGTTTACTCATATTATCTCATGTGTTTTAAATTTAAGTTTATTTGAGTGTAGTTTGATTCTTTGGGCCATCAACTATGAAACTATGCTAGCATTATTGTTGGGGAAGATCCTTGGCACTTGTGTTTATAGGAACTCTTACTGAGAGTTATTATTGTTTCATATTGTAAAGTGATTTTCTCATTTGAATGTGGGTCTATATTTTTTGTGTCTTTATTGTTATATATCATCAATGATTATATGAAAGTGTAATTTTAGAATGCATCACTATTTATTTATGATCTATTCTATTCTAGAAGATTTCTTCTAGTGGTGACTCTAACATTTTATCTGGCTTTGAAAGACCTGTGCACATTTTAATTAATTTAGTTTTGATTATTTACTTATTTGCAAAATTGGAAGGACTAAAATCATCATTTAAAGGTGACTCATAAAAGTAGCTTATTTATATGTTAGTTGTTCATCATAGAAAAAGGAGACAAATTCAGAGGCCAATTGAAGGACAAATTTCTATAGGAAAGGAGTATTTGGACCATCATAATTTTGGTACACCTAAACTTATTTTTGTTTAACTTCCTTTAGTTGAAGATTATCATAGTTATCTTGATAACTTAGAGCCTTATAGTTTTGTTTATTACCCAACATCTTCTCAACAAGTTGAATCGCCTCCTAGGTTTGATCCCCAAGTCCACCTCACTCACCCCCTTATAGCCCTTTACCATCTGATCTTGAGCCCACCACAAAACCAATCATGAGGCATAGAGATTAGGATGAGAATTTATGTCTTGAATTCAAGATTACTAGATTCAGACCTATTACTTTTGTGAAATAGAGAGTTACCCCATTGAAGTTCCAAATGAGGTAAGGAATTAACTCCCTATGTTTTAGGGAAATAATGTAGTGACTAGAGAGAAACACTTGAAGGCTTTTTACATTATAATTGAATATTAAGAGGAAGAAAATGAGGATGTATGTATTAAGATTTTTATGCACACATTGGAAGAAGATGCACATATGTGGTTCAATTCTCTTCCCTATGGATGCATATACTCATGGGAATACATGAAGAATGTTTTGAAAATATTGTATGGTGATAGAATTAATCCTTGGTTTATTCTAGTAAAATTTGAAAACATAAAGAAGAACCCTAATGAGTGTGTGCAAGATTTTAATACATGGTTTAATAAGACTATGATGAGGTTTCCTGATAATATTAATCCAAGTGATACCTCTTGCTTGATCAAATATTGTGATGCATTTGATAATAAAGTAACACACTACTTGAGAGATAAGGCTCCCACAAATTTGAGATTGGCATTCAACATGACCATCCAAACTAAAAATAATATAAAGGCTATGGGGGAACCTTTGAATAAAAGGGATATTGTAAAGTTGACCAATACTAAAAAGTCTCAGTGCATAAGACTTTGAACCTTGAGGAAACTATGAAAACCTTGCCAACTGCTATCAAGGAGATTTCATACAAGTTGGATAGAATTGAGAAGGGGATTCCTCATGGATCTTATAATTAGGAGAGAGATAAAAAATAGAATAAAGCACAAAGGAGATCCTCTTTACAAATTATAAATAATGATAGAGGGAAGAGGCCTACCCAAGCTGAGAGAAATAATAAAAATTATAATAGAGAAGCTGGGAAGGAGGTTCTTGGTCTATTGAATGTCAAGTTCAATGTTGTAGGTTATGATCTTGATATTCATTAGTGTGATAAATTCTTCCTCCCCCATCCTCCTTGTGATGATACTAAAATAATGGATGAAGATGCAAGTAACCTAAGTTTGCATCCAAAAATGATAAGATTATGATGTTTGATTGTCAAATCCTTTTAAGTAAAGTGTCTGCCTCCAAAGAATTCTTATTCCTACTACCTTTGATCACTTTTGGAGTGTAGTAAAAGTATTATGTGTCCCACATATTGAATTTTTTAATGATATAGGCATGACACTATAATATAATTTACCGAATCATGAATTTGATTTTTTAATATCTATGATGATTAAAAAGTGTGAAGGGGAATTTATTCAGTTGAGGACAGGTAGCTATTAATTAATGTTGTAATTTCCCAAGATAAAGAATACAATTTGAAAAGCAAGAAAAAAGGTGATTCTCCTCAAGAGACCACCCCTATAGATCTAAGGGCAGGGTATAAAATTAACACTTGCTTTTTCCCTAGTTTTTCCAAAATAGAACTTGCTTACCAAATTATTAAACAAAAAGGTACTCTAGAAAAGAATATAGAACCTTTGTTATCCGATATTCCTAAGGGTACAAATGATGTAAGATGAAGCCCACCCTTGAAAAATGTTGTTAAGAATGCTAATTCATCTCATCCTATTCCACCTCTAACTTTAAATGATTATCTTCCCACTAAAAATGTTGTCACCCTTCCTTCAAATACTCCCCTTCCTCAATATAGTGTGTGTGATATGGCCCAAGTATTGAGTCAATTAAAATTCATTGTGCCACTTGTTGCCCTGTTAAGAGTACCAAAACAGAAAAACAGGGAATTTGAATATTTGGATTTTAATGAGAATATAACTACCAATGAGATTACTTCACCCTCAATACTCTTGGATGATAATCAAGAGAAGCATAAATTTAGTGATCCTTCCCGCGAGGTTTATTTTGGGACTATATTGATAGAGAGTTAGTTAGATGTTGACCCTTTTTACATTATGCTATTGATTAATGGTTTAATTGTTGACAACTGTATGTTTGATTTTAGAACCTCTTATAATGTGATTCCCTTAGGTGTCCTTAATGATCTTGGAGTAAAAAAAATATCTAATTTTTGCAAGTGCTATGCCATGGAATCAAGAGAGGTACAATTGTTGGACAAGTTAAGCAATTGGTAGTGCAATTGGTGGTTCATCCAAGTAAGTTTCTGAATATGGATGTGGTAGTTATTGATTGTCCTCCTAAGTTGGGTATGTTTTTATCAATAGAATGGGTTTCCAACATGGATGGAAGTATTCATATGGACCTTTCTTATGCCACCATCCCTTTGGAGGGTAAGATGGTGAAACTTCATAAAGAGCCTATAATGTTACACGTACTTGAAGATCCAAATTGTTCTCCAAATGAGTTTTTATATACTGATGTGGAAATGGGAAAATTTGTTGGAAATATACATGTGTTAAACAATATATAATTCTTAATGCTAGATATAATGAAGAAAATAATGATTGGACAATGTCTTTTGATGGGGCTTGCTCAAATCTTGGAAATTGAGATGAGGTTGTCTTTTATGCCCCCAATAGGAAATACTTTAAGTTTTATTTCAAGATATCATTTGAGTTCACTAACAACATTGTAGAATATGAGGCACTTTCTTAGTTTAAGGATTTCTTGAGAACATGGAATTACAATTCTGATAGTAAAGGGTGATTAAGAGTTAGTGGTTAATTAGGTCTGAAATGCTTATGCCACAAGAAATAAAAAGTTGAAACAATATAGAAATACTATATGGGAATTTTAAAAATCATTTGATGCTTTCAATATTTATTATCATCATATAATTTTCAATGAATACGCTGAAAAACTTGTAGGGTTGGGTTCTTAGTCTAAAAATGTGAATATGAATCCTCACTGTTAGTAACAAGTGGAGGTACTTGTTAGACCTTAAGTCCCAAACAACATTCATCATTGGAATTTTTTTGATGATGATGATAATATTAAAAGGTTTGTCAACTGTGAAGCATAATTTCAAGATTAGATCACAGACTTGGAATCCATGGTCCAAATTAATGATGAAAAAAAAAAACCTTGTTTGGGAAGGATATCATTCAACTGAAGACAAACACTATTGCAAGAGGATTGGTGAGTTTAGAGGAATATTTTGATACAACATATAGAATTAAAACTCAAGATGTATTTATCTAAAAATATGTGACTGAATACAATCTGGGCTCTAAAGAAAATCCAAGAAAGGTTTGGCTTTGTACTCAATTAAGTTAAGAAGAGAAGCAAGATTACATATAATTGCTAAATAAGTACCAGGATTGCTCAGCTTGGTCTTATTCTAGATTGAAAGCATATAGATAAAATTTATTTCAACATGTCATCCCATTCAATCTTGACAACAAACCTTTTAGGGAAAAGTAGAGACCTATAAACCCCATCTTGGTTACCAATATATGGGAAGATTTAAATAAATTAAGGGATGATGGCATTAATCAACCCATCAGGTATTCATCATGGGTGGCAAATTTAGTCCTTGTAAGAAATAGGAATGTTGACATCTACTTGTGTGTGGAATTTAGAATTTTTAATAAATTTTATTTGAAGGATAATTATCCCTTACCTAATATGGATAACCTATTGTAGAGTGCTACATAATTAGATATGTTATCCATATTAGATGGTTTCTCAAGCTATAACCAAGATTTGGGAAAAGAATCAAAGAGACCCAAAACATTTATAATTCCTTGGGGCACTTATGTCTACATGAGGATGCCTTTTGGTTTGATGAATGTCAGTGAAAATTTTTAGAGAGCTATGGATGTTTATTTTACATGGGTAATTAATAAGTTTATTTTTGTGTATCAGGATGATATTACAATGTACTACAAAAATAGAAAAGAGCATCTAGAACATCTATAAAAAGTGTTCCTTAGATGTAGGGAATTTGATATTTCCCTTAATCTAAAGAAATTTCACTTTGAAGTAAAAAATGACAAGTTGATAGGGCATATCATATCTAATGATAGTGTTATGATTTATCCAAAATGAGTGGAATCCATTAACAAAGTACCAATTCCACAATCTGAGAAATGAATTTATTTCTTCTTTGGAAAAATCAACTTTGTAAGAATCTTTGTGTCTAATTTTATAGAGATCACTCAACGTATTACTTATATGTTAAAAAATGACCAAACCATCAAGTGAGAGGAGAAGGCCATACAAGATTTCAATGACATCAAAGGAGCCTTGAAGTCTACCCCTAACTTGGCTAGTCCTCATTATACTAGGGAGTTTTGGGTATTCTCTTTTGCATCATAGAGTATCGTAGCTGTTATTTTATTTCAAAAGAATGATGATGGTAATTATTAGCTCATAAATTTATTTAGTAAAGATATGAAGGGACCTAAAATGAATTATACTATTATGTAAAAATAAGTGATTTAAAGAAATTTATTAGATGTTTACATAGAATAACTATATATCATACAAAATAATCAAAGATAAGGGATCACACAATAATAATTGATAATAGAGAAGAATATTGGATAATATAGTAGAGCCACTTTGAGCAGGAAACCTCCACAACAATAAAATAATAGAAGAATACTTAATATGATGATCAAAGACTAACCATTGCCTCCTATATATAGTATTCTTAACCATGATTATTACATAGGCTGACCTATGTAAGAACATAGACAAATGTAACAAGAATATATAAGAGGTATGTAAGCCACAAGTCAGACACACATATCCCTAGACACACTAAAGGTTAAGGGTAAAACATGCCCCACCCCTTCAAAACAACATTATCCTCAACATTGAATCAAATTTGGATGTTTTTGCACAAAGGATTCATCTTCCTAGGTGGCATATTCATATGATAGATTCTTCCATTTGATCACATACTCCTTAATTTCTTTAGATCATAGCTACTTAGTATACATTTGAAGAATTGCCTCAAGATCAAGAATAACTCTCCCTTCCTCATTCAATACTGGTAATTGAGTTTGAGTAACATATCCATGTCCAATGAATTTATTCAAGCATGATACATGAAATACTGGATGTATGCTAGTGGATGAAGGAAACTCTAACTTGTAGGTCACACTGCCAATTTTATGCAAGATCTAATAGGGCCCATAATACTTAGGGGACAAATTGTTATCCTTTTTTTGGTGATTCAAGGACATATGATTATATGGATGAAAGTGAACAAAGAACCAATAACCAATTTCAAAATGTCTCTCACTCTTATGTTGATCTACCTATTGCTTCATGTGATTTTGGGCTATGGATAAATTTTCATGCAAACTTGCAAGGACCTCATGTTGATGGTGAATATGTTACTCAAATTCATGAACCTTATGATGAACCTTGAAGTTTGAAGTGATGAATGGAGGGTGGTATCCATACAAGGCCATAAAGGGAAGAATTATGAACAGAAGTATTATACCACCATTTAGTAAATGGCAACCAATGAATGCAGTTATCCTATTTATTCGAAACAAAACAATGAATATATCCTTATAAATATTTTTTGACTACCTTAGTTTATCCATCTAATTGAGGATGCTAGGATGAGTTATGATCTAACTTGGTGCCCAAACATGCAAATAATTCAATCCAAAAATTACTAGTGAAAATGGGGTGTCTATAAATGACAAAGATCTTAGGAGTACCATGCAGTTTCTGAAATGTATTGAGAAAAGTAGAAGTTACTATTCTAGAAAAAAAGGGTTATGATAAATAATAAAAATGAGAATACTTACTGAGATGATCCATAACAACCATGATAACATTTTGACCATCAGATATTGGTAACCCTTTAATGAAATCCATAGACACCTCTTCCTAAAATTGTCTAAAGATGGATAAATGTTGTAAAAGAACTGAGGTTTTGATGGTTTCACCTTTATTTTGTTGATAGATCATACATCCAACCACATATTTATAGACATCACACTTAAATCCTTCCTAAAAAATACTGCTTGATTCTATGATAGGTTTTCAAAAATCTCGAGTGACCCCAAAGTGGAGTTGCATGAAGTTCTTGAAATATTTTTTTATTTGAGAAGATAATTATTTCATAGGTATAATATATTTTTATACCATAATGCATTACCCTTCCATGTCAAATTTTCAAATCCACCTAAACCCTATTGAATATTTTGAATCAAATCATGGGTAGCACTATCATTTTACCACTCTAATATTGCTTACTCTAGCCAATCTGCCTGTCAAATGGTCATGACACATATAAATGCCTCAACTAATTCATCCCTCATGGATAGTGTATATGCCACCATATTTTCCTTACCTTTCATTTAAACTATTTCAAAATCATATCCTAACATCTTAATTACCCATTTTTGTTATTCTACTGATGATAATCATTGTTCCAAAAATTATTTGGGATTATCATGATAAGTCTTCACCTGAAAGTGATGACCCATAAAATAAGGTCTTCATTATTTGACTACATGTAGAATGACCATCATTTCCTTCTCATAGATGGGCTTGAGTCGACTTTTACACTTTCGTTGGTAACTTTCAAATGCAAGTGATCTAACTTCTTGCATGAGAATAACACCCATACATATCTAGATACATAACATTCAACCATAAAAGTCTTAAAAAAGTTAGTAGTGGTTAACCCTAGAGTGGTGCACATAGCCACTTTCAATTATTCAAATGCCTTGGTAGTTGTATCAGTCCACTAGAAATATCCTTTCATCAATAAAGATGTGAGTGGGGTTGTAATGCTACCATAATTTTTGACAAATTTGTGATATTAATTATTTAACCCCATAAATAACCTTAGTTGCTTGAGTGTCTTAGGAACTGGCCAGTCCACCCTTGCTTGGATTTTTTACAATCCACTTGTACTCTTTCATGTGAAACCATATGACCCAAACACTAAACCTCACAAGCTCCAAAAGTACATTTGGAAGGTTTGGCATACAAATGATTATGTTTCAGAATTGAGAGTACTTATTCCACATGCTACAAATGGTATTCCTAATTTTTATTATAAATGAGGATATCATAAAAAAACACTAGACCAAATTTACTAAAAAATGACCTAAAAATAGTATTAATCAAACTCTAAAAGGTAGAGGATGCATTTATTAGACCAAAAGGCATAACCATAAACTCATAATGACCCTCATGAGTTCTAAAATCTATTTTGGGTATGTATTCAACATGGATATAGATTTAATGATACCCAAAACATAAATTTAACTTTGTATAATGAAGAGCACCATTCAATTCCTCTAGCAAATCATAAATGATAGGAATAGGAAACTTATCTTTGATACTATACTTGTTGAACTTTATATAGTTAGGGCACATCCACCAAGTGTCATATTTCTTTCTCACCATGACAACTAGCAAAGAATATTCACTTTGGCTATGGCAAATGATTCCTGCATCCAACATCTCCTATACCATATTTTCAATTTCACTTTTCTAGGCATAGGGATACCTATATGGCCTGATATTAGATGGTGTACTACCAAGAATAAGTTTGATGGCATGATCATGCATGAATCTAGGTGGATGTCCTTTTATCATGTCACCAAAACAATAAAATGGGTGTTAATCACTTGTTATAGATCGTGAGGTGTAGATGGCTGAGTTGGCTAGACTTTAATGGAAAACAAGTAAGCCACAAAATTTTGAGTACCCTTTTAAAGAATCTTGGTCATTTTATGGGAGCTAACAAGTTATATATATTTATACCTTAATCCCCTTAGCTCAAATTTCCTTCCCTTAGAATGAAAGTGCATAAATAATCCCTAGAAATTCATCTCAATAGCACCCAAAGTCATGAGCCACTATACTCCTAGAACAATGTCAACTCCACCCATTGGAATAAAAAACATAGGAGAATATAAAAGGTAGTCTCCCATGGATAGCTTAATACTATGAAATATCTTAAATAGTTGACAATACCACCATCTATAATCATGACCTAAAATTATAGAGTGGGATAAATGAAACAACTCAAACGAGTAGCCAACTTACTATTGATAAAGTTATATGTAATCCTAGAATAAATCAAAATAGTGACCTTATTTTCTTAATAAAACCCACCACCTTAAAATTTTGGGGAGTAATAATACCTGAAATGGCTTGACAAGAAATAGTAGGCTAAGAGTCTTCAAATTCCTCTTTAGGTCATTCTGCATCCTCACCAATTACATCCTCATCATTTTCATCCTCATTGGCACCTTTGATGTAAAAAAACTTATTTTCAACATAGGGATGTCCTTTAATACATTTATTATTGTACCCATAACATAATCCTTTAGATTTATTATCCTCAATTTGCTAAGGTGTCAATCTAGTGGGTTGAAGAAATGATTGTGCTGGAAAGGTGCACTCATGACTAGCAGTGGAAGTTTTTCATTCGACCATATCTTTTTCTTTTACCATGCATGCCCTTGGGATAAATTCTAATCCAAATGATGGATTAAACATCCAATCCTCCAATTAAATTCTATATTTGAGTCCACCCATAAAAATATCAATCAAATTTGCCTTAGTGATGTCTTTCACCCATAAGGATAGATTATAAAATTGATGAATATGATCTTGCATAATTACTTTTTGGTGTAGTTTAGCTAACTAGTTGAAGAAGTTTTCTAAGAAATTATTCTAATAATGAGCCAATAACTTATCATTAAATATACACCATGTAACAAGAGCACCATTCTTTTTATTTTGAGCACACAACCAATGATACTAAATGAACTGTTTAGGTTTCATATACATAGACACCACTATCACCTTTTGAGAACTAGGAGTTTGGTGAAGATTAAATAAATTGTAAATTTGGGTAATCCAAATGAGAGAATCCTTACCATCAAAATTACACATGTCCAATTTTTGCATCATTGGTTTCACACTAGGATTGGAGCTCTTAGTGTTGAGAGGAGGACCCAAATGATGAGGTGGAGGGTTGTTTGTCTATAAATAAGATGAAATGGCAGCCAATTACATAGTGATATAATGTAATTGATTGTGTAACCCATTAATCTATCTACACATATTTAAAACATTAGTTTTAACTATAGCAAAGTCATCCTACCATACCAAGAATTTTATGTTAGCCTGAAGTTGAGAAATCATCATATCTTAAGTTTCAAATTCTACATCATCCTTAGAAGGTTTTTTAGGAGTTTCTTACCTCCCTTTTTTTCCCCAAGTAGTAGGAATCTCCATGCACAAACCCTACGAGGTTTTTCACCCCCAAAAAAGTGTATAAGGAGATGGTATTATTGTGATCACCTTGCCAAGATGAATCCAATGGCAACTATTATCCACTAGGGTGAAAAGTGTTGCATAAAAAAGTGTATTGATAGAATATATCATTATAACCATATTATCAAGATGAATCTAATGAATACAAATGTGTAAAGGATTTTTTTTTTTGTAATTTTTTTAATTTAAAAAAAAATCATTTTGAATAATACTATGCTGAGAAAAAAAATTAATTTTTCCCAAATTACAGGTTATGTTTTTTATCTCCTTCTACTCATATAAGTTGTACCTCACTAGATATGGAAACAAAACACCATAGGAAACTTTCCTAAATTAAATCTTCGATACCAATTGTAAGGAAATTACTTAGATGTTCACACAAAATAATTATATATTTTAAATAATAATCAAATATAAGAGATCACACAACAATAATTGATAGTAAAGCAAAATACTAGATAATATAGTAGAGCCACTTCAAGGGACCAAGCTCTGAAAAAATACAATAAGAGAAGAATAATTCATATGATGATCAAAGACTAACCACTAACTCCTATATATAGTCTCCTTAGCCATGGTTATTCCATAGGCTAACCTAACTAAGAATATAGAGAATTGTAACAAGAATATACAAGAGATATGTAAGCCACAAGTCAGCCACACATATCCCTAAACAAACCAAAGGTTAAGGGTATAAAACTTAAAGGTTGTTAAAATGTTTAGACCCTACATTTTGAGTTCAAAGATTATTGCATATGTCATGCATAAAATAGTGAAAGACATCTTGAGTCAGATTAAAGTATCAAGAAAGAGATGCAAGTCGGTCAACAATATACAAGAGTATGGCATGGATATCCAAAACACCAAGTTAGTGAGAGGGATGGGCCTATCCAAGCTCATGGTTGAGACTAATTTGCAAGCTATAAAGGTAAACACTATTGTTTTCAATATTGATGATTCTTTGAGTCATATTAACATATCTTCATGGTATAAGGACATTATTTACTAATTACAAAGTTTGAATTGTCACCTTAACTTGGATAATAATCAAAGGAAAAATCTTAATCTTATATCTCAAAAATATCTCTTGAATGAAAATGGACTTGAAGGGAAGAATCTAGATGGGGTTCTCTTAAGATGCCTGGTAGAAGAAGAAACTATTGATTTAATTGAAGACTTCTGTAGTGAAATACGTGGTGGTAACTTTGCACCTAAAGTCATAACTCATAAGATTCTAAGAGCTGGTTATTGGTGGCTTTCACTATTCAAGTATGTTACACAAAAAGTAAGAAAATGTGATAAATGTCAGTGTTTTGTTGCAAGGTTGAAAGCTTTTGGTTCTCTCCTCCTAAACCTATGTCAGTTGAAGGCCAATTTATATAATGGGGAAGATTCCATTGTGGATATCATTGATTCATCGAGTACTAGGCATAGGTGGATATTGGTTTCAACCAACTACTTCACAAAATGGGTTGAGGTGGTCCCTATGAAGAAGGCCACATATCAGGTGATAATGGATTTCCTATTGAATAATATTATTTGTAGATTTGTTGTGCCTATCAAGATAATTAATGGAAATGCCATGATTTTTAGATCTAATCCTTTGGTGGAATTGTGTAAAGAATATGGGATCACATTAACTTATCTTCCAATTATAATTCTTAGGGGAATGGGCAAGTAGAATCTAGTCATAAGAACTTCTTCAAAACCATTAGAATAAATTTGGAAGCTAACAAGAATAAGTTGGATGAATAGCCAAAAATTGAATTTTGGACCAATAGGATTACACCTAAGAGATCTATAGGCAAGATCCATTTTTATATTTTATATAGAGCTCAATATTTTTAGCTATGAACCTATAATTGTCAACCTATCAATTTATGCAATCGCTAGAAGAAGATGATGAAATTAACAAGTATGAAAGTAGAATGAACCAAATTATTGAACTTGATGAAACTAGAAGAGAAGCTTATAAAAGAAACATAAAGATAAAGGAAATAATCAAAATGATATTTGATAGAAAGGTCACTCCAAGAACTTTTCAAGTAGGATATATAGTTTTACTTTGGCATAACAGGCATAAGGAGAAAGGCAATCATGGAAAATTTTATGCCTTGTGGATGGGCCCTTATTCTATTGAATGCAAAATTGGGGAACATGCCTTATTCTTAAGACATTTGGATGGTGAGATAGTGGAACTGCCAGTTAATGGTAGAAATTTGAAGCACTTCCTTTTTCAAATCCATGATTGTATAAATCAATGTATAGTGTATAGTCTTATTGTTTTGTTACTCTTCTGTGTTGGGATTTATTTGTATAATTATTATAATTATAATTATTTTTCATTCTCAAATCCTCATGATATATTTTTGTTGGTTTGTCCTTATTATATTAGGTCTCTAAAGGTGTTTGTTAATAAATTGTCAAAATTCTGACTCCATATCCCAATGAATAGGCACCTATTCTTATTTTTTGAGGTTATTTTTACACCCACAAGTGGTGTACATCCCCAAGCAAGAGACAATGTTAGTTCCCAAATCTGAACTAAGAAATTTATGCCCTTCCTAAGATATGAATTTTTGAAGGTCTAACTAATTCCCTCTGAGAGGAATCCATCAAGTGTTCACCCGAAACAATATTTGATTTTAAAGTCATATTGTGCAAACCTCAGAAGATATTATTTCATCAATGCTTGAACATTTTCATGTCTTTTATTAAATTTTGATTTACAGTGTCTGTGGTGGAATTGAGATAAGAAGATTCAAAATGTGACTAAGTATTACAAATACAAAGTCCAACATTTCCATTTTGAAGGGAGGTCCAAAGTCCATGGGCATTCATAACAAAATGCAACATTTTAACTTGAATATGTAATATGCAAAGTACATGAGAATTTTTAGAGTAGAAAGAAGCCTCAAATGATTTAATGTTCATATGGGAGAATAAAAGTGGAGGTTTTAAAGGTCAAAAAATAATAAAACTTATCAATTGAGTTGATTAAAATGTTAGGTCAGTGGAAAGATCTGGGGGAAAAACAACTTTGATATGCAAATGTGTAATTTGAAAATTATAGTCCTAAGTCCACCACTCGCTAAAACATGTCATTAAATTTTTAAAGGTCCACACTAAAGTTTTAAGCACAAATCAAATGCCAAGGTCCACGTTTAATGGGAGTGGTGGAAAGTTTTAAACAAAAATCAAAGTGGACATTTTTGACAAAGATTTAATGTCACATTGAAATTTCAACTTACAATTTACAAACTATAGTTAAGATCCCAGAGTCTATGGTTGAAAACTCACAAAGAAATTTTCTCAAAAGCATCGACTTGGTAAGTTGAAGTGGAGCTTTGGGCCAAAAAAATATCAAAATGCAAATTTGAACTTTCAATATACAAAGTGTTAGTTAAATCCCACATAACAAATTTCAAATAAATCATAGACTTAAATGTTAAGCCTATAGAGATTCATTATTAAAAAACAACGTCATAGTTGAACTTTTTAAAATTATAAATTGCATATGCATGTGAATGTCTACCACCCACTGTACATGATAGCAAAGAGATGTCTTAAAGGCAAAGCAAGGTTTTTTAGCAAAAATACAATATCACATTGTAAGTTTAACTTTGCAACTTGAAAATCTTAAAAAGAGGTCGAAAGCCCATACAATTTTAAAGTGTGCATGCAAAGTTATGAAATCCTACTGGAGTCATTTGAACAAAATGTAATCCAAGGATAAAAAAGGTTCTTTTTGGTATGAATATGTTTCCATAAATGTCATATGATGCAGCTGATCCATAAACCCATTTCAAACCCTTCAAGTTCACTTTTGGTTTATAACAAATAGTCAATAATGGATTTTAAATAAATGATCCTAAATTGACTTAAAGTGTTTAAAATTTGGATTAAAATTGAATATGAATATATATGTAATCAGTCCTTTCAATTACACCTTTAAATGATCTTTAGCCATTTAGTTGATTTCTGTTAAATGCTGTGTTTGATTAAAACTTGCATCCAAATTTTAATAACTAAATCAAATCTATGGAAAGCACTAAATGCAAAACACCATAATTATTAATGGAGCTCACCTAATTTAGGCCACATCTTTAGGTCCTGCTCAAAGATGGAACTGATTGATTATTGATGTAAAATTTCTTTGTACATCACCTTATCCATAGTAGGGGTTCTTAATCTATAAATAAATGTTTTGATTGTACTAGTTCTAGCTTTGGAAATTGGCTTTGGCTCCAACTCTGGCTCTTGGCTCTCGATTCTAGCTCTTATCTCTCAGCTCTGGCTCTTGGCTCTCAAATCTAGCTCTTGAATCTCAGAGATTTTGAATTAATTCAATGAATTTCAATTCCAATCATAATGATTTAAATTTCCTCTTTGACCCTTTATATACTTGTTACAGGTCCACATTCTCTAATTGGGATGATTATCCATAATCTATTTTTAATACATTTCATAATTATACCATACCCAATTTTAATGGGATTTTAAATTATCCATTCCTTTTTAAAATGAGGTGATATTTATCCCAAATATTTGATGGACTATGTTTATCTCCCTTTACTAAGGTGGGATTTACAAATATTAAAAGCATTATTATTTTAGCCTTTTCATGATTTACATGGCCTTTAATAAAACATTATTAAAAAACATCAAATGTATTATGTTTTAATGCTCATGTTTTTAAAAAAACTTATTATAATGTATTTTAATTTTCCATGTAACTCTCCCACCATAGAACCTTCCATGTATTCATGGATATTAATCTTTTATAGCCTTATTAAGGCTTTTCCTTTTTGGCATTGAAACATGTCATGTAAAGTGGGCATTTAATATCCCATCTTTGTGGGGTTTAAAGATTATAATGGGATGAAATTTGTTAATTATTGATTGATTAAAATTACACCACATGTTATCTTGTAATTTATTTACCACGTCACCATATTTCCATGTCATTTTATTGCCACATCATCATTTTTACCAGGTTTGACTACAAATTTTACTGGCCATAACTTGCACATACAGACTCTATTTTTCAAACTGTAAAATGCATTAGAAATATCTTGTTGAGATCTACACCATGGAATTAGTTAAAAAAACATTTCATAACCATAAATATTTATATTTTGACCATTTTTGACCACCTATTGACTAGAATTTAACTAATGATAACTAAAGCATATGATGTCCATTTTTTGCACTCCAACAGTTGTTAGAAAGCTCTTAATGATCTATGCACATTGGAACACATTTAAATAAAAACAAGGAACTTTTGAAAATATCCTCTAGATCATGCCTCCCCATTGAGAAGGCTTTTTGTCCAGATAAAGTCATTTTCACCCATAAATGTTGGTAATCATCTTCCTGCATATCACAAACACACAAGATCCATAGAAATAACATTATGGGTTAAATTACTACAAATTATTGATTAAATTGATCACAAAAAATTGATTAGTAAAAATTAGAAAATTGTTCACTATAATAAACAACTATCCCTTGATACTCTATGATATGACCAATCTCTACAAACAATTGTGAACCCAATGATTTGTCACTGCCACCACAAACAATCAGTCAGTTTTGAAAAATAGACACTTGTTTACCCCAAGAGGTAAGTTTTCAACTGATACTCTAGGATAAGACATGTTAATCATCCCCCATACAACCAACATATACTGCTATCAAATCAAAATGGAAATTCTCTACCATAAATTTGAGAATACGATCTGAGTATGATAAACTTGTCAGTCAAATATTCCCTATAGGTGACTTCACACAAAACAAATTACCCTATTTAAGGGGTCTTAAAATGCATGTATATCTAGATTAAAAATAATTCCCATATGGGTCTTTTGACTAATGTACAAAAAAATAGTATATGTATATCAAAACATTGCTTGTATGGGTCTTATTCATACATTATACCTAGCACACTATTCTATTGGATTTATTAAAAATATTAACATATAATAGATGGAAAAAAAATTGCCCAAAAAACCTTTTTCAATAAGTTAACATCTAACTATGCCAAACTTTTATTACCACTTAAGATTCCTTACCAGTAATCAAATCATCGATGTAGGCCTAGCTTCCTCAATGGTGACCTTATGGATCATTAGATGATCCTTTGTATGAATCATCCTCTACATCAGGTTCATGATGCTTTCCTAGTGTATATGAGTCCCAAGTCTTACTGAAATAGTTGTGACAAGGTTGAGTAACATGCCTTATATTGAACTGAAATATCTAACCATGATTCAGATGAATCTCTATGCCATCTTCATCATCCATCACAAATGCCTACCAAATGATGAGATATAAGTTCCCTAAGACAACCTCATCCATTTCCAAAGGAATGAAATCAAGGGTAACCATGTCTGTGAATCATCTCCTGACCACAAATGTCAAGGTACAAAAACATGTTGGCATACTTTGGATAGTGCCATCCTTCATACCAATTGTCTTGGCATGAGGCAGTGGCAAAGTTAGAAAGCCAAGTTAGCGTACCATGTTAGTTATCACATAGCTAACACTAATACAAATACATCACTTAAGATGGTCCTAAATATCTTGTATTTTTGTGTCAATGTACAAATAGAATCTTACTCACACAATGTGGAAAAACTATTAGCAACTGGCAAGAACTACTCTATTACCAAAATTGATTTGTAAACCCCTTTCAAACCCTTCAAGTTCACTTTCAATTTATAATAGACACTGAATAATTAATTTTAAATAAATGATCATAAATTGATTTAAATTTTAAAAAAATAGATTAAAACTAAATATGAGTATCTATGTATTCATTCCTTCCAATTACACCTTTAAATGATCATTAACCATTTAATTGATTTTTGTTAAATGTTGTGTTTGATTAAAAATTGCATCCACATTTTAATAATTAAATCCAATCTATGAAAATAATTGAATGCAAAAAAATAGAAACACAAACACCAAAATTGTTAATGGAGTGCACTTGATCTAGGCTAGATCTTTGGGTCCTACTTAGGCAAAACTGATCAATTATTGATGTAAAATTTATTTATACATCATCTTGTCCCTAGTAGGGGTTATCAATCTATAAATAAATGTTTTTGATGCTACTGGTTCTATCTCTAGCAATTGGATCTGGCTCTATCTCTTAGTTCTGGCTCTTGGCTCTTGACTCTAGCTCTTGGCTCTGACTCTTGACTCTTAGATCTAGTTCTTGGTTCTCAGCTCTAGTTCTCAAATTTTGGATCTCATCTCTCAACTGTAGATCTTGGCTCTCAAAGATTCTAAATAAATTCACTGAGTTATAATTTCAATCTTAATAATTTGAAATGCCCCTCTAATCAATTTATATACTTGTTATGGGTCAACTTTTTTTGATTGGGATGATTATCCATAATCTATTTTTAATAAATTTAATAATGATCCCATATGCAATTTTAATGGGATTTTAAATTATCCATTCCTTTTAAAAATGAGATGATTATTATCACCCAATATTTGGTGGACTATTTTTATCCCTTTTTACTAAGGTGGAATTTACAAATATAAAAGGCATTATTATGTTAGCCTTTTCACGATTTACATAGCCTTCAAGAAAACATTATTAAAAACCATCAAATGTTTTATGCTTTAATGCTCATATTTTTAAAAACCATATAAAAATGGATTTTAATTTTCTACACAACTCTCCCACCATTTAACCTTCCATGTATTCATGGATATTGATCTTTTATAGCCTTATTAAGGTTTTACCTTTTTGGCATCGAAACATGCCATGTAAAATGGGCATGTAATATCCCATCTTTGTGGGGTTTAAAGATTATAATGGGTTGTCATTTTTCAATCATTTATTGACTCACATTAATCCATGTGTGAGTTTTTACTTTCTATGACATATCATCATATTGCCACATCACTTTATTGTTACATCATTTTTATCAGGGTTGAACACAACTTTGACTAGCCATAACTTGCACATACTAACTCCATTTTTTGAACTATAAAATGTGAAAAAAAGATATTGATGATCTATAAACCATGGAACTAGTTTAAAAAAATTTCATGACCATCAATGTTTTTAGTTTGACCATCTTTGACCATATATTGACCAAACTTTGACCAATGATAACTAGAGCATACAATGTCCATTTTTTGCACTCCAATAGTTGCCAAAAATCTCTTCGTGAACTCTACATATGGAAAATGTTTAAATAAAACTAAGGAACTTCTAAAAATATCATATAAATCATGCCTCCCCATTGAGAAGGCTTTTTAACCACAAAAAAATGTTTTTTGCCCATAATAATCATCTTTTTGTAGATCACAAACACATAAGATCCATATAAATAGCATTATGGGTTAAATTATTGAAAATTATTGATTAAATTGACCAAAAAAAATCAATAATTAAAAATTAGATAATTATTTACTATAATAGACAACTATCCCCTTATACTTTGTGATGTTGCCAATCTCTACAAATAGTTATGAACCTAATGATATGTCATTACCATCACAAATAATTGATCAGTTTTAAAAAATAGACACTTATTCACCCAAAGAGGCAAGTGTTAAATTAATACTTTATGATGAGATTAATCACTATAACTAGAAACTTTCACTAAACTAGATTAATATGAATTAGATAACTTTAATAGCCAAACATAGGTGAGAGTTGATTGGCCCTATGAAACTACAAAATTTTGGGAAGAAGAATAATGCAATTATCTTTCTCTAGACACTCTTGAAATGAATCCTCTAATACTACATGGCCTCAAATAGCCTCCACACAAAACTAGGAACTCAAAATGTGTGTCGGGTGACCTCCTCTATTGTACGGCCTCAACGAGCCTCTACATACAAAAGTTAGAATTGGCTTATAATGATCTCATCTACTACATAACCTCAAAGAGCCTCTATATATACTTGATATTACTAACACTTCCATCAACATCCTTCTCTGTTGCATGACCTCAATGACCCTCTACATAAAAATGGAGAATTGAGCACCTCCATCAACATCCTCTTCTACTGCATGACCTTAAACCTCTACACAAAAATAGAGAATTGGGAATCTCCATCAACATCATCTTCTATTGCACAGCCTAAAACCTCTATATAGAATGATGCATGTAAATATACCTCCAAATGGTATCTATAAGCTTAGAAGGCTTATACAAATGATTACCAAATAAAATCCCTAAAAAATCTAGTGAAGGTAAACTGTCTGCATAAATATCACATCCTTAATCGGTGAAACTACAAATAACTATAAAAGATCACTAGGTGTAAATTGCAAACTAGTTTTTTAGTGTAATAGACATGTTGATCATGCCCCATATAACCTGCATATATTATTGTCAAATCAAAATGAAATTTCTCTACCAAAAATATAAGAAGACGATGTGAGTATGATAAACCTATCACTCAATTATTCCCTACAGGAAACTCCACACAAAATAAATTGACTTCTTTAAGGAGTCTTACAATGTATGTATATACAAATTACAAATAGTTCCCATATGGGTCTTTTGACTAATGTGCAACAAAATAGTAGATGTATACCAAAACTTTGCCCTTATGGGTCTTATTCATACATTCTACCTAGCACATTATTATGTTGGTTTTATTAAAAATATAAACATATAACAAATGGAAAAACCAAAAATGCTCAAAAATATTTTTTCAATAAGTTGACAACTATGATAAACTTTATTACCACCTAAGATTCCTCACTAACAATTGAATCCTCAGTTTAGGCTTGGCTTCCTCAATGGTCTCCCTATAGATCATTGGATGATCCCTCATGTGACTCATCCTTTACATCAAGTTTATATTGGTGTCCCGATGTATATGAGTTTGAAGTCTCACTGAAATATCTATGACAAGGTTGAGTAACATGCCTTGTCTCAAACTAAATTATTCAGCCATGATCTAGATAAATCTCTAGGCCATCTCCATCATCCCTCACAAATGCCTACCAAATGTTGAGATAGAAGTTCCCTAAGACAACCTCATGCATTTCTAAAGGAATAAAATTGAGGTTAACCATGTATGTGAATCATCTTTCAACCACAAATCTCAAGGTACAAAAGCATGTTAACATAACTTGGATAGTGCCATCTTGCATACCAACTATCTTGGCATGAGGTTGTAGCAAAGTTGGCAAGTCAAATCGGTGTTCCACATCAGCTATCACATGGCTCACACTGATACAAATCCATCACTTAAGCTGGTCTGAAATATCCTATACTTCTATGTCAATGCACAAATAGAAGCTTACTAACACAATGCAAAACAACTATTAGTAATGGGTAAAAACCACTTTGATACTAAAATTGATCCATAAACCCCTTTTTAACCCTTCAAGTTCACTTTCAGTCTATAATGGATACTGAATAATGGATTCTAAATAAATTATCATGAATTGATTTAAAGTGTTCAAAAATTGGATTAAAATTGAATATGAATATCTATGTATTCATTCCTTTTAATTACACCTTGAAATGATCATTAGCCATTTAATTGATTTATATTAAATGTTGTATTTGATTAAAACTTGCATCTATATTTTAATAATTGAATCAAATCTAGGGAAATAATTGAATTCAAAACAATAGAAACACAAACACCAGAATTGTTAATGGAGTTTATTTTATCCAGGCTACATCTCTGGGTCTTGCTCAAAGAGAGAACCAATTGATTATTGATGCAAAATTTATTTATACATCACCTTATCCGTAGTATGGGTTCTTGATATATAATTTTTTTTATGTTATTGGTTCTAGCTTTGGCAACTGGCTCTAGTTTTGGCTCTTGTCTCTTGGTTCTGGCTCTGGGTCTTAGCTCTCAACTCCAGTTCTCGGCTCTCAGTTTTGGCTCTGGGCTCTAGGATCTATTTCTTGGATCTCAGATATTATAAATGAATTAATTCAATTCCAATTCCAATTCCAATCCCAATGATTTTAAATGCCCCTATGACCCCTTTATATACTTGTTATGGGTCCACTTTTTTTTATTAGGATGATTATACATAATCTATTTTTAATAAATTTCATAATTATCCCATACCCTATTTTAATAAGAATTTAAATTATACATTACCTTTAAAGATGAGGTGATATTTATCCCCCAATATTTGATGGACTATGTTTATCCCCCTTTACTAAGGTGGAATTTATAAATATTAAAGGCATTATTATTTTAGCCTTTTCATGATTTACATGGCCTTTAATAAAACATTATTTAAAACCATCGAATACTTTATGTTTTAATTTTCCTATTTTTTAAAAACCATATTAAAATGAATTTTCATTTGTCACATAACTCTCCCACCATCAAACCTTCCATGTATTGATGGATATTAATCTTTTATAGCCTTATTAAAGCTTTTCCTTTTCTGCATCGAAACATGCCATGTAAAGTGGGCATGTAATATACCATATTTTTGGGGTTTAAAGATTATAATGGGATATAATTTGTCAATAATTTATTGAATCAAATTATGACATGTGTCATTTTGTACTTGATTTCCACATCATCATTTTTACTAGGTTTGACCACAACTTTGACTAGCCATAACTTGCACATATGGACTCTATTTTTCATACCATAAAATATGTCAAAAATATCTTGATGATATCTAATACATACAAATACTTTATAAACATTCTATGACCATCAAGTCTTCTACTTTGACCAGCTTTGACCACCTTTTGACCAAACTTTGACCAGTGATAACTAAAGGATATGATGCCCATTTTTTACACTCTAATAGTTGGAAGAAAGCTCTTGATGAGATCAACACAATGGACCATGTTTAAATAAAACCAAGGAACTTATGAAAATATCCTCTAGCTCATGCCTTCCCACTGAGAAGGATTTCTATCCATAAAAAATTGTTTTTCACCCATAAATGTTAGTAATCATCTTCTTGTATATCACAAACACACAAGATCCATAGAAATAAAATTATGTGTTAAATTACTAAAAATATTGATTAAATTTATCATAAAAAATCAATGAATAAAAATTATACAATTGTTAACCAAAATAGAAAAATATCCCTTGATACTTTGTGATGCTACCAATCTCTGCAAACAACTATGAACCCAATGATCTATCACTACCTTCACAAATAATCGATCAATTTAAAAAAATAGAAAATTATTCACCCCAAGAGGTAAGTGTTCAACTGATACTCTATGATAAGATGAATCACTATAACTACAAAATTTCATTGAACTAGATCAATCTGAATTAGAGAACTTTAAATGCTAAACCTAGGCAAGTGTCCATTGACCTTATGAAATTGCAAAATTTTAGGAAGAATAACAATGCCATTATCTTCCACTAGAGTGATCATACTCATGAAATGAATCCTTTGTTTTTGCATGACATCAAATAGCCTCTACACAGAACTAGAAACTTATAATGTATGTCAGATGACCTCCTCTGTTGCACAGCCTCAACAAGCCTCTGCTTAGAAAAGTAGGAATTGGGTTATAATAATCACCTATACTTCATGGACTCAAAGATAATTTACATATATCCAAGATTCATATCACTTAAATTAATATCCTCCTCTATTATATGACCTCAATGAGCGTCTACACAAAAATGGAGAATTAGGCACCTCTGTCAACATCTTATTCTACTACACGAACTCAAACCTCTACACAAAAATAGAGAATTGGGCACCTCCATCAACATCCTCTTCTTCTGCATGGCCTCAAACCTTTACATATAATGGTGTGTGGAAAAATGCCTCCAAATGGTGTCTATAATCTTAAAAAGCTTGTATAAATGATCACCAAATAGTAGCCTTAAAAAACCTAGTGAAGGTAAACCATCTACACAAATGTCACATGCTTAATCAGTGAAACTACCAATAAATATAAAATATCACTAGGTATAACTTGAAAACCAATTTTCTAGTATAATAGACATGTTGATCATGCCTCATATAACCTGCATATATTGTTGTGAAATCAAAATGGAATTTCTCTACCATAAATGTGAGAAGATGATCTAAGTATGATAAACTTGTCATTCAAATCTTCCCTATAGTTGACTTCACATAAAACAAATTTCTCTCTTTAAGGGGTGTTACAATACATGTATATCTAGATTACACACAATGCCCGTATGGGTCTTTTGACTAATGTGCAACAAAAGAGTAGATGTATACCAAAACATTGCCCATGTGGGTCTTATTCATACATTCTAACTAGCATATTATAATGTTGGGTTTATTAAAAATATGAACATATAACAAATGTAAAAACCAAAAATTCTCAAAAATCATTTTTCAATAAGTTGACATATAACTATGCAAAACTTTATTACCACCTAAGATTCCTTACTAGTAATCTAGTCCTCAGTGTAGGCCTTGATTCCTCAATGGTCTCCCTATGAATTATTGGATGATCCCTCATGCGACTCATCCTCTACGTCAAGTTCATGATGGTCTCCTGGTGTATATGAGTATAAAGCCTCATTGAAATAGCTATGACAAGGTTTAGTAACATGCCATATCTTGAACTAAACTATTCAATGATGATCCAGACAAAGCTCTATGTTGTCTCCGCCATCCCTCACAAATGCCTATCAAGGAGTGAGATAGAAGTTCCCTAAGACAACCTCATCCATTTCTAAAGGAATAACATAGAGGGTAACCATGTATGTGAATCATCTTTTGACCATAAATCTCAAGGTACAAAAGCATGTTACCATACCTTTGATAGTGCCATCTTGCATACCAACTATCTTGGCATGAGGTAGTGGCAAAGTTGGCAAGCCAAGTTGGTGTAACACATTAGCTATCACATAGATCACACTAATACAAATACATCACTTAATCTAGTCCCAAATATTCTATACTTTTGTGTTAATGAACAAATAGAAGCTTACTAACACAATGCAAAAAAATTGGTAATAACTGGTAAAAACCAATCTGATAGCAATTTTTTTTCATAAACCCCTTTTAAACCATTTAAGTTCACTTTCAATTTATAATGGATACTAAATAATATCTTTTAAATAAATTATCAGTAATTGATTTAAAGTGTTTAAAACTTAAATTAGAATTGAATATGAATATCTATGTATTCATTCCTTCCAATTACACCTTCAAATGATCATTATCCATTTAATTGATTTTTATTAAATGTTGTGTTTGATTAAAACTTGCATCCACATTTTAATAATTCAATCAAATCTATAGAAAGAATTGAATTCAAAACAATAGAAACATAAACACCAAAATTGTTAACAGAGTTCACTTGGTCTGGGCTACATCTCTGGCTCTTGCTCAAAGGTAGAACCAATTGATTATTTATGAAAATTTTATTTATACATCACCTTATAACTAGTAGGGGTTCTCAATATGTAATAAATGTTTTGATTCTACTAGTTCTGGATCTAAAAATTGGCTTTATATTTGGCTTTCAGCTCTAGCTCTTAGCTCTCAGCTCTCAGATCTGGCTCTCAGCTCCCAGCTCTTGGTTCTTGGCTCTTAGATCTAGGTCTTGTCTCTTGGAGCTTATGAATGAATTCACTAATTTTTTATTTCAATCTCAATTATTTGAAATGCCTCTCTAACCCCTTTATAAACTTGTTATGGGTCTACTTTTTTTGATTGGGATGATTATCCACAATCTATTTTTAATAAATTTCATAATTATCCCATACCCAATTTTAATGAGATTTTAAATTATTCATTACTTTTAACAATGAGGTGATTTTTATTCTCCAATATTTTATAGATAATGTTTATCCCCCTTTACTAAGGTGGTATTTACAAATATTAAAGGCATTATTATTTTAGCTTTTTCATGATTTACATGGCCTTTAATAAAACATTATTAAAAAGCATCAAATGCTTTATGTTTTAATGCTCATGTTTTTTAAAAACCTTATTAAAATGGCTTTCCATTTTCCATGTAACTCTCCCACCATTGAACCTTCCATGTATTCATGGATATTAATCTTTTATAACCTTATTAAGGATTTTCCTTTTTAGCATCAAAACATGTCATGTAAAGTGGGCATGTAATATCCCATCTTTGTGGGGTTTAAAGATTATAATGGGATGTGATTTATCAATCATTGATTGAATCAAATTATGACACATATCATTTTTTTCTTTCTTTTCCACTTTACCATATTGTGACATCATTTTATTTCCACATCATCATTTTTACCAGGTTTGACCATAACTTTGAATGGCCATAACTTGCACATATAGACTCTATTTTTTGAACCATAAAATGCACCAGAAAGCTATTGATGAACTCTACACCATGGAACTAGTTAATAAATGTTCCATGACCATAAAATTTTTCTAATTTGGCTAGATTTGACCACTTTTTGACCAATGATAATTGGAGCATACGATGTCCATTTTTCACACTCTAACAATTGTAAAAAATATCTAAATGAGATCTACACAATGAACCACATTTAAAGAAAACCAAATAACTTCTAAAAATATCCTCTAGATCAACAACCTTAATATTTTTGATGTCTATGTGCCCTTGTGGAATCATGTAAGGTGTATTCTAATTAGATAAAGACATCTTGTACTGTTATTTTAATACTATAACAAATTACTTGACATAATATCTTCAATGGCACCATTTTTAGTATAGAAGAATAAAATACATGATGACAATGTTTTAAAAATGATGAAATAGAAAGTTTAAAAGACATGAATCAACAACTGATGAACAAGGAGTGCCAAGAAAATGATGAACTACAAGATGCTAAAAAATGATTATTTAGATATTGAAAAAGAATGGTACATAAGTTAATAGAAAAGTTTTTTTGAATACGATGAGCTTGCATGATCATTGGCATTACCATTGTGAAGCATAAATTATTCATCAATGAAGGATATGGCTATATACCAAAGGGTTATAGAGGAAGATTCTATTGGTAAGAGAAATTGTAAGATTAAATCCCAGGCCCCTAGTTCTTGTGCTAAATAAAAAGACAAATATGTCTTGCTTATTTTAGAAATCGATAAATGAGTCACGATGGTCCATCATGGTTAAATATCCATTTAAGCAAGGATATATGTATTTATTGCAAATCATGTAGTCCTCAAAGATATTAGACATTTTTGTCATTTTATGTAAAAGGAAGTATGCAATGATTTTTAACACTAAGGCACTTTAGCAAAACATCTAACATTTGCATCTTTCCAATATCTATAGGAATTTTCTGAGGATCAAAGATTTTCAAGGGATGAAAGATTACGAATACTCTATTGGTTAGTTGAAGCACAAGATGCTAGACAAAGAAGGGTTTTGTTGAAAAATAAAGCATGATAAAATGTAGGATGATATGCTACGAATATTTGTGGTCTAAAGTACAATGAATATTCTCAACGAGGATACAATATTACAATTAAATTTTTTGATTTTAATTTAAAAATTATAAACAGAGGTCCAAAGTCTGAGGAGATCTACGAAGAGATTTCAATGTTGATTTGCAACGTTAAACTTTCAAATTGTAAATTGTAACCAAAACTCCACCGCTCAGTAATGTTTTAAACATCCATGTTAATGTTTTAGGTCAATGTGCCCGCAGAAGTCAAAGGGTCATTTTTAAGAGCAAGAGAGATAAAAGTGAAGGGTAAGGGAAAATTATGACATTATATTGTAATTTTTTTATTTCAAATTATAAATTTCAATAAAAGGTCTGAAACCCACAACAGGTTTAAAAGAGAAAAGCAAAGTGGAAATTCTAATAGGGAATACAAAATCAAAATACAACTTTTGACTTAAAAATTTAAACTTGTAATTAAAACTACAAACCCCTCATCTCATTACATGCTAAAGTATTATGTCATAGTACACATGGAAATATGAGGTCTAAATTGCATAAAATTAAGTTGTCAAAAGGGGCATCAAATCAATAAATCCACGCAAATTTTCAAAGTCACGAAGATTCCAAGAAGGAAAGCAATGTTATAATGCAAAGTTTATTTTGTAATTTGTAAGGTGAAGTTATATGTATAAATCCCATGAATGTGAAAATGTGCACTTGAGGTCTGAAATCCTACCAAGGATAGAAAAAATGTAAAATTTCACATTGGGTTTGAAATCCTACCAAGTGCAAGAGAAGACCCAAATCTTGCATAAGGTGGAATATGCCACATATCATTATTAGGTTAAGGCCTCAAAAGTGGAAAATAAATAAGAGGCTAAGTATCATGGTTGATACCAATATTTTACCAAATTCAAAAGATATTTATGGAGGAATATACTCAATGCAAGAATTTTGAGGCAAAAATGGGCCATTATAAGCATGTTTGTGGGGAAGTTATTTTGTTCTTTGCATAATTAAAATGGCCATGGATCCCACACTACCTCCATTAGAGATAGAGTAGTCATGTAATAATGCAAGTGTATATGATGCTATCATGACAAAGACAAATGCATTCTTTGGCTTGCACAAAGAGGAGGGCAGCCATCATTGAGACCTTGATTGGGAAAATTATTAGCTGGAGAGCAAGGAAAAATGGTTGCACAAGAAGATAAAGTTTGTTTTGCACCTAGAAAGAATATTCTCCCTTAATCTCAACTACATCAAACTTCCATCTAGGTAGATCAAATTGTGTTCCCAATCTCATCATTATATGGACAACTAAATCACTATAATGATCATCTTGCAAAGCATGAAAGTATACAAGCATGTTCAAAGGCATCTTCTAGATAAAGCATCTTCTAGGAATATTTTGGGTGAGAAATTTTTGTAAGTAAAGATGGCTTGTCTTCTTGACAAGGGTTTGTTGTAGGTTGTATGTCTAGTGTTAGGATGTTTAACTCTCATAAATATCCTCCTTATAATTGGTTGGCTTTTTTATTTTCAAATTTATGCTATGTATTTTTTGTCTCTATTAATAAAGTGATTGCATTTGTACAGTCATTAACAAACTTTGAGACCATTTTGTTTATGTCTCCCTTATTTCAGAGTAAATCCATCATAATTTTTACCATTGTTATGCATTTTAAAGATTAGGTACATTTATCTACTTTAAATTTAATGGAAAATATTTATGATTTTTGCTCTTTCTTATTAATGAAGTGCAATGACACATTCTTTGTGTATTATTGATTGGGTATCTAGTTTTATGCTTCATAATGGTAGTCATTCTAAGAATGAACATAGATTGTAAATCCCTCTTTGAATTATGATTTGGGAATGCCTTGTTGATAATATTTTAAGGATACCTTGGATTTATGGAGTTGATATGAGAAAGGGCTTGAGTCTTTTCTTGCAGTTGCTTAGAGTTTTAGGTATAATTTAAATGTTTACATTGGATTGGCATCAATGAATGCAAACCATTTTGATAGCTTTCTTTACCTTATTTTCTAGTCTTTTACATCCTAGAATGAATGGAAACATGGTAGGCTAAGGAATTTCTTATGTTGAAAGAAACCATAACCTTTTCACATTTACCTAACTTGTCATACCTGTTCTCCACCTGCAAGTAATACATGCTGTTGAATATTATGAATGTTATTTTCTCACAAATGCATAAATGTTGTATATATAAAATGTGTCTATTATTGTTTCTTGAAGAATAACATTGCAATTTTCCATTTTTCCCTTAGTTGTCAATGGTTTCTTTAGAAATGAAGATTTTAATCACATTTACATCTATATTTATAGCTTATGTCTGATTTAGAAGCATTTTCCCAATTTGTGTGCAAACTCTCCTGATTGGAATATGTAAGGTTAATTATGATTTGATCAAAACTTTGTGTGTGTGCCAATAATGCTCTGGAGATTGAAATTTGGTATCCCTCCTTTTGATCAAGCTACCCCAAAGGTCCTCGCACCTTGGTTCATGCAGAACTAGATGTAGTAGGTAACTAACCATACTCTTTGTTGGTGTCTTCTAGTCCTTATCTAAATTTAGTCCATCTTGATGTTAAACCATTACTAGACTATAATGACATAACTATGGTTTATCATCTATGTTTACCATCTTGTCATGTGTACAAGGCTGAATTCTAGAGGTGTACAACTATGAACCAATAGAGGAATTTTTTTTGCTAGAGTAATGACATAAAATTCTTATATCCCATTATTATGGACCAAATCTTTTCAAATATTAATATGAATAGGTGAGAAAGTGTGAGGCATGTCAGTAGTTTGTAGCCAAACCCAAGTCAACAACACTTCCTCTTCAACCTATGATACTTGAAGAACCTTTTCAGCAATGGGGACTAGATTTGGTTGGGATATTGAACCCTCATTCAACCATAGGTCATAGTCACATTATCACAAAGATGGATTACTTTAATAAGTGGGTAGAAGTGATTCCTTAAAAAAAACTTCAACATTCATTTAAAACTTCATCAAGTAAAATATCTTGGTATGATATGAAATCACATAAAAAAAATGTTACAAATAATGGCTCTAAATTTCCTTTTTATAGATGATTGAATTTTGTTATAGATATGACATTTATGTATCTCATTTTTTGAACTGTCATCCATAAAGTAATGGTGAGGCCGAATCAAGCAACAAAAAATTGTTTACAATCATTCACAAGGTAGTAGACAAGAATATGAAAGATTAGCACAAAAATTGTATATGATGCTCTTTAGGTAGATCATATAAATCTAAAAAGGATAATGGTATGTCTCCATTCCAATTTTTATATGGAGTAGATGTTTTAATTCCTATAACTCTTGAGTTACTTACCCTACAATTGTCTAGAGCAGTTGAAAATCCAAAATTTGAAATCTCATTACATACAAGAATATTCTATCTATAGAAACTGGAAGAAAAAAGGATACATGTAGCTAAAAGGATCATAGAAAATTAGGCTCATACCAAATTTTTTTTTGATAAAAAGGCTAAGAAAAGAGAATTATAAGTAGGAGACTTGGTTCTACTTTGGGATAACCATAGATAACTAAAAGAGAGTCATGAGAAGTTTGATTCACTTTGGATGGGGCCATTAAAGATTAGGAACTTTTGTGATAACAACACTTTTTACTTGGCCTATAGTGATGGAACTCATCTACCATTACCCTTCAAAGGATAATATTTGAAACACTATTTAGATAAGAACTAAGTGGATCTTCTATACATATATAAATATAATTTTGGATGTACTTTCCTACTTTTTGTTTTGGTGTGCACATTATTTTTCAATAAAGGAAACATTGTGTCCATTGCTCCTCCTTTTTCATGCTTTGGTCTTCCTTGCTTGCACATTTTTGTTTTTGTGATCTCTATCTAGGAAGACCATGGGTGATCACAAGTTTTACAAGAGTGATAGATTGAACAAATTTTTCTTGGATATCTTCAAGAGAATGAGTGATCTGGCCTAACAATGCATGTTCATTTCTTATACGATTGAGATAGGCAAACTAGCTCTCAATTAATTGGATCCAAATATTCAAGTGAAAGAGAAATACTTATCTCTTCACATTTTAGTTTGTGTGAAAATACATAATTAAAAATGCCCTTGTATACACTATCTTTTTGGATATGTGAAAGCACCCACTAGAATGAGTACCTAACCCTTGCATACACTATCTTTTGACATGTGATAGATTTCCTATGGCTTGAGGACCCATCCTTTGTTCAAAGATCAAAAATCTGAAGATTGTTTAACTATATCAAAGTTACTACTAAAGACTCTATTACCCAATGGATAAAGTGTGGTACTAAGAAACTAAAGATTTCAAGTAATTTCTATTCCTTATAGTTTAAAATCCTAGTTGTAGCCAAATATTATCACAAATATTGAAAATGGCAAAAAACCTATGGAAAAATCAATTTTTAATGAAACATCTATTTTTTTTAATTTTTGCCCAAAAATGTCAAAATTTTCAAAAAATCAATTTTATTTATTAATTACTCAAAAAATTGATTGATTAAAAATTTATAGATTTTTTTGTTTTTATCCCAAAGTGTTTTAAAACCCATTAGAACCCTCTGTGGAAAATTCACATGCATTCTTTGTAATTTAGAAAAATCATTTTATTTTTTGTGAGTTGTATTATCACACTTTCCTTTTTCACAAGTTATGCAAATTGTAAAAATGTTTTCAATCTCTATGCAATTTTAAAAATATTATTTTGGCTTTGGTGCAATTTAAAATTTTGTTCTGGGATCCCGTGTAGATTACAAAAAACATTTCGATTCCAGTGTAATTTGCAAAAAAAAAAAATGGTTTTCATTGAATTTTTAAAAAGGTTCTTAAAATGCATGTAATTTAAAAAAATATTTTAATTTTGCCTTTTCCATGCAGCTTATAGTCATGTTTTCTTTACTTGTGTAAATGCAAATTACATTTTTAAAGCCATGTTAATCCAAACTTTCAAAATGCAATCTTCCCGTGCAAATTTTTCATTGCAAATCAAAACTTCTTTTCAAGATTGAATGCAAACTCATAAATGCTTTTTGTCAATAATGAAAATGCAGATACTTCTTCAAATATTTTTTAAAAAATAAGTTTTTTTCTTCCAAATTATCTTTTCATTTTGCATAATTTTTTTTTTAATTTTTAAACATTTTAAAAGTTGATTTTCCATCCATGTTTTAGTCAGTGACTACCAGGAGCAAATTTTATCGAATTCACCGAAGGGAACAAGATTAAACAAAAATAATACATATTTTACGTATGAGTTTACAGAGAATTTTAATATCTTTTCCAAGACATAGCTAGGTGCTACATTAAGTTTTCTTCTGAAGGGCCTAAAGGAGAAAGAATAAGAAGTGCATTTTGATAAATGATTTACTAATTTCCTCTACCAACAAAAGCACCATTTAAAATGTATAAAACCAAAAGGAAGAGAGATTAATTTTTTATGTTTTTCCTTATCTAAGCAAAGCCATGCAACTTGTAACAAGTAGATTTCACATTATTTTCTCTTTTCCCTCATCCATATAATCTACAGTTTCGGTTCAATCTAAAAATTATTTGTTTTATTTTTTCATTGTAGAGAGGTGCACATAATCCATACAATTCCCCCCCAATTTTTTTTTCGTTTTTTGCCAAATATTTTAATTTCTTCTAGCTTTTAGCCAAGTCATACTACCTCATGTGATCAGTTTGGGTCAAAATTTATAAAAAAATGTAAATTTTTTTGTACCTCCACCAAATTATACAACCTATATATGAGATTATTTGGATATAGATTTTTAAAAATGTTTATTTTTTTATTTTTCACCAAAGTGTATGGCCACTTGTAACTAGCCTTGAGCAGAATTTAATGTTTTTTTTTTAATTTCATCCTTTAAAATGAGAATCATAGGGCTACATGTATAAGTGGTTAGAAGAGACTTCTGGAAGGTTTTTCCCTCAAAACATCCAAATCATATGACTTATTCATGGAGCAACTTCCAAAAATTTATTTTTTTATTCTTCCTCCAAGGCAAGTGTACATCCCATAAATGAGCTGGTTTGAACAAGGTTTTTTAAAAAAAAATAATATTTTACTTCTAGTGTGAACTATATGTCTACCATAAGGCATTCCGTATGCCTAGGTGAAAAGGCAAAAATAATAATAAAAAAGGGCTGAGCATTAAATAAGAAAAGGGGAGGAAGAAAATATATGAAAGTTTGAAATAGAATAAAAAAATATTTTTCTAAGTGGAGTAAAGAAATAATAAAAATTTCTAAGTGGAGGGAAAATAAAATAATAAAAGGTGATGAGAAAAGAAAAAGGAAACATTGAATATGTAGATTTTGGGCATGATAATTGCCATTTTGCAAAGTTTGTAAAACTTCAATTTGTATGTTTCTAAGTTGGATTTCTAGCTTTGAGGAGGATGTTAAAAAGATTGACAGGATTCCTTGGATTTATAAAAATTATATATTTTTTTAAAAAAGTCATAGGGAATAGGGGAATAACTTGAAAAATGAAAAAAAAAAAAAAAAAATCATTTTTGTAATTTTTTCCATTCATTTCCGTTGGCTTGAAGGGTTTATGAAAAACTTCACAAAGGAATTTTAACAAGTGCATTTACAAGAAAAAAATTGGTCAAAGGGAAAATTGAAATTCATAAAATGATAATTAAAAATATGCCAAAGTAATTTGCATAATCGATTTGTGAGTACACCATTTTCATTTCCATCTTATTTTCCAAATTAGGTGCTATTTTGCAAATTTTCAAATTTATCAATTTTATTGTCAAATTGATGTTTTCATCTCATACTTTAGAAAAGGAGATTTTGATTAAAGGTGAATAAATCATGAAGTACCAATTCCAAGGTGTGATGTTTCCTTTACCAGTAGATTTTAACATTAGAAATATCACTGACATAGATCTAGGTCACATCAACTTAGATGAGTTTTAGGAGTGAATGAATGTAGTACATAAAAGGGATTTTGGCTAGAGTTTTTGTGATGGTGGTTTGGCACAAGCAACAACATTCCTAATGTCATTACAGTTTCCTATGTTAGTTTTGATTATGTCAAATACTTATAACTCAAAGACACAAGAGTTAAGAGATCCACAAGGGCAGTTAGTAGCCTGAGTTTTGATACTAAGCAAATTGACAACATTTTTTTCCTTCCAGATCATGAAGCCTTTGTATAAATAATACTTGAACCCTCCCAAATATTTTAGGATGAAAATGTTATATCATGTTCTAAAAAATTCAATAAATCTTGATTGACTAATTCAAAGCATTCCTCCACTCAATTTCCAAAAAAAATTACAAGATCATATTTCAAAGATGAGATAAGTGACATGATCACTTTTTTACACATGATAGTTGGAATTAAAATGGAAAATATTTTTGAGACATGGATGTACATATTCATCTAGATCATCAATCAAAATAAAGAATATATTAATTTGGGTAAATTGATCAACAATTCCATTCAAAAGAAACTCATAAAAGTAAACGACATGTAAAAATTTCACATGACTTCATACCTTGTTTACGCTGTATTCAAGTTGAAGGTATTTTGACAAATTGCATATTAGGATATTTGGGGAAAGAAATAGTGTATGAATTCTATCCCCAACTAACATTGAATAAAATTTCCCATCTTCTCAAAAGAGTTAATGATTGCTTTATTCATTTTTTTATCTAGTTGTTTGAAAAAGAACTCTTTAACACAAGAATATTGGTTACAGCCACTATAGAAATAATAAGGTGAGGAGTTTAGTTTTATAGTACTTAACATTTAGTTATTTGAGAATCAGTGGTTGTGAAATATCTAGTTACATTCTTCCACGATATGTAAATTATAAATAGGCATTGACGTAATTGGTGAAATAACTTATTGAAACACACAAGTTCTTAATAAGTTGATACAAAATGGGGATCAAGTTTCTAATCTCTATTGGTAGGTATACTTTCCCTTGACAAGTGAATGCTAACAAAATTGAGAAACACATGTCTCAATATATCCTTAGGAAATTTGAAATAAAGTTTTAATTAGATAATAGGGGCCTCATTGAACAGAATCTTGGATATCCATTTCAACATGTTCCACATTTTAAAGACTATTAGATGGATTGTGTTGAAGAGAAAGTAGTGAGAATCAAAGAATATTCATAGTTTACTATGAGATAAATAATCAAGTTTGGCATAATGAAAGTGGAAAAATAGTTGATATATGATGAGGTCACATTGGACCCCATCTTTGAAATAGAGGACATTGTGATAAAGGTATTACTCATAGTATATTGGGACAAAAAAGAATAGACTTCTCTCAAAATTAAGACAAGGGTTGTAATTAGTAAAACTCTCATATGGTTGAAAGGAAAGTGAGTTGATGTTATGAATGTTTATTTCCATACACCTCCTAGGGAAGATGAATTTGGGAGCTAATATAAGCATTAGGATGATCTAGGAAAGACATATGAGGTAGTCCCTAGTGGATAACCTCCCATGATAGAAGAGGTGCATGAACCTAAAGCTACTCAATAAGATGTTCAACCACATAAGACTATCAAGATGAAAATAAAAATGTTTGGTGAAAATGTTTCTTCTTTTCCTAAAATTTTAGTTCTATAAGATATTCCAATTGATATCTTTCTCTTTTCTAAAGAATTGGTAGAGAACACAAATCAACAATTTTTATCTTTAGATGATACAATGTTTCCTATGTCATCTACTTTCCATTTGTAATAGATTACTCCTATCTCTTCATCTTCTCCCTCAAATACTAAGTTGGACATTGCTCCTCCAAAAATCCCTCTGAAAACAATAAATACATAAGAGAAAATTAAAACATCTTTTCAAGGTGTCCTAATTGAGAGAATACCTTATTCAATTGTAGCAAGGATTGTTACACTTGTTTCAACTTATATCTCATTACCTTTCTCAAGCATGAAAATTTCATATTGGCTGTCTATAGTAGTGAAAAGAATAAGAAAAATGTTACAATTAGAAGAGATATATTTTTGAATCTTGACAGCTTCTTTCTCCAAGAGGAAAAATAAAGCAAGGACAGTTTCATGAATGGTGACAAATGAACAAGGAGAAAAATATGTAGAAGTGGCCATTTTTAAAGTTAAAATGGATAACTCAAAAATACATGTTGAAGACTATGATGTGTCTAGGGTTTATTTTTGAAAATCAACCAGAGAAGGAATGAAAGGAGATGTTTAGTTGGAAATTGGAACCATCTTTGGAAAAATAGACAAAGATGAGGATATGAAAGATAAAATGAAAGAGAAAATGGAACAATTAAACTCAATAATATATAAATTGATAGGATCAGCTCAACTAACTATCATTTCATCAAGTCTTCATATCGAGACACTAGAAAGAGTGACATAAGTGGGCAAAATGGGTAATGTAGTGAAATATTGGATTGAAAAAGTTGTAGATCAAGGGACCTCAATAATTATCATCATAGTGATGATACTATTTGAAATTCAATCAACATATAAATAATTGGTAATAATGGAAAATGGATATGCTTCACATAAACAAAGTTGGGAGGAAATCATGCCTGGGTTAGTCAAATTATCAAAATTCCCTTCTATTGATCTTATTGAGAAAGGGATCATCAATAAAGATGAAATTATCTATGAGATTGAATTTCTTTGGGCCACCAAATTTAAAATCTAGTCCTATCAAGAAGATGTTTAAAAATTAAGTAATGCAAGGTCACTAGGAAGTGACACAATGATGGAGATCGACATTGAAATCAAGAATTTGGATTGTCATTTTGTCAATCAAAAAGATCAAGAGGGAAATCTGATTTTAATTAAGACCATAATTAGAGAATTCAAAAAACAAATTTATAACATTGCCACTACATTTGCATTTGGTTATGAAAAACTTTGTCAGTTATCCAAGTGCTAAGTGAATGTGGATAATTTGAATATAAAAATAAATAGTCTCCAAGGCAAGCATCAATAAATGAAAGAGTTATATAACTCAATAGACATTGCCTAATGTTACATAGATAGACCAGATGAAGACTTGATCAGGGTAATTCTCCAAATATTTGATGCCTTTGTGAAAGGGAAAAAATTATCAATACAATAGCAAGAAGAATGAAGAATTACTTTCAGTGTTCCTACATTCTCTTCTCCTATTTATTTGTAACTAATTTGTGTTATTTTAGTCTTTTCCCCTTGTAAATGTGTATTATATTTTTACAAACTGTCTTTATAATTGTACAAAATTTCTTTTTCAAGTTATTCAAGTTGATTATGTGCTTTTTCAAGTAGTGAAAAAAACCCCAATTGTTTTATCAATTGGTGTTAATTACTTAAAGATTTTTTGCACCATTTAAAAATTGTAATTTCTAATTGGTTTTTTAGTGCTTCTGTAAAAAGGAAAAATAGGTGGTTTTACACCATAACCACACATTTTATCCTATAAATACAAGTTAGGGCTTCATAATAAGGGTTCCAAATAGATATAAATTTTTGGCAAAGCATTGTAAAAGGAGATCAATCTTTCTACTCTTCAGAATCAATACAAGAAAGGTGTTTCTAAACTTTGTCTTAGTTATATATTTTGAATTAATTTTTTTTCTTAATTCATTGTATTTGATTTTCATTGACATTGTTATAAATTTCAAACTACTGAGAATAAGAGATCATATTACGAAGTTTCTATATAGCATTGTAATTTACATTCCCAGCACATGTGAAAACCTTGGTGGGAATAAAGGTAATTTCTTAGTTGTTTTTGTTAGAAAATACAAAAGGTTATTAGTTTCTATTACATATAATTCATATCCTTAAGGGTATGATTATGTATTTTTGACCCATTTAATGAGAGATATTTTCCTCTTTCGAAATTCAAAATTTTCTCTCAACACTTTCTTCTAGTCCTAGGTTTCTAACTTAACGAGTTTGTTTCTCAAATAACTTCTTCCCTCTCTTTCCTATACATATTTATTTCTCAAATCCCCTTTTCATACTTTTAAGTTAAAATTACTACCCATGATTTACATTCTATTATTTGTAAACATTTCCTGCTTTCCTATTTTGGCTTTCAATAAAGGTAGCTTCACATGCTAATAGGAAAACGACTTTATTCCCTGAGATGTTGATGTGAAGTCACCGATTTGTCCTCCTGACAAATTTTCAAGCCAACAAATTCATAGGCCTAAAAATATTTAGGTTCAATACAATCCATCTATATCCCATAGATTGAGGCATATTTTTATGCCCATCATTTTATTTTTGCACATGTTAGGGCATCTTATGATGCCCATCATTTTATAACTACACATACTAGGGCACATTATGTCACCCATATTTAATCCTTTTGGTATCTTGTAATGCCCATCTTTGATCTTATACATGATATTTGGTGTCTTTCAGTTTCCATCATATTATTTTTTATTTCTTGATTTCTCATTTTTATCTTGAATTAATAATCAATAATATTTGACATATTACAAATAAAAAAAAATTAAACTTCAATAAATGTTTTGAGATGCATTCACTCATATTTCACATGTTCTTTGATATGGAAGTTAGTATATATATATATATATATTTTTATTATTTTTTCTCATGTTTCTTTTATTTTATACACATTACTTACTTTTCTCCTATTTGGGGATGATTCATTTCACCTTTAGTTCCTATTTAGTATTATGTTTTCTCCATTTATCCTTATATTCATTTGAGTATCTTAGGTATCACCTTTGGGTTCTATATCATTTTAATTACACCATTTATTTTCCATGTATTTTTTATTTTGGGCCTTTTTTTCACATCAAGATATTAGGTATCACCTATAGGTTTTACATTTGGCCATAGATTAACCTATGGATATTAGGTATCACCTGCAGTATTTTTAATAATCAACCTTTCATTCTCTTATAGGGATTAGGTAACACCTTCGGTATTCCTTATTCTTACATTTTCTTTATCATTTTAAACATAGTATCTTAGTGATTATTTGGCCATTATTTGCTTTCCCCATATTTTGGGATGACTACTACTTTCACCAGTGCTTGTGATAGATCTATTATAGGTTAATGTGGATTGCCTAGTGTCATGACTGTCATTACATAGCCTTATTCATTTCATAATATTTCCCTCCTCTGTTTTTCAATCTATATGTATATTTATCATTGTATCATTTTTATTGCATGTATATATATTATAGGATCCTTGTCTATCCAATATTTCATTTTACTTGAGGCACACATCGATTAGTTTTGAGATTTCACACTTACACATTGGGTAAGTCTTAGAATGGAAACATGGTATTTAGGTTCTCCCTTATATTTTCCAAGTGTAATCTATCTTATGTGAGATATTTATGACATAAAATTTTAGTATATTGAATCCATATAGAGGAAAAATAAAAAAATATTATAAAAAAATTGAGAGGCAAATTATACCATAAATGTTAGATCACACCAATGTATGTGAATTTGTTTGGTAGATCTCATATCTTATTCAAACCTTAGACTCCATTTTTGGCCTCATTATAACATTGAGTTTCATTGGGGTAAGGTAGCATAGTAGACTAAGTTATGAGTATTTATATCTTTACATCATTATATATTCCTGCATATTCAATGTTACCTAATTTCTCACACAAGTACCTAATCTTTGCATTAGTATGTCAGATCTATAAGGGGTCATGAGGAGTGAGAAACATGTTTTGGGAATGTAGGGTAATTTTAATTTCATGCATAGGACCTTAATTGGATGATTTATGTACTTTACTTGTTAGACCATGTTTTGTATTCAATAGTTTGAGTGTCCTAGTTTTTTTTATTTCCTATGTCAATAGTTCTTATCCTAACCATTTTTATATAGTGTGTCATTCATAATAAGGATTTTCATATCACCCATGTCATATCTTTAATTCCTTATTTATGTCATATCTTCTCTAATATACCATTAATGGGTATCACTTTTACCTATTTACATCTATACCAAATTATTTACCTACTTATGACATATGAATTTTATTTTTCAATTGCAATGTAACACATGGAAAATTTAACCAATCCTTCCTAAAAACACTTGTCACCTTTACTTTCCACACTAATTATAGTCATTGTAGTAATGTTATTAGTTGTTATGCTTTCCTACTTCACATTTTTTAGCAATCACTAAGTTTGAGTTTTCATTCTTTTAAGATTTGCGTTTTCATTTATCCATCATGTTCTTGTTTTAATTTTTTGGATTTCACTTATAATACATAGGTAATTTTTCATACTATCATATGTGATTTTGTTCATGCTTTTCTTACATTTTATTTACAGTCTTTTTATTTTTTTATCAATGTTTTGACTTGATATGTTTGTATTATATTTTGAATTACATTATATTTAAAGTCATATAATTTTTACTCATGTTTGATTTGACATTATTATCTTACATGAGATCACATTATTCAATTATACATATTTTTTTAACTTTCTTACATTGATATTTCACTTACTAACATTTTTTTTAAAATCTTATCCTTTGTGGTGTGTTTTACATTTTCTTTTTATCATTTAACTCATCATTTTTCACATATTATGTTCATTTATTATCTATCTACTCACTCAATACATTATTTTATTTCACTTAGTTTTTATTCTTTTTATCATGCATTTGATCACATTTGATAGAAAATAATAAAACATACATCACATTACATCATCATCCTTAGCATTCAAATTTTGTGTAACATTTAGTTACATACCATGATATTTCCTATTTTTATCACACATTTGTTTCTATAGGTCATTTGCATGAACCAAACTAAGTTGTATATTACTTTCAAGATAGATATGTTTTAGGTGCTAACAATTTAAAAAAAAAAGAATAATTTTATCATAGTTTTGGCCCCACCTCTTATTCTGCACATTGGGTGTCTTCCCTGATAATATATACACATATAATTTTATAAAATAAATATGGAGAGTGAGGGTATATATTTTTATTTTATTTACATTTATTTTATTCCAATTATTTTCACAATTCATTATCATTATATTTGTGTTTTTCTATGTTATTTCCTAAATCACCATCTCATTTTAAACTACTATCACATGTGATGAAATTTGGGTGGGGCATATGTATACATATTTTGTTTTTTACTTGATAATTTACTGATCTCTTATATTGCACTGACCTGTCAAACATTGATGTCTGTAACTACATTCTTTAAAGGGTGCACTGGTAAATGGGTGGGAAAGGTTAATGGATATTTGAGAAAGATATTACTATTATATCATGACCACACCACTTATTGACATTTTATGTCTTGTAGAAACCTATCAAGTTTTAATATCTTTGAGTGCATGCCTTAAAAGGTTAATTAAGAAAATGGTGGGAAACTTGATGGTGTTTCCTGAGAGATATTATTCTTTTTTTTATATTATGCCATATGCATTTTAGCTTCCCCAAATTTGATACCCTAAGCTATCTCCTATATATCACATCCCATAAATATTTTGAGAAATATTATTTTCAACTATGTTAGTATATTTGATGTAACTATAACTGTTATCCTTTTTCATCCTAGATAAGTTGACTAGACTGATTAAGTTTTAAACATTCTGATACACACTTTGAAACTAAATTGGCATGATCAAACTTGTTCAAGGTTATTCTACCTATTTAAGACTAAAATGAGATAGTTTATATTTTATTATAAATATCCTTGAGGGATTAGGGTCACTCATCATTAAAAATGTAAGCCATCATTTTAATCAAGTAGAGTGGAACATTTAGTTTAAATTTATATTGATCATACTTCTTCCCTAAGTCTAAATTTTCAAGGAGTTATTACTTAGGCCTTGCCTTAGAGGGAATATATTTTGTTGTGTAATATTGGATGTAATAGGATGATTCATTTAACATAGATCTTGATTCAACCATTAATATACTTACAACCATAAACATATCTTGTGAAGAACCATTGGCCAAGGGAGAGATTGAAGGTCAACATATCTTATTGTGGGTAAGTATTTTCTAACCCTAGCTCATTTATTTTAATAGATATAAATTAAATACTTGTTTGGTTAATGAAAATATTTCTCCTTATTTTAATTATCTCTACACATAAACTTACTATGGCCACATGATTATTAAATCTTTCCATTTATGCACCTTAGGAAGTTAAGGCCCCCATTTTTCTACCATGGATCCTTGACCATTTTTAATATCTTTGTAACCCATCCCATTACTTATATTGTTTAATTTTAATGTTTGCATGTATTGTAATTACATATCAAGTTAGGGTTATTGTATTTTGTTGATGGCTTAGAGGCTTTAAAACCCTTTATCTTGACATCATGTTGTAGGTACTAATCTTGTTAGATTTAGTAGATCCATTGGTAATATCCCAATTTAAATAAGTATCAATGGGCTTTGTTTTATTTACTTTCTCCAAGACTAGAACTTTAGATATTATAGTTGCAACTCAATTCTAGATAATTACATACATTCTAGTAAACCTAATGTGAATCTAACCATCATCTCTATAGTGAACTATGTAGAAAAATTTGATCCTTTTTTAAAAATCTCACTATGTCAAACTACTTGATATAGATCAATCACATTTTTGATCCTTGTTTTATAGTTAGATTTATATGTATTTCCCAATGAACTATCCTGGCTAGTGCAAAATAGTCATATTTTTAGAAGCGTCTCTTATTCTCTCTAGCCAAATATATAGAACTAGTTAATTTAGTTGTGTAACCACCTTTCTAGTTAACATTATCAAATTTTCTGATCTAGTTTTGTAATTAAATTTTTATTTTGTCTAAAAATTATTTTTAGCAAATAATATTGATCTATCCAATTTAGTTTTATATTGTATAAATTTTCCAATAAAATTATTCAAACTTTTTTATTTAGTTTTGTATTTCATTTATTTTTAATAAACCATGTTTAACTCTTTGACTTAGGAATTAGATTACTCGATATAGTAATCTATCTCTATCCAAAGTTATGATTTATATAGATTATATCGATTTACTCAATACATTGTTATATTATGTGTACAACTACACCAACCAATGTTGATATGGTTCTATTTGTTTTATTTTTAAATCATAAGAAATGTAAATTAACCTTTCATTTCAAAGTATAATCAAACACTTCATTTAAATTTGACTTCATGTTTTTTCAATTCATTGAATGATGTAAATTAATTTTCAATATTGAAATTCATACCTTATTTTATAAATATTTATTTTTTATATAAATTATGTTACAATAGTTTTAAAAATACTTAGATACTATATTGAAGGGATACATGGTGTTCTATTTAGAATCATTGTTTAGTGTTTATAGACAAGTGATGCGAGGGACTTTCCTAAATACACATAGCCTTAGTACAAAGGTAAACACATACTTGTTTTCCTCATGTATCATGGTGTATCAAAAACACCTAGGATTCAATTTTTTAAACTTTAAGAAGGCATCCATCCTTTTGATTATGTCATGCACTCCTTAATGGTTAGTTATAGTAAGTTACTCTTAGCCTACCACTGACATTATGTTAAGTGGGATATGGGCACAATAATTCCTCCATAGTAAGCTCTGTAAAAAATTAGGTCAACATTATCCAATGGACGAGATAATATCTATGAGATATTTCAAAAATGTCAAGTCCTTTAATATATTTACTTGATATTATTTTCAAAAAATAGAAAGTAAGAATAATTATTTTTCAAATTTTATACTTGTTATTACAATTTTTAATACAAATTACATTAGACAAAGTTGATATTATTATGTGTTATGTGTAGTAACTATATTGGCCAATTTTGATATAGCTACTTATGTTTCCAAACTACATCGACCAACTCACTACAATCTTCTATTTGTATAGACTAAATTAACTAGCATGATACATTCCCTTATGTTTACAGATGCATCAACCAAATATATATATTCTCTTGTGCTTGCATCCTTAACTTTATCAAATAGCTTTACACAATATATTACCTCATATATTGGTTTTATGCTAGTGAAACTACATTAAATAAATTGATATAGTTCACATCCCACCTATGTTTTTCAAAATTTTATCCTATAGACAACATCAAATAGATCAAATTAGTGTATTCCATGACATTGAAAATCTTCTCAAAAAAAAAACATATGAAATAGTTCAATAGTGTTTGTTTATCGTCTCCCACTTGTATAAACTACTTTGAACAATTTGATACATTTTACTTATAGATTATATCTTAAATTTTCTAAGGGCCTAGATCATGTTATTTGATATAGTCTATATATAAAAAATTAATGATTAGCAACCAACATTAAATTGTTTGATATAATTTCAAATCATTTACTTACTAAGTTGGACTATACAATTATTTTTTGATTTTTTATATTAATTTGCTTGCTGAATTAGTTTTAATTATCCATCATGCAGTATGTTGTTATCTATTCTAAATAGAGAACACAACAAAATATGGTGGAAGATGAGATTGATCTTGAGTACACTTCCAAATATAATCTTTTCATCAATAAAAACCCTTGACATAGGGGTAATGATCCTATGGTCATTTATAAACTCATGATGGGACCTCACATAGATTGTTCATCCTCTCCTACACATAACATTTATATAGGATTCAGAGTAAGTCAATGCATGACTTACCCCCTTCCTTATTCTTCCACCATTCTTGATATAGTTATTACTATTTTAGGCCTTTCCTCTACTATGCCTAATCAAAGTAAGTATATTAATACTCACATTACTGCTACCAATAGTGCATCTCAAGTTTCCTCTACTAGTCAAAAAAATATTAATATTAATGACTTTTTCTTGATATCCATGAATAAAATTGCTAATATTAAAAATAATATTGCTAATAAAATGATTCAAATCTAAAATCAGATTTTTAAATTGTAAAGACATCCTAAACAAATAGAATATGGAGTTCAATATAAAATTTCCTCTCTAGAAATGCACATGGTAATATTATTCCTTAACATGCACTTATTCCTCAACTTTGAAAACATGGACATATGAGGTATCATTCCTACCATAAATTATAATATACACATGGATTGTGTTTTGAATTTAAAATATTTTGGTAACATTTATAAACAATCTATTAAACTAAATACCTTTACTGATAAAAACATCTATCCAAAACATTTTCATGTGATGCCCTTGATTGGTATAATAAACTTATTTTTAATACTATATCAAGATTAAAAGACATAGTTAATGATTATTTTAAGGAATTTCAAATTGATGATCTTCTTAAATATACTTTAGCCCATTTACTTAATTATAAATAGGTAGAATTTGACACTAAAAATTTTCATTAAGAATTGAAATCCTTATCTAATAATTTGAACCTAACATGTCATAGGATAACCTCTTCCATTAGATTAGTAATGATATTAACCCTAAAATCTATTACAGAGTCATAACTCTCTTTCCAAAATAATTGGTGGAAGCCCTTGATCAATTTAAATGTATAGATTACCTCATAAGACAATTTGAGTTTTCCCCACTTACCTTGGGAACTAGTATTCTTATGATATCTAAAAAATAATGTGATTCCAATGATGGTATTAGATACACTTGTGATTATATACATGATATTCATAGTATTCTTCACAACACTCCAATGAGGTAATTATTTGAAAAAGAATTATAGAAATTCCATCCTAGCCTCCTCTTTCTTTGTTACCAAATGTAAACAATGTTGAAATTCATAAACCTCCTTCTCTAGTATAAATTCAAAAATGTATTCATAAACCTTCAATAAGATAACTTTACCCTACTTACCCTACAAAAATTGGTATTATCCACAGAAGTCTTATTGGTATCACACAAGCTGGGAACATTTTCAAAAAACATGTAGGTAACTTAAGAATTTTTATCTTGAGTTTATCCTTATTTTTTATCAAGAAACCATTATCCATTAATGTCAAAAATCCTATGACAAGGTATCTAAAGTCCATGATTTCAACGTTAAGAATGATGATATCAATAAGGATAATTCTCAACGTTCTTCCAATATTGTGGAAGCCTTAGTTGATCCTCATTCTTTACCTCGTAATGAAAATGTGGTCAAAATCAATAACATATGACATGTAGTCTCTTTCATTGACACTTATCCATGTTATAATTATATCAATGTTTCCACTTATAGACTATGCAAGACACATACACATATAATTTAATATATATTGAGCATACATAATTCGATGCTAACATACATAATTCAATGATAACTCTTATCCTATTAGTGATTCAATCAATACGACATAGTCACCCTCACTTCCAATAGTTTAAATTGTATTGAACAATTTGATCAAGTCTCAAAATTACTTTTTACCAAATGTATCAGTCAACCCAATATAGTTTATTATATTTAATCACTCTAGTCCTTATACATTATCTAGCCTAATATATTAAGTCCAATCAAACCCAACTATATCAAATAGTTTGTGAGAGGATCCTTTTGTAATACATCAATAAAAATGCAAGAAATAATAGAATTATAAAATGAGCAGAAGCACTGAATGAATTCTATTGATCGCAGACCAATTTGAGGGGGTAACCTCCTTTGAGCAATCTCATTATAATTGATTCATGGATTCCTTCAATGGCATCAACACTTAATTATATATGAATTCTAATCCAAACAACTACTACTTTCCATGAATGTGGGATAAAAATAAATTCTTATGGGATGACTTACAAAGCATATGCATCCATAAAAACTACTAAACTAACAAAGTAAAGAGAAGAGATATCATAGGTTCCTAATATCCCCTCCCTCTTAGAAAAATATTTGTCCTTAAAGCTTCAGATGTGGGAATTGGTGTTGAATCTAAAATAGTGGTTCCCATGTTGAATCCTCTAGTTGCATTATGTGCCACTGAATTGAGATCTCAATGATGAAGTGAGAGAGAAGTCAATGTGTGTATCTATCCATGATTTCCTTTAGCTCAAGAAGAATGGATCCTTCATTATCAAGTTTAGGTAAAGTAGTCTACACTCTAATGTTTATGCCAAGAAATTTATTTAGACAAGAGACATGAAATATGGGGTGAACTTGGGAAGAAGGTGGGAGCTCCAACTTATAATCAACCAACCCAATATTATGAAGAACCTTTTTAGGGTCCATAGCACTTGGGTGCTATTTTATGATTCCATTTTATTTTTAGGGAGGATTTATTGTAGGGGATATATGTGAAGAAAAACATATCACATACTTAAAAAGTGTGCTCAAAATGATGTTGATCTGCCTGTTGTTTCATTTGATTTATTTCCATATGAATACTTTCCTATAGGGTACTAAGGATATGATCTTGAGTTTGGAGAATTGTGCCAACTACTTAAACTGATGAACTATTGGGGTTATATGAAAGGAACACTGGTGGTGCTTGACCATAGAATACTTCATGGAGTTATTTTTTTTAAAGTGTGGTAGGAGGCACTATACCACCATTTGGTGAGAGGGTGCCACTTTTCCCACTGATGTTATTATTTTGAGGTGAGGCAATATAGGAAAGTTTCAAAATATTTGTTAATAATTTTAGTTTGACCATTTGTTTGTGGATGATACCTAGAAATCATCTTCAATTGAGTGCTGATATGTCGACATAGTTCTATCTAAAAATGTCTAGTGAAAGTTGCATCATGATCTGAGACAATGGTTAAAGAAATTCCATGAAGATGGAAAATTTCATCCAGGAAAATTTATACAATTATAGAGGTGGTATAGGGATGACTGAGGGCACAAAAATGACTATATCTAGAGAGGCAATCAACCACAACCAAGATTTAAGGAGCCCCTCAATGAAATATATAGAAATATCTATCCAAATCTTGGTAGGGATGGGCAAGGGTTTGAGCAACCCAGGGATGAGTGTTGTTTCACCTATGTTACATTGGCAGGTATCACATTTAGCCACCATCTATTGAATTGTTTGTTTCATTCCCTTCCAAAAGAAGTTACATTGTGCCTACTGATTAGTTTTGAGAAACCCTACGTGACTTATGGATGGATAATCATAGAGTTCATAGAATTCATCTTGTTCCAAATTTGTGCTATGGGGAAGCACTAGATGACCTTTATATTTTAGAGAAGCACCATCTTAGGAATAATATGGTACAATAGAGGGGTTAGCGGCCAACTATTGAATGATTTGAGATAATAAGGAGTCATTGGCATACCCTTGTTATACATTGTCCAACCAATTTGAAATAGGCATGGAAACAGTTGAAAGGGAGTTTGATCCACAAATGTGTGAGATAGGGCATCAACCATAATATTGTCTTTACCCTTCTTGTAAGTTATCTCACAGTTATAACCCATGAGTTTACTACCCTATTTATATTGTGATGGGGAAAAAACACATTATTCTAGGAAATATTTTATACTTTGGTGATCATTTTTGATGCAAAAAAGATTACCCAATAGGTATGGCCATTGTACTACATGTAAAATGGCCATAATTTCCTTCTCATAAGTAGAGGGAACTAAATTATTTCCAAAAAGGGATTTGTTGGAAAATGAAATGGGGAATCATTATTGGAGAAGAACAACACCTAGTCCATTTACACAAGCATCACTCTTGATAGTGAAGGTCTTGGCAAAATTTGGCATAGCTAGAATAGGTGTAGTACATAACTTATTTCAATGCTTGAAATGCACACTCAGTAGCTTGTGCCTAAGTAAAAAAATCCTTTTTCAACATAGATATTAGTGGAAATATAATATTTCCATAATCCTTGACAAACATATGATAGTATCTAGTTACCCCCAAAAACCATGGAGACTTTTGAGTGTCTAAGGATATGGCCAATTTGTCATAGCAGCTATTTTTTCACGATCCACCCAAAACCCTTGGGATAAAAAAATATGCTTGAGCTACTCCAATTTGTCCTAGCCAAAAGTACATTTGGACTATTTTACATAAATATGACGGTCAGAGAGAAGTTGTAGTGTAAGCTCCAGATGTTGGAGATGCTTAGACCATGTTTTACTATAGATGAGGATATCATCAAAGAAGACCAAAATGAATTTACATAGGTATGGCCAAAAGAGTTTATTCATCAATTCTTGGAATGTTAAAGAAGCATTAATGAGGCTAAAGGGTATGACCAAGAACTCATAGAGGCCATCATACATGTGAAAATCTAGCTTAGGGATATCATCCTCATGAAGCCAGATCTAGTGATATCCTGAGTGGAGATCCAATTTGGATAAAAAATGAGCACCATGAAACTCATCAATAATAGGGATCAAGAATTTATCCTTGATTGTGAGGTGGTTAAGTGCACAAAAATCAATGCAGAAGTGTCATGACCCATATTTTTTCTAGACAAGGAGAATTGTGTAAGAATATGGGCTAGTACTAGGGAAAATAATGCCTTGCTATAGTAGGTCTAAAATGAGCATCTTGATCTTGATCTTTTTCTGAAATGGGTAGCGATAAGGCTTGATGTTGGGAGGAACACTTCCCAAAAGGAGATAAATATAGTGGTCATTTGGATGTGAAGCTGGTAGTCCACTAGTTTGGTAAAGACACATGCATACCTCTATAGAATGGTTTGTAGGTCTAAAAGAGTAGTGGAGACTTTTGAGGGTTGCATTTGAATGGAATGGAGCTGAATAATGATGTCATGTGAATTATTTTTAAGAATAGTTTCCATATGATGTGAGTTTATGATACTACGAGATCTAGGTTATAAGCCTTTCAATTTGTGTGTTTTTGCTTATTACCTAAAAATTGCATCCAATTGTTTGTAAAATCCCATAAGATGGGTCCAAGTGTGCATAACCACTGGGCTCCCAAAACCACATCACATCCACCTAAGGGCAAGGTAAATATGTTGGAGTGTAAGTTATAATCTCCAATAGAGATATGTACATTGTGACACCTCCCTTTGCAAGGTAATGTACCCCCATTAGCAATCATGACTTCAAATTTGGAGCAAAGATGGATAAAATAATCATCTTGTTTGGTTATTTGAGGATAAATAAAGTTATGAGTGTTAATCGAATAAATGAGTATTTTGAGAGGGAGATTATTGAATTAACCCATGATCTGCATGGTTTGTGGGGTAGTGACTCTTGCTAAGGTATAGAGAGAGATCTATAGTTGGTCTTCTTGAGAAGCAGGTTCCATAATCGATTGATATTCTTATAGGATCATTTGTTGTATCATGAACATCTTCCTAATCTTAAATTTCAAGTGGAGAGTTCACATTCAATAGGTAGATATTTTTTTCAACACACCAATATCATTGAGAGAATTTATCATCATAGTTATAACAAAGTCTATTTTCTCTATAGGCTCACATCTCTACTTTAGTCAAATGCTTGAAAGGAGTGGTTCTGGGAGCTGGCATAATTTAAGATCATTGTGGAGTTGTATTTTTGAATGGAACAAAATTAGATTTAAATCATTATTGAGCTATGATCTTGTCCTCTACCAACTTTATCAACCCTAAGGCTTCCATCATCATGTTGGGTTGAAACATTTTGATCTCCGATCAAATTACATCCTTTAGTCCACTGACAAAGCAACTCCTAAATAATTCATCAGATAATCCCTCTGTGTGATTTGTTAGATTTTCAAATTTAGTTTGATATTTTATCATTGTTCCTATTTGGAAATTTTTAGTGAGTACTTTAGTGAAGTCATCAAAAGCATTAGGGTTAAACGGTTGTAAAATGAGGGTGCAAAAATTGGTCCATATGGGTTCATCATGAGCCTTAGTATACCAATGATACCATTGAATGGCTTCAAGTTATAAGTGAAAGGATGCAAGTGGAACCTTGTTGGCATCAAAATTATTATGCAAAATAAAATAGTTTTCTACCTGATAGATCCATCTAGTTGGATCTACACCATTAAATCAAGGAAAACTAAGCTTTGGCCCATGATAATTATTGGAAGAAGAAAACAAAGTGTTTGAGGAAGACTCTAGATGTCATCTATTGCTCATGGTGGTATGTTGAAGATTGAGGCCAAGAATTTTTTCATCAAGATCTTTGATGTGGTTCTTGAGGGTGACAGTTTCATCCTCCATGTTTTTTGCTCCTATTTGGGTTACTACCGTGACCTGAATAACATAATTTTTTTGCAATGGATAGGAAAACTAGAGTTAAGACATGTTTAGTAAGTAAGGTTTTCAATTTGGGTGAAAATAAAAGGGTCAAAGGGGGATTTTAATAATTTTTTTACATAGTGGGAGTATGATTGATGAAGGTGAGGGCAATTTCAGGAGTGAAAATGAAAAAATTAGAAAATTGGTCAAAGAAAGATAAAGGATTAAAAAGAGACAATGAACACATTAGAATTTTTTTGAGGAAAACTGACAAAAATAGAAGTTATATAAAACCCTAAAAGGGGAAACATTGAGATTTACAAGAATTATGAATGGAATTAGGATATGGGATCTCAAGGAAGAAAATAGAGGGAATGGAATTTTAGGTGTTTGGATAAAGTTTGAGGAGTAACGGGGATACAAATGGAGAGATATTGTAATATTGTAATATATATATATATATTACTTGTTACTATTTATATTTCTTTTCTTGGTTATTTTTTTAAATTTCTATTTCTATTTTTGGTTATTGTGCTATGTAAGACATGTCTACTAGACATGTGCTAAAACAAGCCTACAAATTTGCTATGGTGATTTTTTGGTACTCTACTAGTATTTTTGATACTTTGTTGGTAATATTATGAAATTGATAGAAATGGACCCCATGTTTTAATGGTTACCTAAGGGTTTAAAGATACCACTCTAATCACCAATACCATCTAAGTGAGTACCACTTTTAAAAAATTTCTTGGTCATAGATTTATCTCTCAACAACAACTATTGGTTTTCCTCATGGATGGGAACTACTCAAACAAGGAGGGATCATTGATCATTTTATTGGTATGTCCTCTCAATGGGATCGTTAATTTGGGTTTCTTGTGGTACTTTTCATAATGAGTTTTAAGGATTTCAACCAAGCACTTACCATAGTTATGCAGTCAAGTTTTACCCTGATCTAAAAAATATTATTATGATACAGAATAGAGTTATGTATTAGAATAGAGTTAGGAATTTTTGAGAAAAATACTATAATAAAATTATATATAAAAACAAATTTTAAACTTTGTATGTGGTCTGATACCAAATGAGAGGATCCTCCTACAACAAATCAATAAAATGAATGAAATAACAAAATTATAAAATGAGTAGAAGCACTGAATGAATTATATTTATCATAGACTACTTCGAGGGGGAAACCTTATTTGAGAAATATCTATACAAATGATTCATGGATGCCTTTAATGACCTCAACACTTACTTATATATGAATTTTAATCTAAGAAACTACTACTTCCCATGAATGTGGGATAAAATAAAATGATCATAGGATGACTTACAAAGAATATGCATCCATATCAACTAATAAAATAATAAAGTAAAGAAAAGAGATATCATGGGTTCATAACTTTTTGATACACTATGTTATTCTTAGATGTAAATAAACTACATAGATCAACTCGATGTAGTTTATTTCTAATTATTATTCTATCTCAACTATATAGATTAGATTAATGAAATTTGTTTTTATTATTTAATCTATTTCAACTACATTAATTAACTTGATGTAATGTGTTTCTATTACTTATATTTCAAATACATCAACTAGCTCGATATAGGTAGTTTTTAGTTCTCATGTGCAATAAACTACACCAAATAGCTCAATGTAGTTTGATCCACTTGGTCAGACTACATTATCCAAATGAAAACAACATATTTTATATCAATATAAATTAAATTTAGGTATTCAATCAATATAATTAATTATTATTACACATTGTTATCTTAATATTATTTAATACCCTTAGGATATGATGAGTAGAATCCCATTACATAACTCTCTTTCCTTCCCTCTCATATTCCTTTTATTGAATTCATGAGTAATTCCCCTCATCATTTTAATTACTTAATTAATATTTTATTCTAAATTAGTATCCCCCAATGCCCACCTACAAGACAATAAGTCACCTTATATTTATCTAAAGATACTGCTATCCAACAATGTGGAGAAATGTCCATATAAGTTGATGAAACATTGGACAATTTTATTTCACTTAAATATTACATGATTCTCGATGAAATATTACTACATAAAAACAATACTCCTTTATTTATTAGTGTTAAAATGGGTTTATATTCAAGCAAAACCTACTTTAATCGATGAAGGGTCATGAAATTGTGTTGCTTCTCTTGATTTCATTAAACTTTTAGATTATCTGAATGTAATCTTAAATATAACCAAAGTATGTTCTAAGGCTATGATACAAGATAAATCCCTCCTATTGGTTTTGTTTTACTCCCCATCATGGTCCATCCCATCCTAGTTAGAGTTAGTTTCATGATTTTTTTTACTCTATGTTATAACATATTACGTAAATGACCTTGGACAAATCACATGAGAGTCGTTGCCTCTTTTGCATGCTAATGTTTCAAATTCCACCATAATGGTGATTTATATATAATTTACGGAGACATTAATCCTTGGAATTTTTAATAATTCCGATATAAAAGTTATTTTAAAATTATAACCTTGAACCTTTTCTTAGAATCCCATTTTATAAATATCAAGCTTCAACAATCTCATCAACTCTAATCATGGTTATAATGGACACCCACACTTATGGGAAACATACCCCCAAACCTATTATATTATGATTATGATGAGCCTAATGAAATCAATGTTAATATGAATACATCATTTCTTCCTTCTATCATTATCACTCAATGACCCCTTCTTTGTGACCTCGTTCTCAATAGAATTCAATTGATGAAATTCCTGCTTCAATAGCCAAGACTAAACAATCAATTCCTCATTATTATTCAACTGATAGAGTAATTTATGCCTTAAAAATTTATCTCCATACACTTGATTATGATGATGGTTATTCCCTAGATGACCTTTTCTTGGTTATGTTCAATCTAAGGATGTATAAATTATTCATTATCGATCTTGTTTACATTATTATTATGAGTCTACTTTTCATGTACATAACATTCCCTGGGTAAATATAATTCCTTCTATTTTTAATGCACATGATATTATGTTTTCTTCCATTGATGTTCACATGATTAAGATTCAATAGATAATATATTATTCCCATTATAATTTAGTCACCATTGATCATGATCCTTAATCATGCCATGATAGGACCATACCTGTTCGTTATATTTTCTGATCCTTCAAGCAACCTTCCATTCATATGTTATGTTTCTTACATGAGTAGAATATAATCATTAGAATATGATAATATCTCTTACACCATTAGAATCTAATAAATATCATACTCATATATGAATGGATCTTGGTGATATATTTGATATAGTCTTACCCATGTGTAATCAGAACTCTTCACCTAGGTGATGGGTCGCTGAGCCATATTGTGAGTTTTATAATATAGTTGGTCATGAGGCCAAACATTTTAGATAGTAATAGATAATTTTAGGGAAAAATTAAAAATAAATATATGTTCCTACTATATATGCGATATTTCCTTAGTTACCTCCTCCTAGATGAATTTTTTGTTTTAATGCCACAACTACACATACTTTGAGACATCATCAAAAAATTAAAAACTACATTTATGAACTTCATCCTAAAATAACACATCCCTATAATGATAAAATATTTCCAACTCCTAATATATCTCAAAATATAATTTCAATAATGGGGAATACTAATTAATTTGGTATCAATGTGCCACACATCAAATAAATATATGTAGAATACTCTAAAAACATTTCCATGATTTTATAGGCCTACACCTTCACCTTCATAGTAGTGCCATCATGATCATTCCTGGATAAGGATTTAACATACCTTAGATCCACTCATTTTTAAAACAATTGAGCATATTATCCATAAGCTAGTGTAAGTTCCTTGCATTGATTATCCCTTGCTTGAGGTACCATATACTCCTACTTATTATTTTCATTCTCCATAGAGCTCATGCACTATGAATTACTTGTATAATACTCTATGAATATAAATGATAGCTCTATCAAAGTTATATTTCAATTGTAGTAGGACTTATCAATTATTATTTATGATGTATGTCAAGATATATAACATCATTTGTGAGAACATCTTTGTGGGACATATCATATTAATTTTCATAATATAATATGACTGAATTTCATGATGAGAATTGGTGATGCCTCCTTGTTTATACCTCACTTATCTCATGATTCTATTTCGAATTTCAATACCTTACTTTTCCAAAGTTACTTGACATTTAGGACAATTTGGTCTTACTAATGTTTCATTTATTATACCTAATTTCTACCATTAGTTTTAATATTAAAACTTGGTTAAAACCTTTGGGTATTTTGTATTATGTTTTACATTTATTTCATTGTGATGATTTCGAAAAACTAATTTTATTCCCTCTATTTTTCTCATGATCTTTACTTTCATAAGTACTTTTGATAGTTATGTTGAAAGATGGTATAATATTATAGTGACTTGGATATACTAAACATATCCCATGTCATATTCATTCAACTACTTTACATTCTTGTGATAAACTAAAATTTCACCCATCATTGTAAAAATTATTATGCGAACATATATTCTATGATCTTCATCTTTTGTTTTCATTTCCCTTCATTTGAGGCATGCATAGGTCAATTTTGAGATTATACACTAACTTGTGGAAAAATCCATTAATTATGGATATCATGGTCTTCAATATTCTTCTCTAGTGACCAAGTATAGTTTATCTTGTGTATCTAGCTTATTACATTCATGATTGGTTATCCAAATCTATATGGTAGAGGAATAGAAAAAAACAAAAAAAAATAAAATCCATATCATAAAAGAAATGAAATATAAATCAAAATTAAACATTAGATCAAACTAAAATATGTGGTCTTTTGGCACATCTACTATTCTACTTGAATCTCAAAATCCATATTTGGCATCATGATAGAACCTAGGTACATTGTTGTGAGGTAGGCCAGTAGACAAGGATAGGAGGCCTCATTTTATCATAGAGTTTCACCTAATTTATTTCACAAGTATCCAATATCCATAGTAAAGTTATGAATCTATAAGGGTTCCTAAGGAATGGGGAATATGTTGTGGGAAGGTAGGGACATATTAATTTTCCTACATATAACATTCATGGAATGATCCATGTTCTTCAATTTTTGGCCCATGCTTTGTGTTTACTATTAAGAGTGTCTTAGGTCCTGAATGTCAAATATTTCTATCACTTGTATAATGGTATAGTGCATCTCATCATTGGTAATGATTTCCACTAACCTATGTGAAATCCCACACTCTTTTTTCACATTCTATTATACCTAGTATTTCTCCTTGATGGATATCACCTATAGCTGATCACATCCTTTCTCACACTTCCTACTTACACCATTTTGTATTCCTTTGTGATTTTTAGTGTAAGGTTGTGGATAGGACCAAACCTTCCTCATAAATATCCACCTTATTGCTTTATCTTGGCTTAGTTTCTTAGTTTCATTATAAGACCTTAGATAGGACTAGACTTACCTCAAACATATTTTCACTATACCATTATATTTCCATCATTCATATGTCATTATATGGTCATACTTTATAACATCACACACTAGTAAAAACATTAAAATATAAATTTTCACTCATTTAAAGCTTCTCCCTATTTTCAATAGTTATTTATCATTTTGGTTTGCATTATTGATCATCCATTATTATCTCATCTTTGACTAGAATTTATATTTTATTTCATATCTCATTTTTTGTGATGTTTGTTTCATTTTTACCACTTTATTCTTAATAAAAAATTATCATTTTTAATTTATCATTATTTTTAACTATGCATTTTCTCATATTTATTGAAAAGGAATAAAACATACATCATACATTTCCACATAACATAAAAAATCACAATCACATGCACTAGAAATAAAATATATTCATATATAATATCCAAAACTCATAGTGAAACACATATCTATATATATTGCTTAAAAAAATTATCAACATCATGACATACAATGATATAGAATACTAAAACAACTCAAATGTTGATATAAATATTATATATTAAAAGTAGACAAGATCCACTACCCATATATGGCTAATAAATCGATCTCTATATAGTCCAATGTAGTGATTACACCTATGATCATAGACAATCCACCTGACCCTATAGATTAGTCACTTAGGCTTGTAACCTTAACACTTAGTCAGTTGTAGTTAAATGAGCATCCCTCTCATGAGCTACTATCTAACACACTTAAAACTCACCATGACCAAATCATAGTGGTGTTGAATCCTGATATCTATTAGATGATATATGTATTTCTTGGGCCATTTCCCTAAACAACCTGAACCACTTACATAACTCTAAGCTGAATGTACCAACTGATCTATAAATTATGTTGTATCATGGTGTGGTAGCACATAATTTAAAATATCATGGTGAGAATTTTCCATAAAGGTCCTCCATCGGGCCTCCTCTACCATAGCATATATAAAATATAAATAAAAATAACATCAGATCTAATATATTATCACAAAAACTCATAAATTTATTTAGCATATATCCAATAATTAAATTAACATAAACACATTTTTACTTAACCATAGTAGCATTGTTGGATCCAATTCCTAACACCTGTTTGGTTTCATGACTTTAAGGAGGTACAAATCCTCAATACTACCCTAGCCAAATAACATGAGCATGTTCCACTTAGATACATATTTAGTGCACTATCATCCAAATATGAGTTAAATGCACTATAAGATCCCCCTATGGTAACTATAATTATGGTTCTAGTTAAATCTAACTCTGTCCATGCCTCTACGACCATACCAATGGTGATGGTTATTCCTATATATATTTAATATTTAAATAAACTTTAATTCTTCCTCCTACTATAATGGATGATCCTTATTGTCACCTTTTCTACCATCTTGCCACCATATCATAATGACATCATATGACTATTATAGTAGAAGGTAATGCTCTAATTTTCACACTCTGTCTCTCCATAACATGAAGAGTCCAATATGTGTGGAGCTTAAGAGGAGTTGTTAGGCGTAGTAGCTCAAATTTACTTGGTACATGATAATGTTGATGGATTAAAATTGTGCTAGATCTTAGCCAATCAACAATGGGAAGTTTCAAGCTATGGGAAAATGTAGCTTGAAACAACCTCCAAATTCTAGAGAAGCTAGTCTCTTCTTTTTTATTATTTGTTGGGGAAAAGGGATAGAAAATTAAACACAAACGTAAATGCAAGAATTAAAACCTAACTATGGCGATGCACTTGAGTGTAATCCTAATCCTAACCTAAGCACAATGAGACTATTATAGGATTCAATTACATTTAAGAGCAGACAAGTGCATGATCAATGTAAAAGATTGAAATAATAGAAACAGAGGCTCACAATAGGAGAGTCTTTTGCTGAGATACAGTGAAAGTTAACAAAGGCATAGTGTTCAATATTCTTAATAGAATCTTTCAATCACATAAGAGGCACAGAAGTCATGTATAATTATGTAAACCTTTTGATTCAAGAAAATGAGACAAAATCAAATGACATTCTTAATCACAACTATACAAAATCTACATCATAAACCACTTTGACAATGACACAGACAACACCAACCAAGGCATGGAGCTCAAATTTCCTTAATTCATTTAGCAACATAAAGGGCACAGAAACATGCATGATTACATCAAATTTATAACTCAAGAAAATTGAGACAAGAGAAAATGATATTACTAGTCAAAAACTCTAGAAGTCTAACCTATAGGAATTCCCCCTCCTCTATTAGATTTTACAATCCTTCTTATATAGCCTCAGGTGTTTCCTTTGATCACTTTCTTTCCCACATAATTTTACTCTGTGATTCACTCACAGGGGATAAAACAAATGGCACCTTCAATGCCTTGGATGCATCCTGGTCTTGTTAGGAACTGCCCTAACTATGGCATGGTAATCCATGTCTAATACCTCTCTTTGCACCTAAAATTCTTCATTCCATCACCTATTTGGCCGCTCAACTATCTACTCTACCTCTACTTATAGGGGACAAACAAATGGCATCTTTAATGCTTGCAAGCCCCAAAAATCTACTTGGTGCACTGTTCTTTCTACCCAAAATAATTCTCATTGAGCTTTCCCTCCATCTTTGCTACAATAGATAAACATACACTTTATTTTGTTGAAATGGAAGAGGACACTTAATCAATTCATGAAAATTCTCCCTTTTGTCTAGAAAAGCACTAGAGAATGACACTTGGCCTCTTCCGATTTCTCTATATTCTATTCAGGGATGCTCCACCTTTGACACCTGTCACAATCCACTTTCTCAATACTTTGTAGTTTTATCGAAACAAGACTCACTACATTCCTTGCTTAGGTAACTTTTAGGAAGGGACAGATGCACGTGGCAATCTTTTTATGTTGACACTCGATGCTTCTTTAGTCCTTTGAAATAACATCTAGGACCCACTATAAACTATACTTAGTGATTAGGCTCAAGATGGTTTCTCAGAGGTTGACACATGGCAACCTCCATTGCTCCTGGGAAGATACGTGGCACCTTCCACTTTTCTTGCTGGGGGTATGGAGTAGAGAGGGACCCAGAGGGTGACACTTGGTAGCCTCCATTGTACTTTAGTACTTAAGTAAAAATTAAATGACGCCTTTATGCATTGAATGAAAGCATTGGGCCAAAGTCTCTTAGATGATGACACATGGTGGCTTTCGTCGCTCCTTCATAAAGGTAGTTTAGGGCCTCTACAACTGCCACCTAGTTCCTTCCACTTTTCTACTACTTAGCTCATTGAAAGTCTTTGTCAAAAAGGTAGAATGAAATGTGGGTGCCTCTATGAGACTTAGACTCTGACACGTGGTGACTTTTCCTGAGTTGCTATTGGGTACGTGGCATGATTTATGGTTCTCTGGAAAGTTACAAAAGGGGCCTCGGAGGATGCTAGCTGGTTGGCTCTATCCTCGGGAAGTGACACTTGGCAACTTCTGCTTGAATTCAAAAGTTATGAAAGAATGAGATGAAGGAAACAAAAAGGGCAAAAGAGACTCGTGACTGGAGGGTGGCACTTGGCAGCTTCCACTACATTTCGACACTTAGGAAAAAATGAAACTGTCCTCTGCTTCAAAACTCTACCGCTTCATCCGAGATGCACAAGAACTAAAATTGTAGTGCTCAAATCAAAAATAAATGAAATATGATGTAGAGTAAGAAATTACTCTACATATAACATATCTAATAATATATACATTATGAGTAATGTCTTGTGATCCTTAGTCATGACTATGAATGTAAAATGGATGACTACGATAGCCAGGTATCTATACCCACATACAACTGTAAAATAATGAACCATTTTTCAATATAGACAATAGATGAGAATGGACTATATAAAATGAAGTATTATCATGTTTCCATCTCTGCACTCATTTTAAGGCATCATCCATGATATGGGAAAACATTATGGTGTATACACATGGAAGTGCTCATTAATCTAGTTTCCCAAAAGAATAATAGGCCACATAGTTTGTTGGCCTATCAATAAAATACTATATAAATTATGAACTAATTACACACTAATAAATAAAACTAAATCATATAATTTTACATTATCTATCATATATTTAAAGTACATAATATACAATGGCACTCCATCCTCCAACTTCTGATAGATCACTCAAGTTGTCATAAGTCTAATAAAAACCTTCTAGATATTTTGAATATTTGATATATATGAATAAAATAAATTGACACACAACCTTCACACATAATATTATTAAACCCTATGTCTCACATTGATAAAACATTCATCTCATCATAGGAATCTAGGTTATTGTCCACTACATATATGCCAATAATAGGTAAGTCTAAAAGTGATTAGACATCCTTCAATATAATATACACTTTGATGGTATCCCCATCTACCATCAACCAAAAGGTATTATTTAGTCTCTAACATTATCCTAAAAACACTACAACTAACTATACTCTAATCTAGATATATCACATATCCATAATATCATTAAATCCTAGCATAATCAAATAATTTGGATTAACTACAACTAATCACCCTAGTAAATCTAATAAACATATATAATCAAATAGTTTCAATAATCTCTAATTCCTTTAAAAATATCATAAAACTAAGAAAAAATCAAGGATCTATACAAAAATTTAAATACATTAGGCATTAAAAATAATAAATCACTTTTTATTTCAAATTAACTACTTCATCAACCACACAACTTACTATATTGATCATTTTATTTTCTAAACTATATCCACCATGTATCTTAATAAATCAAACATATATAAATTAGTGTTATATCAGCCATGATCCACTATATCATTATTTTATTATACTACATCAGCATCCATACATGCCTTTGTCCATTTCCTCAAATCATCATATGTCATCAACCATCTGTTTAACTACATCAGCTAGGATAATCTCTATCACCACCAACCAAGAAATATAAAATTAACCATTTTACTCTTATAAAATGTGTCAATTGGATCACAAAACATCATCTATAATTGTTTCAAATAAATTATTGAGTCTCAATGACATCAATCATTTTTTATCACCTTCAAATTTCAATTACATCAAAATGGATGACCTTGTTCAAACTAGGTGATAATTTTTCACTAAGCCATAATAAATTTCATAAACCTAGATTTCTTATTTTACCCTATCTATTTACAATTCTATTTTCAACTCTAAAACTATGCTTTTTTAGGTCAAATTTTATTACACAAATTTTCCCCAATACCTACTTTTCCTAATCTACCCCATTTTTAATGAAAAAGCTAAAATTTATTATAAATGTAGCACGTACCGAGACCAAATTAGATGAAACTATGATATATCCACCAGTTCATCTATATCCTTGTGCATGGTCCATTGTCTCTTAGATTATTATATTTGGATATGCAAAGCACTAGTTTTTGAAAATATCAAATGAAAAATGAATAGTAATTTTCTCTTTTATAGTATTTTTTAAAAACTCTGTAGCCTTCTATTATTTATCAATAAATTCCATATTTTTCTCATATATTTGTTCCCATAACTCCTTTTCACAAATAAAAATAATCTTTAGAATTGTAAAATAAATAATATTTTTTGTGTTAACATATTTTTTACAAAAATGTCAAATTTTCTCTTATTTTCAAGGCCACCTTTTACTCTATACATTAGGCAACTATCATTATCTATTACACAAGCAACTAATTTTTAAACAACAAGAAGGTAATTAAAACTATGCATTTATAGTGTATTTACCTTATATTATTTTCCACTTTATATTATAATTTTGATAGCTTAGTTATTGTTTTGATATATTCTTTCCCAAAACACCATCTCATTTTACACTCTTGTGACACATGATGAGATTTAGGTGGAAATATGTATACACATGATATGTTTAAAATTTATCATTTATTAACACTTTATTTCTTGTATGAACCTATCAAGTTTCAATCTCTCTGAGTGCACACCTTAACTAATGTACCAATAAAGGGATGGATAGACCAATGGTGCTTCATAATAGGCATTGTTTATTTATTATCCCCATATCCATTCTAGATTCCTTAGATTATATTCCATAAGATACCTCCTTCCATATCTCATCTTATAACTATGCCAATGCCTACATTTTAAAACTATATCAGCCAATTAGATGTAGTTTAAATCATTATCCACCCCATCCCAACTACATCGATAACATCAATGCAATTCAAACATTCTGGCACATGATTCACAACTAAGTCAGCTTAGCCAACCTAATTTTATATTACTCTACCCATTTAGGAGTAAATTTAGTTATTCAATATTATCGGCCAAATATCTGAAAATGATTATAATCACTCATCATTAGAGATAAAATCCACCATTTTAAACCAATAGAGAGGAATGTTTATGTTAAATTATTATTTCTCACACTTCTTACCTATATATACATTTAGAAGTGTTATTGCTTAGATATCATCTTGGATGGATAAGTTTGTATTTTGTAATGTTGGATGCAATAGGAAGAGTCATTTTAGCCTAGATCTTGATTCAACCATTGATATCATACAACCACAACAATCTCTTATAAACCACCAAGGCCGAGGGAGACATTGAGGCTCTATAGGCCATATTTAAGGTAAGCATTTTATAACCCTATGCTTAAACTTAATATGGACATAGGATTATTCAAACTTTCCATCTATACAACTTAGATATCCTAGGCCCCCATTTTCCTAGCATTAATCCTTATATTTTAAATATGTTTCTAACCCATCACCTTACTTACATTACTTAATTTGGATATTTGACTACTTTCTAATTATAGACCTAGTTAGGTCTATTAGATTGTGTTGATTTGCTAGAGGCTTTAAAATCCTTTATATTGACATTGTATTGTAGGTTCTCCTCTTACTAGGTTTAGTAGATGCATTGGTAATATCCTTATTCCATTAATTATTAATGGGATATATTTGAATTACCTTCTTTGAGACTATATCTCTAGATATGATAGTTTTAGGTCAAGCAAAGATCATGGTCCTTTATGAAAGATGTTATTATTTCATGATCACACCATTACTAATATTAGTTTGCCTTCCGAAGAGTTTATTTGTTTTTTTATTTACTTTCAACCTTATTGTAATGTATCATCTATCCTGATACAATTTTGAGACTATTTGATAACATTAATATTTGTATTACCTTGGTATCGTTCTATGTCAACTGAATTATTTAAATTATATTAGTTGTGAAAATACCTTATACTTACTATTTAGGGTTTATTGGGTATTGGATCAATATGTATAGGGATAATATTTCATTCCCACATATACATATACACTATAGAGATTTTTTTGTTTCTCACTTCTACCCTTAGTCATATTTAGAGGTCTTTATGGTCTAGAACCATATCTTAAGAAAGTTTTTCTATTAGTATTTATAGCTCAATAGTAACGGTCATTGGGAGTTCATATTTGATGACATCTAAAGTATTTATCCAACCATTTTAAGTATTCAAATCAAAACATCTCTTGCAAATATCCACTTCACCTAAGGGGGATATTGATGCTTGACATGTCCAATCTAAGGTAAGTATTTATAACACTATAAAATTTCCTTTATTTACTTTGTATATATATATATATATATATATATATATATATATATATATATATGTTACTCGTGACTTACTATGAATGTATGTGTATCCTTGTCTAGGTTCTCGCTACATTGAATAATTTGGTGTGGTAATGGATTGTTTAAACTTCCTGTATTCTATTTTAGGTTGCCTATACCGCCATTTAGTTGACCATGGCACCTTACCTTTTATGATCATTCTAACCCTTCCCCTTAGTTTAATTTACTTGCATACATAAAATTATTTACTTTACTTGCCTAATTAATTTTATGAAGGTATAGTAAGAGTTACTTCATGTATTATACGCTTAGATTTTCAAAGAAAGGTAACTTTTTCAAGGAAGTTAGTCATTATAACTACTCTCATTTAGAGGGATTTTCTTTGTAATCATGGATAATGAACAATACTGGCAATAAAATTTGTTCAAAGCCTATTATCAAGGTAGTATGTTCTATGTGATCCTATAGGTTGAAGAAAACCTTTTTGGGATATAATATTAACACTGCTAAATGTAAAATCAACTCAAGTTTTCAAGTAAGGAGTACTTACCAAGGTTAAAAATACATTTCCATATATATTAATAGTTTTAAAAAGAAATTAGAGGTTAAACCATAATTTTATATGAATCATATAATCACTAATGACAAGGTACAAACTATAATTAAGTGATTCACATCATGTCTCAAGGTAATATTATGGGATTTTCTCCAAATCCCATCATAGAAATAAAAATAAAATATAATATATTTTTTTTGTCAGATATGTACAACATATTGCATACACATATGATGATTATACTTATTATAATGTGTATGTTTGTCTATGCATTCACAAAGAATCATATTAGAATTAAAATTTTAAGGAAATATAACAATAACTTCCATTATTCACTTTCCACTTTCTCTATCACCACCTACATTCCAGTGTATATGTTAATGCATACATAAATATATAATATAAATAATCTAAACAATTGCATTAAATAAGGTATTACCATCCCTTGACCCCTGTCATGGACATGTTATATAATACTAATCCATCCATTTATCATCATGAGTGTATAATATGTATATCAACCATCATAAGGGTATCAACATGCAACCTCCATGCGGCCAAATTCCTATTTTGAATCATCTATCTAGTGGTCAATAGTTATGTCTCATAAGGGTGGTAGTAAGGGAACCAAAATTCAATGTCTATGGCCCCAAGTTATTCTTTATTTTCATCCAATAGTGTGCATAAATATCATAATAATAATGGGAAGGGAAATAACAAGCAACCTATATGTCCCTATGTTCCTCATTGAGTCACTTTAATAGTCTGAATATATATCATAATAATAAGGGGAAGATAACCATCATGTACCCTCTTTGGCCCCATGTTTCTATTCAATTTCATCCAATACTGTATAAATTAATGGTTGCTAGCATGTAACCCATTGGGCCCCAAGCATTTCATTCATGAGATCATAAAAACACACATGTATCATAATGATGATAGGAAGTGAACCAAAAAGTAATGTCCATGGTCTAAAGATCTACTCCTAGGAGTCATAGAAGTATAAATTTTGCCAACACCCATGCACATGTCATTATAATAGCAACCAATAAAACATGTGTATGTGGTATTATCACCTACAATGGTAGTCCTGCATGGATCAACGATGTCGACTCAATAAATATCATATTTTCCCACCCTTGGTTAGATCACATATATATTTATCTATTATAATAACCATGATTACAATCTATAGAGGCACAATGTAAAATAACCATGTAAGATAATAAAATCCATGGAATATCATATTTATGTAAATAAAAATCATTATCATGATCAAATCATAGCAACATGGAATCTCAAAATTATTAGCCAAAATGGTTCACTTTTCTTATGTTACATTCAATCCTTAGAATTTTCTAGTCCTCAATCATTAAAATTCACAAGAGTATAACATAATTGTATCATTACCATCCAATGACAAACCAAATTTGTTTATTTTATTTCACTTTAAATGTAATGATACATTATAATTAAAATAATATATAGTGTTTTTAATTAATACAATAATATCATCTCTTAATAACATCATTTCTTACAAAAATAAAATGTAATAATATGCTCAAAATACACCACCAAAAGGATTATTAAGGAAATAATCTATCCATGATCCATGGAAAATAATATAATTATATAAAATATCCATCCTCTCTATGTCAAATAATCTTTCTAATAGAATTCAAGGAGAATAATTCTGTCTACTCAACTTGTTAATCCATAACAAATACAAGACAAAAGAGATGCATAATCATGAAACAACACTTCTAGCAATTATACTTTCTAGCTTAGTGTGATTTGATGTAAAAGACATTCTTAATATGAAAATACCACACACAAATTTGATTTTTGATATGCCATAGAAACAAAATGAACCAATCAGGATTATTTACCACATATCTCTTAGAATTTCAACTATGATCTTGTACCAATTGTAGCACAACACCTTTCACACAAAATATAAGTAAATTATTATTATTATTATTATTATTATTATTGTTGTTGTTGTTGTTGTTGTTGTTGTTGTTGTTGTTGAAAGTAAGGGTTTTGAAAGTGACCTAACCTAGTATAAAAAGTAATCTTGGAAAACAAATACAAAAGGAAAAATACATAGAAGGAGACCAAATGTTGTCAAAAATAGTAGATAAATAGCAACAACTAAACCATGACTGAAGAACTAAAAAATAAAGCAAAAATATGACCCATGCTATACATTTTATATTTTGGATCGAAGGGTCATTTTCAAAGGATCTATTTCTTTCTTGAATTTAGTTCCCTTTTTGTTATATACAACTTTCCAATCTTTGCCTCCCCCAAAGTATGGTAGAATTGGAATACAGAATTCCAGTGAGTCATTAGATTGACCTTAATTTTATGAAATGGTGGATTAGATTTTATTTGAATGGGTGTAAGCCATAAGATTATTTTTATCATCAAATATGAATCTTTATGAGTTTGGTTTCTTCCCTTGCTCTGATTATGTGCTTGGTTCCATTTACATTTCCAAGACCAGAACATGGGATATAGTATTTTCTTCTATATCAAATAGATATGATACAATAATGTGTTTAGGACCATCTTCCTTCAACCAAGTAATTTTTTTTATATGTTTTAAGGAAGGACAATAATTTACCAAATAGTCAGTGTGGAAGCATCTACAACATTTGAAAGGAAGCCTTTCATAGTATAGTGTTTACAACTAGGTCCTATTCCTAAATTTTAGTTCTATTTGTGGAAGTAAATCTTTAGTGATATCGAAATTGAATAAAATTTGGTCATATGTTGAATTAATCCCTTCCAAGGATTTTGGAACATCACCCGAAAACTCTCTAATCGGTTTCATTATGGTTGTTACAATAGAACGCTCCCAAAATGAAAGAGGTAAATTGGGAAGCCTAATCCAAATAGTGTTTAATTAGAAAATTTTAGTATAAGGGTTAAAATATAAGTGTCATGGATGAGAAATAAGAAGATTATTTCCCCATTCTTAATGAAATTCATCATTAAAAACTGCTTATTTATCTTCAAAATTATCAAAAATCATAATGAATATACCTTTTACACAGGGATGGATTTGAATCTTGCCTATAACCATGTCATGCCATTCCTTCAAAATCCATTCATGGAGTTGGGATAAGATCAGCCAAAAACCTATGAACCAAAAGATCATGTCAAGGGTGGACCACATATCTACATTGTTCTCAATGATTGTTAATTCCTCTTCTTCAAAAATAAGAGTGAGAAAAGATTTAGAAAGGGATAAAGGCTAACATAGCATATTCCTAATGACAACATTATTGAGGGAGAGGCATACACCATTTTTTAGTAGGGCATCCCCTATTTTAACTAAAATATCTATGGATGACAAGGTCTGAGTCACCCTATTGCAGATCTAAAACCATTTTTGAATAAGGCATCCCTTATTTCAGCTAAAATATCTATATATGGTAGGGTTTGAGTTATTCATATTATAGATTTGAAATAGCCTCCTAAAATTCCATTTGTTAGTTCTAAGCCAATTTTAACTATAAATTGAGTTTCCCTTAACATAGGTAGGGTCCCTAGAATCATCCCTATGGTGGCTATAAATAATTCTAGCCAACTTCCTGATGAAATAGATGTATTTACCATGAAGACATTATTTCCTATAGCAAATGAGGTACTACGAGGCACCCTTGCTTCCTTCAATGAAGGACCATATGCCATTACTTAACTTCCATAGTGATTAGAGTTAGTTGAATATTCTATGGAAGGATTCATGCTAGGGTTCTCCATCAAGCCTATTGTGTCCAATTTTCCACAATACTAATACTAATAATAATAATAATAGTAATAATAATAATAATAATAATAATAATAATAATAATAATAATAATAATAATAATAATAATTTATTATTATTATTATTATTATTATTATTATTATTATTATTATTATTATTATTATTATTATTATTATTATTATTATTATTATTATTATTATTATTATTATTATTATTATTATTATTATTATTATTATAACAATAACAACATCAACAACTATAACAATAACAATAACAATAACAATAACAATAAAAAATATTTATTATTATTATTATTATTATTATTATTATTATTATTATTATTATTATTATTATTATTATTATTATTATTATTATTATTATTATTATTATTATTCAAGAATAAGATGATAATAATATGAACGAACCTCAACATTTGTCTAGGATACAATCTATAGCAAATATTGTATTTAGATTTTGTATAGAACATATGTTCTGACAACATAGCATTATCTCATATAGATAGTGTGAAGGGTTATAGTTCTTTGACCACAACCATAAATTAGCGACTAATTAGTGGTAAAATGTTGTTCAACAAGATGGATTCACTGAAGCATTACAAATGGGAGAAAGATCTCAAAAATAACCACTAAGTAATAGTATATCAATATATATCTTTGGTATGGTGTCCTTTAATCCCTACATAATATGGAAAGGACTTAACCATGGAAACAACCACCATTACCTCATTTAAAACATAATGTAATATAAGAATAATTTATTTAAATTTAATTATATTATTATTATATCAACATATAAGACCCATTAAAATCACCATTTGAGGATGGCCTTCTTAGTTCAATAAGGTAAAATAAGTTATCTATTCAAAGAAGAATCAAACCAATATTGATACATTAATAAAATATATATAAACTCCTACTTCCAAAGTTTGAAAATTTTATTTAAAGTAAAAATCTTGAAGTCTCCTCAAAATCCTTCTTCGAGGGTAATAAAATAAGTCTCAAGGGTATCCAATCCCCTTATCTTGGATATCCTTATATTAGGAATGTATACACATAACACAGAGTGGGAAAACAATCTATGTTCAATGATTGGATAATGAATGTGGATTCAAAATATCTAGCATGGTTATTACATGATAGAGTCATAAAGGTGAATGTTTCCCATCCCATACAAGATAATATAAAATAGATTCAAAAGTATAATTGAACATATGTTTCAACACATGCTCATATAGTGGTTATATTTAATATAAGATAAGTACACCAAAAAATAGGTCTAGATTATTCACCAAAGGCTATCATTTATTTTTCAATATACCAACCAACTTATTCAATTTGAATTTATTTATAAAAACAACAAATTCAATCTTTCCAATGAGATGTCATAAAATAAAATAATTCATGGTAAATGAAAGCATGAATTGTATTCCGACATCAATTAATCATTTAATATGAAAGGGATAAAGGAGGATAATTGAATTATGAGCTTACTACCATTAACTATCCACAATCTTGTATGGACATTAGAAATCACCCATGACCAAGTAAATTTAAATCCATAGAATTAAATATACATTATGGAGTGGCTTCCATAGTTGTTATTATTATATTCCATCCATGATGAATGACATTAGGTCCCATGGATATAAAAATTACATAAGGTTTAGAAGAGATCTGATATTTTTATAAAAGATACAAATTTTATTTGATTGTATTTGACTCCACTAAATTGATCCTTTTCAAAAAAGAAAACAATGCATCTTAGTGAACTATAGAAGACACAATTTTTCAATGTGTGAGAGCAAACATCTTTTATTTTGTTATTTTATACAACTAATTATTCTATGGATTTATCTTTTACAATGAAGCTCAAGCGGGAGTGAATTATATCAATAACATTAATAAGTGTTTATTGAAAGTATAAGGTTATATGTCAATTTAAGATATTACAAGGTAGATAAAATCCACATTAATTCAAATACATATAACATTCCACTCTTACTCAAACTCAAATTAAATCCAAACTTATTCAAATGCAAATTTTTGCATAAATAATAAATATTATCCAATACTCTCTTTATTGTCTTAAGATCACACAAAATTAAGTAAAGGTTGATACAAACTTAAATAACATTCCTGGTGTAACTAAAACATATTAAACATTTATGCATACAAATAGGATGTAGTGCTTATTACAACACAAATATTAAGATATAGTGATCATTACAAGGTTAAGAAAAAATAAATATAAAATTATGATGCCTAAACCTCATCATAATGTAGGTTGAAAAAAGACTTATCAAATTCATCATATTACTTATGATTGATCTCTAATAAGAAACTAAATAATCAACAATTTCCAATAATCAACATATAATGGCATGTAATTTCTCTTATAATAATTCAATATGTTAACAAATATTTTTTTTAATTTGACAAATTAGAAATTCATAGGTTTTTATTCTACTATAAATTAATTCAAATGAGAGAAATATAAAAAACATTAATACTCACATGAGATGCCTCTATCAACAATAAATAAGTAGGAAAAATTAAAAAAAATCTAAAGGACCAAAACCAGACAAAACCATGAAGTGGACATTATCGTCTCCTAGAAACCTAGTTACCATTATGTAATCATCTTAAAAACTCCCACCAAGTACACTTTATAGTGGTGCCTACTTTTACTTTCAACTATCTTCTATGAAACTTTTACTTGGAAGCCCCCTGAGCGAAGAGTCATGCTGAAATATTGCATCAAAACACATTTTATTATTTTCCTTTAATATCACATAATCATCAATTAAAATAAAACCTTTAGAAAATATTATAATGGTATAGTCAAAGAAAATACCATAAACATAAATATATATATTATAGATAAAAAGTGTCACCATACTACATCTATTCTTATCAAATTAACACTAGACCATGTTCCTTATTAAAATAGTTATTTAAAGTATTATAGTCAGCTAGTTATTAACATGCCACCTGATGCATATGTTAAATAATATTTATCATTTTATCTTGTTCTTCCCTTTCTTACACTTTATCATCTTAAGACAAGGTTATGGTTTCAAATGAACATAATCATACATGGATTCAATGATAAAATAGTCTAGGCTCTCCTTTTGTATGCATGATAAATGATGTGATAAACTTATAAACAATAATTTTACCTACTCATCTAAAAGTATTTCATCTATTTCTTCTTCTCTCAACTGGTCCTTTATATTGGGTAGTTGTAATATTTTAAGTAAGTGTGTTTCACCTTAAGCAAGTCATTTCCACCTTGATCTACTTTAAGCAAGTCTCTTTCGCCTTGATCCTCATTAAACAAGTCTTTTACACCTTGTTCCATCTCTCATATAAGATTTATCCTTGGATCAATGAGATTTTTTATCTCTTTCTCTCTCCTCAAGCCTCTCTTGGATTTCAATCTACCTGACCAACCTCCCTCATTTAATTGCAATCTTCTTTGAGTAGTCTTTTCAAACAATCTTTAGTATAATTTCATTGAATTGATCAAATGCATAAATTGAAAACAAAAATCAAATGTGTACCTTCCTTTTCTTACCACATTTTTTATTTGCTATCAATTGATCTTTAGGATATGA